>OX422221.1:314129264-314729264 GCA_949130495.1 Sambucus nigra | reverse complement strand
GCTAGGTATGTGACTAGTTAGTGTAAAATTGTGGAGATTTTATATTTCAGGGGTGGGCCAATTTTTATGTCCTATTATCGTCGTGTTATCCTAAGCATGAGATTAGGACGTATTTTATATTGAAAATTCATATTATGAATAGGATAGGACGTATATGTACTTTGGGGACCCTTAGGTATGGGACTAAGGGGTATTTTGAGGATCTCACATCGATAAAAAGGGTGAGTAATTTTGATAATTAAAAAATTGAGAATTTAATACCTAAGATAATAAAACGGGTATTAAAATATATTGGCGACATAATTAGCGAGGACCGACAGTTTAAACGGGCCAGCTGGCATTTTATGTTGTGTCGTGTGTGGAACCTCGTCATGTAGTAGGGGTCGACAGTTTAAATGGACCAGCTGGCGTTTTGGCGAGGGGATGTGTATTTTTGGTGGAGAAATCACCCAAGGCGGGAGGACCGCTATTCTTAAGTGAAATAAATCGAGAAAATGATAATTTTGGTTAATTTAATTAAATTAACACTTTGGGGCTGTGGGATAATTAAAATGATATTGGTGTGTTTTTATCAAAATCTTTGGGGGTGGTTAGTAATTTATCTTGATCGCATTTAATTATATTCGTAATTAAAATACTCTATTGTGATATTTATGGCGTATAATGCTACTGTCTGGGTTCACGGACCCTATTTGAGGGGAGTAGTGTGTATTCATGCTCGGGGATCTGATCTCGTGCATTAACTAACTTTTTTAAGTAGTAGTGCTGGAGTAGCTGCATAGGATTTATTGTATATCGTTTAGAGGTGCAACTGGAGTTTATTCTTTTTATCGCTTTATTTAGTTAGACTTTCTTTTCAGTTGTATTTCATTATGAGACTTAATTTGGGTTTTATTGGGCCATTCGGTTCCAAAGTTGTTAGAGGATTTCAGTTGGATTATTCACAGTTGATTATTACTCAGTTTTAATTAAATCATTTTGGAGATTGGATTTATTCGAAGTTTTATCATGTGATGGATCTTTTATCGTTCAGTTGTTATTATCATTTGGGATTGATTAAAATATTTATCTTATGGATTGATTTTGTTATGACTCATATCTGTCTTATACTAAGAATGGTATTTTACTTACTTGCGCCTGACGTAGTTTTGGTGGCGACCGACGCCAGAATTATGCGGGGTGTGACAGATGGTATCAGAGCATGGTTTTAGTTATCGTAGGTTATGAGTCCGTATTAGTTTCTGCTTTGCTTATCTTTGATTCCCTTTTGATGATTTGTACCCTTAGTCATTCCAAGTCTGATGTTGTTTTGTTCCTATCTTTTCAGATGACGAACATAAGGAGAGCTGGAAATGGGATAGAGGAGTCCGTTTCTGGTTCCACGACTCGGGAGAGGCAGCGTCAGATTGTTAAGGAGGCCGAGGAGTTATCGGCTATCATTTATGAGGCCACAACGGTTGGTATGGATATTGAGAGACAGAGATGGGTGACTCTAGAGGAACAACAGTAGGGTAAACCCGTTTCGGCTTGGGATAGGGTGAGAACCAGCTTTCTTAAGGGAAATCTTTCCACCTTCGCAAGGGGATCTTCCCAACGGTTGCTCACCAATGGAGGAGGGACATTGAGAGACATTTGAGGATGGTGGACTGTACGGATGTGCAAAAGTAGATCTTAGAAATATTTAAGCTGACTGGGGATGCATTACAATGATGGGAGAGTGCCACCGCGTCGAAGGATAGAGATCAGTTGGGTTATGCAGATTTTTTGATAAAGTTTAACACTAAGTATTTTTTGTATGCAATTAGGAACACAAAAAAGAGAGAATTTATGGACTTGGAGCAAGATTCAAAATCAATTATCGAGTATGAATAGGAGTTCACAAATTTATCTATGTTTGTACCAGAGGAGGTAAGCACTGAGATGAAGAAAAGGGAGTGGTTCATTAAGGGATTGTCTTAGTCGATTAGGCAGAGGGCATTGGGAAATCCAGCGTACACTACTTATGCTCAGGTGGTGGATGTCATAATGTTACTATGGCAAGAGAAGGCTAATTATCAAAAGAAATTGGGAAAGAGACATGAGTCAAATGGACAAGGTGGTGAGAATAAGGATCATAATGACCAAGCTTGGAAGAAACTGAGAACAAATCAAGGACAACATGGTGAGCAAAATTGGGGGATAAATTCAGGAGCTATTAAGGGTGCATGTTTTGTCTGTGGAAAAATAGGACATCGAGTGGCTCAGTGTAACAAGAGGGAGGGCAAACAATGCCAAGCGGCACAGGCCCAACAGGGTCAAGTCATACAAGGGAAATAAGATGAAATGCTACAGGGACAACAAGGATTGAGGCCTCCAGTTCTTGCAGCAGCAGGTGTTCAGGGAGCACCAGTAGCACCAGCAATGTCAGGTGGTCAGGGAGTAGCCGCAACACCAACCAATATCGATTATGGGAGGTGTTATTTTCCTCAGCCTAAGGCAGAGCATGATAGATTACATGGCTAGTAGAGTATAGCAATACGTAATATTTTCTTAAATACTTGTATATGTAGGCTTTATATATATTGTATTTTTGTTAAGGATTACGTTCGGTTAGGTTAGGTGTATGGGCGCCTAATTGTATTACTCTACGGGTAGGCATATGTGAGCCTTATTTTACTTTACGCGATTACGATTTGCCGAATTTCGATGACAAAATTCCTTTGCTAGTGGGGAAGTATGCAACACCCCGTGTTTTTATTAATTAATTTAATTAATTAATTGGAATATTTGAGAAAAATAAAATTTTGGATTCAAATATTCTTAGTAATTAAATATGTTGCTTTATATATATAAAAATAAAGTTTTAAGTGGAATTTAAACCGGGTTTAAAATTTTGAAATTATAACTTTTTGTATAAAAATAGGGGGAGGATCCTAGTTAAGGAGGATAAAAATAATATTTTTAGAAATCTGACCATCTGATCGAGCTGAATTTTTCACAATAGTTCCATCTCACCGTTCACTACATCATAATAAAATTTCAAGCCATTCTGACGGTCCGATCGTCCGTAATAATTTTTCGAGTGTTTGTATTTGATTAGGACTCACATTCTTTTTGGTATATAAACAAAGTGACGGGCTTAGGACTTTTAAAAAAACTTTCTTCTAAAACCGAAGAGCATCAATCTCTTCTTTTACATCTTCTTCCTCCTTCAAAAACTTAACTCCATTGGAGAGCTATTTTCAATCCAAGTTTTGAAGCTTTAAATCGAGTTTTCTCAAGATTGTTCAAGAACGTCTCTTTGCTAATTTTTCGAGAGGAATCTAACCGTATAGTCAAAATTTCTTTATCTTAATATCAGGCATGAATAATCTATTCCTTTCCTTTAGTATTATGCATTTTAAGTGTCGCCGAAATCCTTAATCACGTGTTTTTGATTGAAATCAATTAACAACCTAATTGGAGAAAGTGGAGACTAATTTTTGGGGCTCTTTTGATAAGACTTTTTGATGTGATTTAATTCTTGAAACCCTTGGGTGCGTAATCTAGATTTGAGTTTTTTTTATGGTTTTGGGGGTGTAGGTTCGCATGTAGAAGTTATGGGATTATTTATATGTTATGTGGGACGCGAACACAATTATAAAAAAAATTTAGAAGATTTATAAAGGAGAACGATTATATCATATTGAATATCATCGCATGGTAAATGAATTCATATTATTGATAAGAATGAATTATGTTGAAAACAACGACGGTGCTATTAATTGAATTAAGTTAAATTTGGGACCTTTATGATTATATTGCCATGTTTTGTTTATGATTTATGATATGGTGTGGATTATTATTATTCACTTTTGCCATCGCGGGGACCAGGGGCTTTTGGGTGGTATATTGCTCACCTTGATTATATAATGCTTACAAGGTATGGGACTAGTGGGTAGGCCTTGGTATTATAATTTATGCTTACTAGGTATGGGAATTGTTATTGTAAATTAATGGGGATGTTATATTTCGGGAGTGGGCTAATTTTTATGTCCTATTATCGTCGTGCTAGCCTAGGCATGAGACTAGGATGTATTTGTGACACCCCGCCTAATCAAATACCGGGAGATCACTCCTTTATTAAATTAAAATCAAGGTGAACAGTTGGTTCATTCTTAGCATCACTGTCGTTAAAACTTTTCCAATTTAAACACCCTAAATAATTAAGCTAAGTGTCAAAACCATTTAACACCTTATTCTCATTTTATTAAATCCGGTTATAAAACCTTAAACCATTAACATATAAAGAGTCACACAATAAGTAGAAGAATAAAATGAACATTTAAGAGTTTACCCAACAATAATAAATCCCAAGATTAAAATACTAAGGAAAACATCCTGACAGTAACAATCCCGAAATAAAGATACTGAGATTAAAAGAATTACAATCTCTGACAATATCAACTAAATAATGGAAAAAGGGCGACACATGCCCCCACTGGATAAAGCTGAACTAAAAGTAGAGTCAACAATGAGGTCGTCTAAACAATGGCCTGCAACTCCCATAAAAGCTACAGCGCGTTCCATCCAAAGGATCCTATGCAAGACGCCCCTGTGTCTGGGCACCTGTAATACATACATATATATACAAGAGAGAAAGAAAAAGAAATGGGTCAGAGCCCGATAGTGTATATGATTTAAAAATTCGTTTAGCAAGTATTTAAATTAATTACAGGCCAATGCAACAACATATTAGTGCGACACTCTCTTGAGAAATTCTCACCTCTCTTCTAATGTGCACACCTATCGCACTAACCTTTTTAATGGTTTATCTCGTCATATATCCCACTAATCTTCCCAATGATTTGACTTATCTTAGGTCACTCGTAAGACTTTAGAACTGAACAACATAATGGGTTTTAAAGGATAAATTTCATTTAGTGACAAGTCTCTTCTTTTTAACTTTATTAATTAATAATGTTTTCCAATGTCATATTATACTTTATCAAAACAAGTATTTACAATTTGAGTCATCAACCATGTCCTACTTACCATATCACAGTAGGCAATTCCAAATTTCAGAACTTCATATATATATTAATTACTCGTATAATATATATATTCTAACGGCACCCCACATAAAAATTATGGTGCGGGCATACTCTGCTATCCAATCCCCGTATCAATCGTACTAAAAGGAATACAAGTTCGGAATCACTCTCGAACTGTATAAATACATACACAAACAATATTGAGGTGAAGCATAGTTTCCAAGTCCAAGAGGTTAGTACATACCCTCACGTCTCTTAGGACCGTGACTACCGATTCGATAGCCTGTACCTAGGATTTCTATCTTCTAGGGTACGAGTCAATATCCCCCATAAGGCACACGAGATAAGATCGTCCCAGCGCGGTAACCTCAAGGATAGCAAGTAACGCGGGCATGCTTTTCACAAGTATATAATATATGCATACACAATCATATAAATATACCACTTTTATTATATCAATTTAGGTTTATCCCAAAACCCATATTCACAACATTTATCCTTATTTTCCCATTATTATTTATCAAGTATAATGCTTCGTCTCTAACTTTAATTCGAAGGGTTTTTCCAACTTACTACGTAACACTCATGGAATCTATTCTCCCAAGTATAAATTCAGTAGGTATCCATTTATGTTCCAACGTAACTCTCTCTTACGTGTCTCTCCCCTTTAATCTATACTTACATTGTCCTTTATGCAAAATATCCCAAAATATAGATTTCGCCGTACATTAAAGGTCTCTTATTCATTAATGAATCTTACTGGTCATCATTATCTCCCAAATTATTTTAACAAGGATGTCTAAGGAGTTTTCTTCATTTCGAATCAATTCAAAAATATAAAAAGGGGAAACTTAAGTCTGCCAAGAGGGGTCAATCGATCGAGGTTAGGGCTCGATCGATCGAACCTTCGATCGATCGAAGCTCTTGGCTCGATCGATCGATCAAACAGGTATTGCGATTTCTGTAGTTTTACAGTTACGGGTTCTAACACATATCTTCATCCAAATTCAAGTTTTGCATTCCCAAACGTCCAAAATTTATACTACTAACATCCTAACATAATATTATGCATTTCCTATGTAAAACATGTCGATTTCCGTCACTAAACATGGATTAACAGCCCACAATTCATATAAATATCAAGAACCCTAGATTTCTCTTAAACATGGTTCTAACAAATCTTTTCCAGAATTTCCTTCTCATAAAACATCATAATTTCGTGGTTTAATCCTCTACATGACAAAGGGTTTCCAGAATATCATATAAATCATCACTAGTTGAAAATTTCCCATCTCAAATTGGGTTTTTCTTCCATAAATCTCACCCTAATCATCCCTAGACTAACATGAGTGATGCATCAACGAAAATAAGCAAGATAAACACTTGCCTGGGATTTTCAGAAATCTGGTTTGGTGTTGAATTTGGTGTGGTTGCGTTCCTCGTCTCGCGATCTACTCGTTGGCGGTGGCGGCGGTGCAAACGGTTGGATTGCTTTGGAAGCTCTCTCCTTCCCCCTTGTATGGCCGTCACTTGTCTTTGGTTGTTCTAACCCTCGAAAACAACCTTAGACATCTAATATAACCCTTGAAATTTCGTTGGTTTAATTACCCAAAAATGTAAAATGACCAAAATGCCCTTCCGGGGTACTAATTAAGCCTAAAATTGCCCCGAGACTCAAACTAAACCCCCGGGTACACTTTTCTGACTATCTCGACCCTTCCGGATACGTTGGCGCACTCAAAATGACCATACGGATAACTAAAAATATTTCACTTTTATTAATCAACATTTATTCCCGACGCGACACAGGCGCATCCCAACTTAAATTTCCATAATTGTCATTTTATTCACACTTGACAATTTTATAAAAATAAATCTCATATATTACTATACTCATCCAGTAACATTCAACAAATAACAAATTTCTAATAATTACTAACTCTTGTCACGCTAGTAAATATTTAAAACAACATTCCGGATTCAAATTAAATTAATTTATCTCAATTAAATTTAATAAATCCCTAAATTTAAAAGCCATGAAAATACGGGGTATTACATACTTCCCCTCTAATAACGGAATTTAGTCCCGAAATTCGGAAAATAAGGCCTATCAGGTAGCACAATTTTGGATATCCTTTTTCGTACACAAACTATTTACATCGTAAGGCACTCAATCACTATAGCCCTTTTCTCACAGCAACCCTGTTTTACATTCTCATTGGAGACACTTCACATTGTGCTCCCAACCGACAACATTCACATAGGCCACGCCTATACGTTATAAATTTCATTATCTCACTATCATTAGGATGCCGCACCTCACTATATGACAAATACTCGGATCTATTCATATACAAAACTCCCATTCTGAGAAAATTATACGAACATTTGATCACTCTTGCTCGCCTAAAACAGTCGTGGAATTCTACCACAGTTATCGGACGTTCTCTCAACCGATCCAAAAACTTTGATTATCGACTCTCCTCTGAACATACGGGAGGAGAATAGTCGAGGTTCTTCCATAACAAAACCTTAATAAGCACCTTGCACGCGACAAACGGGTACGAGTGCTTCTACCGAGCATTCCTGAAATCATCGTACCAATATTCCAAAATCTCCTTCACGTGGCTCCACAAATCTTTAAACACCGTGCGCCCATTCCCTGGCTACGGGTGATACATCCTACTCGAAATGAAACCTTATCTCCGCTGGTTTCTGAAATCCCATATCAAAGGTGGGATTCCCCAATCTCATCATGATTTAGAAATTTATACTGCCCCGGATCATGCACTGGCGCGATCCTTCCTTTCAAAGGAAGTCTGGGACATACTAGTTAATATTGTAAGTCAGCTTAAAGGAGTATCAATCACCTCCTTCTCGGCGACTTTATTCAGATGTTCGAGATGAACCTTTGATCTTCTTTTGAGGATGGCAACCCATCCAAGAACTGTACCAACTTTACCGACCTCTTCCAAATTCAGGAATTGTAGCTAAACACAAAATTCTTTGGTTGATTCTTCTCTTTCAACCCAACCTTACCAATGGGCGGTGCATGTAGAGACTATCACTACGTCCCGCTAAACATCGATTCTTCCTTGAAATGTCTCACATTAAGTGACACGTAATACTCCCCTTCCTTCCTTGTAGTATGCCGAAAGTGTCACCCGTGCTCTTCTCTCCACGAAGCGCACTTCTGGATCTCTTATACCGTACTAACATCATCACCCTTTATATGTGTGAGTTGCTCTCACATTTGATTACTAACAATTCCGCTCCGAGTGTCCTTCATAATCATTTAATTGTGCTCCATTCAAGGAATACTCTTCTTAAATGGCTTCCCACAGCCTTCCAATTCAAATTTGGGTGTGCTATTCTAATTACACACCTATGTATGGATTATCGCCCCTCATGTGACGTTTAATCCACTCTATCGCTTCCACTTCATTTAACTAGCCCCACAAACATATATGACACACGTCCATGACCACGTCCCTTCGACTCGAACGATTTTAACTGCAGTTAACCAAGATGTCCACATTTTTGCAACACCCCGACCGCCCTAGGAGAGCGAGCGACGTGCTACTCATCTGTCAAACGAACTAAATTCAACGAAATAGAAGGAATAGGTCATTCAAATTCCATGACGATAAAAGAGGAATAATAATTCTCAACCTTCTTCAGATAAGTATAACAATTTTCCCAAATAGGTACAATAACCAAAATAAATTAGTAACGCTCTATTCATCAAAATAATTTCAAGTCATCTCTTTTGTATAATAAAGTTCTTTCCAGATAATCCATGCTAAAAATCATTCTAACTCTTTATTCGCCTCGTGTTTTGAACGCGATTACGACATTTGGGTACTCTCAATCACCCTAGGAATCAAAATTCTTAAATTCTCCTTATCATCGTTCCATACCTCAACTCGTGGGGATAACTTCAATGCTTTCTTACCACACAGTCCGACTCCAGTGGCTTTAAAACAAAATTCAACTTCCAACTTACATACATAATTACTTGATCCCATTTCGACCAGGGTATCGAACTCATGGAATAGTGACCAAACGTCTCCCTATTTCCAACCTTACGTTAAGTTTCATGCGTGGGATGTCTCTCAAAGCGAAATCCAAATAAGGAACCCCCCCGATACACTACTACCTAGCATTGTCGGTTATCAAAATCCGTTAGGTCCTCCGTCCATAGTATATACCCCTTTATTCCGTCCCTTGATAGAAAAGTTACAATTTCTCCCGTAATTATGCTTAACAAAGAACGTTTCACTAATTGCACTATTGTTCAGTATAGGTTGGTGGTAATAGCATTCCATAAACCTCGAATACATACAATCGAAATTCTCGAAATTCCTTTCCCTAATAATAGGGGTATAAATATTAACTCCCATATCTCTAAAGGATAAATATAACAATGCACTCTTCCTATCACTAAGTCCGGAGTGCTAAACATAATACTGAGTCAAATCTTTTCGCCCAACGGTAAATCCCGATACATACTGAATCATATTGGCAAAGTCTATACATACATTGGCATCGAATATCTCGAGCCCACTATCTCCTCCGAAGTCTCTAGGATAGATAATATAAGTGCGAGTCCAACCTCCTTACAGGTAAAGCCTCGCCAAAACAAAACGTGCTGCACTAATGCAACTACTCCAATAGCCTTGCAATAAATGCCCACCATCGTACTAACCATTTCTATAACGTTTTATCAAAGATAATACTATACTCGTATATCGCATCACTACGACGAGTAACCTCAATAAAATACGTAACACTGTTAATATACACATTCATCCGCCGCGGATAGCACCAAAGAAAAATCCCGCTATACTAGGGAAAAATATTCACATAATGGTAACATTTATAATGATATGCATTAAACTCGTCTCACATGCTAATCTAGCAATGAACAAAACATGGTGACTCGCTCGTGTCACATAAACACGCCGCATCCTCTAAGAATACAACTTATACTTCCATCTTGGCAATCGTCTTGACATCACAAATGGTTTTCGGACGTAACACGTCTGCCCAAACCAAACCAAAATTATTTTAATCCTCGTCCTTTACTAGGCACCTTATTCTTTTTCTCACTTTGGAACATATTATCGCGAGCAATTTCACTCCGCACCAAAATGCCTCAACACATAATCCACTTACCACCTGTCCTACTAACCAGATTAGGATTGTCCTTCTCTTGGACTTTAGTAGACCCGATTCCTGTTAGCCATCCCAGTTGTTCCCTTAGCTTTTTAGGCCATACAGATCATGTTACTATCTATAATAGTACTTACTGAATTTACCATCACTTGGTAAGAATTTAACTATCTGAAACATTTAAATGGTTTTCCTGATGTGTATCCACATCCTTTTGTGGTGCTATACCACCACCGTTGTATTCAGTCTTATTCTCGACTAAATTCTTCGATTCCTTTAACTTCCCCCACAAAGAAGCGTTATCATCTATATTGACAAAATATGACATTGTCAACCTCTGAATCGGTCGTCCATCAGAATTTCCTCCTCGAGTATTATCAACTATTATTACGAGTTGGTCTCCCACTTGGAGTCATTTCCTCCACTCGTATCTACCTCTTTTGATACAAAATTTGCTAACGATTAGGATTCATATCCATAATTGGATCTGTCATGCCCTCTTGTGATGAGTTCAGAACCACGTTTGCTTCTCATCCTGAACAGTTGAGGAAGGAACATACGGTCAACACTGTACCTAAGGTTCTCCTATAGGCATAACATTCTACTTCTAAAATTGGTGGTTGACTCCAACCATTATAATTTCGTCCGGAAAGACAAGAAAATTTTCTCTAAAATTTCACTTTCAGTTTGCCGCACCCCTTCCTATATCTAAGCCTTTGGATACTTTACCTCCTTTGGTAAAGACACATAATTCTGTGTTTCTAGAATTTACCACTGACAGTCTCTACACGTTTTTGTAATACGTTGGGTAAGTTTACCCTCGCACCTCATTTGACTATAACAGCATTTGGAAATCATTGCTGCACCTTAGTCGCCTTTCTAGTCTTGACTTCTCGTGCCATAATGGAGGTGACCTCAACTACGATCATCATCCTCGGATATATTTTATATTCTCAACTGAGCCCTGCCTCCTGATGTACGCTTAACGGTCCTCTTCTGACATCCGTCATCGCTCGGCACACGCACACATCCGAACTAAATTAGAATTCACTAATGTATACACATTATAGCAGGAGAACAAAATCTCGTCAAAGGAATCGACAATCCTAAACATATGGCTCTATAACAAACAAATCAACGCTGAAAGCATAATAAGCCGTACAGATCCTAAGGACACTAGAACCTGATGCTCTGATACCACCTGTGACACCCCGCCTAATCAAATACCGGGCGATCACTCCTTTATTAAATTAAAATCAAGGTGAACAGTTGGTTCATTCTTAGCATCACTGTCGTTAAAACTTTTCCAATTTAAACACCCTAAATAATTAAGCTAAGTGTCAAAACCATTTAAAACCTTATTCTCATTTTATTAAATCTGGTTATAAAACCTTAAACCATTAACATCTAAAGAGTCACACAATAAGTAGAAGAATAAAATGAACATTTAAGAGTTTACCCAACAATAATAAATCCCAAGATTAAAATACTAAGGAAAACATCTTGACAGTAACAATCTCGAAATAAAGATACTGAGATTAAAAGAATTACAATCTCTGACAATATCAACTAAATAATGGAAAAAGGGCGACACATGCCCCCACTGGATAAAGCTGAACTAGAAGTAGAGTCAACAATGAGGTCGTCTAAACAATGGCCTGCAACTCCCACAAAAGTTACAACGCGTTCCATCCAAAGGATCCTATGCAAGACGCCCCTGTGTCTGGGCACCTGTAATACATACATATATATACAAGAGAGAAAGAAAAAGAAACGGGTCAGAGCCCGATAGTGTATATGATTTAAAAATTCGTTTATCAAGTATTTAAATTGATTACAGGCCAATGCAACAACATATTAGTGCGACATTCTCTTGAGAAATTCTCACCTCTCTTCTAATGTGCACACCTATCGCACTAACCTTTTTAATGGTTTATCTCGTCATATATCACACTAATCTTCCCAATGATTTGACTTATCTTAGGTGACTCGTAAGACTTTAGAACTGAACAACATAATGGTTTTTAAAGGATAAATTTCATTTAGTGACAAGTCTCTTCTTTTTAACTTTACTAATTAATAAAGTTTTCCAGTGTCATATTATACTTTATCAAAACAAGTATTTACAATTTGAGTCATCAACCATGTCCTACTTACCATATCACAGTAGGCAATTCCAAATTTTAGAACTTCATATATATATTAATTACTCGTATAATATATATATTCTAACAGCACCCCACATAAAAATTATGGTGCGGGCATACTCTGCTATCCAATCCCCGTATCAATCGTACTAAAGGGAATACAAGTTCGGAATCACTCTCGAACTGTATAAATACATACACAAACAATATTGAGGCGAAACATAGTTTCCAAGTCCAAGAGGTCAGTACATACCCCCACGTCTCTTAGGACCGTGACTACCGATTCGATAGCCTGTACCTAGGATTTCTATCTTCTAGGGTACGAGTCAATATCCCCCATAAGGCACACGAGATAAGATCGTCCCAGCGCGGTAACCTCAGGGATAGCAAGTAGCACGGGCATGATTTTCACAAGTATATAATATATGCATACACAATCATATAAATATACCACTTTTATTATATCAATTTAGGTTTATCCCAAAACCCATATTCACAACATTTATCCTTATTTTCCCATTATTATTTATCAAGTATAATGCTTCGTCTCTAACTTTAATTCGAAGGGTTTTTCCAACTTACTACGTAACACTCATGGAATCTATTCTCCCAAGTATAAATTCAGTAGGTATCCATTTATGTTCCAACGTAACTCTCTCTTACGTGTCTCTCCCCTTTAATCTATACTTACATTGTCCTTTATGCAAAATATCCCAAAATATAGAATTCGCCGTACATTAAAGGTCTCTTATTCATTAATGAATCTTACTGGTCATCATTATCTCCCAAATTATTTTAACAAGGATGTCTAAGGAGTTTTCTTCATTTCGAATCAATTCAACAATATAAAAAGGGGAAACTTAAGTCTGCCAGGAGGGGTCGATCGATCGAGGTTAGGGCTCGATCGATCGAACCTTCGATCGATCGAAGCTCTTGGCTCGATCGATCGATCAAACAGGTATTGCGATTTCTGTAGTTTTACAGTTACGGGTTCTAACACATATCTTCATCCAAATTCAAGTTTTGCATTCCCAAATGTCCAAAATTTATACTACTAACATCCTAACATAATATTATGCATTTCCTACGTAAAACATGTCGATTTCCGTCACTAAACATGGATTAACAATCCACAATTCATATAAATATCAAGAACCCTAGATTTCTCTTAAACATGGTTCTAACAAATCTTTTCCAGAATTTCCTTCTCATAATTCATCATAATTTCATGGTTTAATCCTCTACATGACAAAGGGTTTCCAGAATATCATATAAATCATCACTACTTGAAAATTTCCCATCTCAAATTGGGTTTTTCTTCCATAAATCTCCCCCTAATCATCCCTAGACTAACATGAGTGACGCATCAACGAAAATAAGCAAGATAAACACTTGCCTGGGATTTTCAGAAATCTGGTTTGGTGTTGAATTTGGTGTGGTTGCGTTCCCCGTCTCGCGATCTACTCGTTGGCGGTGGCGGCGGTGCAAACGGTTGGATTGCTTTGGAAGCTCTCTCCTTCCCTCTTGTATGGCCGTCACTTGTCTTTGGTTGTTCTAACCCTCGAAGACAACCTTAGACATCTGATATAACCCTTGAAATTTCGTTGGTTTAATTACCCAAAAATGTAAAATGACCAAAATGCCCTTCCGGGGTACTAATTAAACCTAAAATTGCCCCTAGACTCAAACTAAACCCCCGTGTACACTTTTCTGACTATCTCGACCCTTTCGGATACGTTGGCGCACTCAAAACGACCATACAGATAACTAAAAATATTTCACTTTTATTAATCAATATTTATTCTCGACGCGACACAGGCGCGTCCCGACTTAAATTTGCATAATTGTCATTTTATTCACACTTTACAATTTTATAAAAATAAATCTCATATATTACTATACTCATCCAGTAACATTCAACAAATAACAAATTTCCAATAATTACTAACTCTTGTCTCGCTAGTAAATATTTAAAATAACATTCCGGATTAAAATTAAATTAATTTATCTCAATTAAATTTAATAAATCCCTAAATTTAAAAGCCATGAAAATACGGGGTATTACAGTATTTTATATTGAAAATTCATCCTATGCATAGGACATGATGGATATGTACTTTGGGGACCCTTAAGTATGGGACTAAGGGGTATTTTGAGGATCTCACATCGATAAAAAGGGTGGCGTAATTTTGATAATTGAGAAATTGAGAATTTAATATCTAAGATAATAAAACGGGTATTAAAATATATTGGAGACATAATCAGTGAGGGCCGACAGTTTAAACTGGCCAGCCGACGTTTTATGTCGTGTCGTGTGTTGAACCTAGTCATGTAGCAGGGGTCGACAGTTAAATGGACCAACTGGCGTTTTAGCGAGGGGATGTGTATTTTTGGTGGAGAAATCACCCGAGGCGGGAGGACTGCTATTCTTAAGTGAAATAAATTGAGAAGATGATAATTTTGGTTAATTAAATTAAATTAACGCTTTGGGGTTGTGGGATATTTAAAATGTTATTGATGTATTTTTGTTAGAATCTTTGGGGGTGGTTAGTAATTTATCTTGCCCGCGTTTAATTATATTCATAATTAAAATACTCTATTGTGATATTTATTGCGTATAATGCTGTTGTCTGGGTTCACGGACCCTATTTGAGTGGAGTAGTGTGTATTCATGCTCGGGGCTCTGACCTCGTGCATTGACTAACTTTTTCAGGTATTAGTGCTGGAGTAGCTGCATAGGATTTATTGGATATCGTTTGGAGGTGCAACTGGAGTTTATTCTTTTTATCATTTTATTTAGTTAGACTTTCTTTTCAGTCGTATTTCATTATGAGTTTAGGTTTATTGGGTTATTCGGTTCCAAAGTTGTTAGAGGTTTTCAGTTAGATTATTCACAGTTGATTATTACTCAGTTTTAATTAAATCCTTTTGGAGATTGGATTTATTCTAAGTTCTATCACGTGATGGATCTTTTATCGTTCAGTTTTTATTATCATTTGGGATTGATTCAACTACTTATCTTATGGATTGATTTTATTATGCCTCATATCTATTTCATGCTAAGAATGATATTTTATTTACTCGCCCCCAACATAGTTTTGGTGGCGGTCGACGCCAAAATTACGTGGGGTGTGACATATATCTAGTTGAAATTGAAGTTACGAGGGGGAATATTGATGCTGTGAGAGAGGGGTGTTTTGCTCATTGACAATTAATCAATAATACTCGTGTAAATGGACCTAGAAGGGTTTGGGTTGCTTGGAACCTAATAGATTATGATGTTGTTGACTTAAGCAGTATGGATCAATCCTTAACTATTAGAATTTCTACTAGGAATTTTCGTAATTCCTCCATTTTTACAGGAATATATGGAGGTAATATTAGAGGGTAGAGATTTAGATTATGAACCTATTTGGAAAGTGTAGATAGATATTATAATAATGAATCTTGGATATTTAGGTGATGCTAATGTCCAAAGCATGATTGACATTATCCTTTGAAATGAGGTTTGGCTTCATGACTTCATTGAAAGTGATGTTATTATTGATTTACCTAGTATTTCATATCACACCCTTCTTATTATTAATGTTCATTTAGATAAATAAAAGATTGACACCCCTTTCAAATGTTTTGATGGTTGGATAAAACATTATTCTTTTAACGAGATTCTTAAAAAAGGCTGGGACACTCATGTTGATGGGAGCCTTATGTTTTCTATAGCCAAGAGAGTAAAATGAATGAATAAAGAATTTAGAACTCTTAATAAAAAATGGTTTTAAATATTTGTATAAGAGTCAAAGAACAAAAGGAAGAGTACGACAACATCCTTAAGTTGTTGATTAACAATAGTGGAGATGGGGAGATTTTGCAAGCTAAAAAGGAATGTCAGAGATAATATTTGGAGCTCATAAATTTTAAAGAGGTGGGTCTTTACTAATCCCATGTCTAATGATATTATGGATATTTCTAACAATAGAGTAATGCCACAAGTAGGAGTTGAGGATTGGGTTTCTTAGAGTATTGCAAGGGATGAAAGTTATAATTGCAAAATCACATACAATATGACTTAAGGAGTAAAAAACAAGTGGTTAAGTGGTGGAATAAAATATGGTTTAAGAGATGGATCCCTAGATGTGATTTTCTTATGCAGATTATTTCCTTAAATAGGATATGGACTAAGGACATATTAAGAATATGGGGCACTATTGTGGATGATAAATATGTGTTATGTGGAGAAGTGATTGAATAAAGATATCACTTGTTCTTTGTGTTTTGTTCCTCTAATAAAGGGTGGAACATGGCCTTGCAATACAGTGGTATCAATAGAGACGTTAATGTGTTTGATGAATAAGTTGAGTGGCTAGCTAATTGTGATACTAATTTTAATGCCAACATTGCAAGCTTGCATTGGCCATTTCAGTGTATTACATGTGTGGTGAAAGGAATAATCGTATTTTTAGACAAAAATAGGGGGATATTTTATATGTGTTTAGAAGGAGAAATGAATGCATGATGCTACATGCAAATGGCTAAGAGTTAACGTAATATAAATAGCTAGGAAATCGTGAAAAACTAGGGCTTAAGTGAGAAAATTTTGGTATTATAGTTTCTATATATAAGATTTTGGAGAAGTTTATCTTTTTATCCAAATCTTAAATTCCTTTTTCATCCGGTGCTCTGAAATGAACCCCCCTATTTCCTTTGATGGTGATGATCCTGCATGCAAAAAGACATTAATTGAGAGCTCTCTATAATTCTCAAATTTATCCTATGTTAGGTCAATTATTCAATAGTTTGTGGCTTGATATATGTTTTGATTGGATGTTCAATTTTTCCATGGCCAAGTTTTCTTCTTCAATGATCTGCATGTGTTTTTTAGATCTCGTATGGTTCCTTCTTGTTGGATTTCAAAACTTGTTAATTACAAAGCTATTAATCTTTGGTTTATTCTTAGTTTGATGCTGAAATGTCAGATGTTGCACTTATCTTTGGGACTTCTCTTGATTCATGTCATCTTCCTAGATACGTGATGATTCTCCATTACCTCTGATATGCATGAAGCTTCTTTAATGATCCATTGGTGTTTTGGATTTTTTTAGATCCTCTATTGTATGGAGTTGATTTAGGTTTTCTGGAGCTTTGATCATCATAGTTGTATGGATGTGCTTTAAGAGTTGTTATTGGATGATTTTTGGGTTTTGTCTTGTCATATTTTTATTTTTTATTTTCGATATGTTTTGGGGGTTCTTAGTTTGGTTGAAGATGGGGAGACTGGTAGATAAGGGTTCAACGTGAAGGGACATGATTAGTTTGTTTGGTAGTAGTGGATGCGTGTGTTGTTTCTATCTGAAGTGTTTTTAACGGTGTATGTTTATACACGTGTTTGTCTTTAGGGTTTGGGCTTATGCTTCTCAATTTCCGTTGGGTAGGTCTGTGTTATAGTTGAGTTTGTAATGGTTTGGTTGTCGGGGCCTAATCCTTTTGGACTTGTGTTATGGGCTGGTGCGGGTTTTATTTTTGTCTTGGACTCACTATATATCTTTGGCTGTTAGCCTTTTGGTTTAATATATTTACATTTTACCAAAAAAATGTATATACGTCTTAGTCCCTTCATATAATGAAAGTTAAACTCTAAATAATATATTTGCTGGGTAGTTTAGGAACTCTAAATAATATCATCTTGAAAAAAATATCATCTAATTCCTCAATAATTCATACAATAAGAAATCAATACAAAATTTAACAATTCCCCCACAAAGTATTAATTGAATATATTTATTTGTACTGCTTTTGAATTATTTGAATGTGACACTAACTTATACCAACGTTAATTCTCACGTCATCCTTAGATCTATAGTTTACTTTTTCATTTCTTGAGAAAAGGGAGTTTTTGTTCCATGGTAAGTGATCTGGATTTATTTGACATCCCATGCAAAGGTCTTCTATTTTGTCGTGTTTTTCTTTCCATCTCCAGCTTTCTCCTCTCAATTTCCCCGTATTCAATGGCATTTTAAATAAATAATTCATATACAAATCTCTTTACATTTATTTACACGTGAGGTGAAACAAAGAATACATTCTTTTTCCAAATACATCATTAGTCATTTTCCTACATATGCATCGTATTCATGATTATTGATTTACCACAAACTTCTAGATTTCAATTTGAGCAAGATATTCAAAATAGGTTTGAAAATTCTATTTAATGATCTTTGTATACTCTCCCTTCTATAGTTCTATTCTAATTGATCAACTGGTAGAACTGCAAAATTGTTGAATATTTTTATTGTTTAGAAAATCCACAATGGTGGAAGAAAAATCCAAGAAAACGTGTCAATTTACAGAACCGTAAGCTCACGGTGGTGGAACAAAAAGTGTCAAAGAGGGTTGAGATCGGGTGAGGGAAAGTTAAATGTAGAGAAAAACTAGATGCTCTCTAAAAACTTGATACAATTAATAGTTTAACATATCAATTGATATGATTTTCATTCAACCATATTAATTGATACGATTAAAAGAAAATCGTATCAATTGATACGATAAAATGTTAATCTTATCAACTTAACTGCCATTACCATAAACTAACGTCTAGTTTGTTTGCCGTTTATATAAATCAACCTTATTTCCTCTTGAATATTTCAAACGAACCCTCTTAGTCAATAAATCACGTCTTCTTCATTGTTTTTTTTGGAAAAAAAATCATCCATCATTCTTGCCCGATTTTGATAAACTTTTTGTGTTTAAATCCCTTATTTTTATCTGATTTAATCGGACTTAAGTTGTACACTTGACATTTTTATTTTTACGGAATATTATCGCTTAAATATGTCTAACGCTCAACCTTCAACTACTGCGAGTCTGAGTTAAGCTTCCCTCAATCGCAATATGACATTTCGGGAGTATGATATTATACACGACGTGTACGCTAAACATAAGACAAATAGTATAGACATGAACTCTTAGCCTACTGGAATGTTTTGGAAAATGGTTATGCAGGAATACAAAACGAATGCGGAAATTTCGATACAATAAACCCGCACAATGCTTTCGTTGAGGTATAATCATATCTGTCAACGGGTTATGATATACGTTGAGAAACTCTTCTATATGTACAACAACCAGGGTAGTAGGACATAAGATTTTGATGTCGTTACATTTATTATTTTTGGTAAATATGATTAAATAATAAGACGATATATCGATGTTTTAGACTTATATTTATTTTATTACAATCATGCAGATTATAAAAGCTCAGGAAGCATACAATTTCGAGATAGGAAAGTAGTTCAAGTTCAAAAACTGCTACGAAATATTGAAACACCTGCCCAAATTTGATATTCGTAGCATGTAGTTTAACCACGTGTCGGATAGTCTTAACCCAACAAATAAGGAGGATATCCTAGGAGGGCGTGAGGTACCTTCAGGCCTCTTGGACAAACGGGTGAGAAACATTGTTCATGAAGTGATAGCTTGGACACAAATGCCTTAATCTTGAAGAAATGTGATACCTACGAAGTGAGGTACGAGGAAAAGAAAGAATGGAAGGTTAACCGGGAAAATATATTTGATTCTCAAATGGAGACTTTTATATCTATGAAGTGATGAGACCAAATTGCTAAAAAATAAGATCAGTTAATCCGTTTGAGGCGCAAGTAGTCCACTCTCATAGAGATGGACATATCGAGGTTTAATGAGGAACAAACCCAGTTCCAACTGAAATGATATAACGAAATTAAAGCAATGATGCAAAATGGAGCTGCACTTCTTTTGGTGACTTCCTCTACTTCTAGAACATCCAACAAAGACTTCACAATGTCCGAGTCATTAATTGGTTTGGCTTCTCACGATTAAACCAAATGTAATTGTCTGCAAAGAAAATATTTATGTATTAGTCACACAAATTAGTAGTAGTTGTTCTTGTAACACCCCATTATTTTATGCATTTAATATTTAATTAATTCAAAAATTTTTAAATTACTTGTGTGTCGTAATTTTAATTGAATTAATTATGGTAATATTTATTTAAATATTAATCGGAGAGTGAATGGTTAATATTTAGGGAAATTTAATTACTAAGTGAATAGTAATAATTTATTTACGTCATTACGGGTATTAGTGACGAGGCATTTATTTATCTCAGCCGGGAGTCGGGATAGACTAATTTGGGTGTGAGATAAGGATTTTTATAAATTAATTCAGATGCCAATTGGGAGTATATGGTTGAGTCTGAATGGGCCGAAATAGTCGAAAAAGTGTACCCGGGGGTAGTAAACGATTCATGGGACGTTTTTAGGCATAGTCGGGCCCACACGGGGGTGTTTGGGTCACTTGGGCTTGGCCCATTAGGATAAAAACGGGATTAAGCCTAATTACTTAATTAAAAGGAAAAGGGGAACGACTGATTTGAGATTGGAAAACACATAGTGGGAGATAAAATCCTAAGGAGCAGTTAAAGGCGCTGGGAACCAATTTGGCGGATAAAGGAAAGAGCCAAAATGGGGATTTCATCATCAACCTTGAGAATCGCAACTCCGGATCAGACCCTACGAAACCACAAGGCAAGTGGTTAACTTGTTGTAGTATTTATTTATGTTTTCAACTCATATTTATGTGATGTGAATACCTAAAATTCGTTTTGGGGATGAATGAGTACAAAAATGGGGTTTTTGTAATTTGAACACATGATGAGAATTGGTGTAGGAATTTATGGTGTTACATGATTCTGAACAGATATTTACTTTAGTTGTGATAAATCCAGACGAATTATGAATGAAATTGAGTTGGTAAAGTGGTGTTGAGACTGATTAACAAATAACTCAGATTTTTTCCCAATTTAGAAAAACAGTAGAGAACGGAAATTAAACAAGTTTTGGAGACTTTATGGGGGTTCCTTATGATTTTCTTGGGGTGTTATATTGATGAGAAGACTTGAGTTAGGTTGTAGAAGGAGTTAGGATTTTAAGGTTTTCATCCATGGAGAAACAGGCCTGCGGAGAAGAAGAAGACCTGTTCGATCGATCGATCAATGGCTGAGATCGATTGATCGATGGTTCGGGATTTTTGACAGGTCCGCCAATTTTAATATATAAGGGAAATTAATTAAAATTCTCCCCCATACTTTAGTTAATGAGAAATAAGTATGGAATATTATTTCCTAACAAATATGAAGGAAAGTAATTGGGGTTGGGAGGAATTTATGTGTGCCATGCCATGGTAAATTTTAGGGAAAAATATTCCAAAATAATTAAATACGGATCAAGTGGGCGAGTCCGAGTATGTTGGTTGAGCGATACAAAGGTGTTAAATTACTTTAGATTGAAAACTAATTAATTTGGAGTCGGGGATTTAAACTCGGGTATTAATCTATTTTGGGCCACGAGAGCGAGTCCGAATATATTAGTTGGGCAACACAAAAAGTAATTTAATTAATTAACGTGCAAATTAATTAATAATCAGGGTTGGAACATAAACTCATGATAATTTGTATAGGCTTGTGTTACGGACTTAATACACGGTATAGCCGGGGTATTTTATTTCTATATATATATATATACGGTGTGCGATAATATATATATATATGGTGTGTGCATTAATATTAGTGGCTAGATATTATTATTATTATATATACTCTTGTGCTATCAGGGGAGGTTGCGCATAGATGGTGAATCCTCTAGCTTGAGGAGTAGGGAGAGTATATCCACAGGTCATAGCGTCCATTATATGGGTGAGGGGCATCTCACTTTCAGGGAAGGAATATGATCGCCTCCAATATTTATGTTATTAACCAAGTTAGTGAGCGATTCTGACTTGCGGAAACTAGGTTATGTGAATACACCTACTGAGATAGCACTTTAGAGAATATACATCCAGTGAGTTATTACTCGGGAGGATGTTCATTATTGATTATTATTTCAACATATGTGAGATTGTTGTAATATGACTATACGTATATAATGGGATAAATAATTATATACGAGTAAATTAATATAGGTAGTGAATTGTATTATATGTATAACGGGTGTGAGAGTTATAGGAATTTAAGAAGGGGAATTATTACTTAAGTTAACGTTGATAATAACTTAGAAATCAGAATTATTGCATACTCGGTTAGAGTAGGGTGGTTGTAAGGGGTTATATCACTTATCTAGTTATGGGATAAATAACTAGGAAAATTAATTAAGGCGTTAGTAGTGCACATATTGGAGGAGGGGTGAGGATATCCTCAAGGGAGTGCGACATTAACTAAAATATGAAGAGCATGCATACATATTTATTACTACAAGTTAATCATTTGCTAAATATTTTCCAAATATTTTGGGTTCTAACCCTTGGTATAAATATTTTCAAAAACCTTTTAGGTGTCCAGCAACAGGGACGCCAGACTGGACCCATTCCAGGGATTCGTTGCTACAACATATGTGGATGTTGCGGGAGTTTGATAAGCGCCTCATTCTTTTCATTTCTAGTGTAGAAATTCCTATCAGTTACTCGAGCATGTAGCTCACAGTTTTATTTAGTATTTATGTCAGACTTGTTGAGATTTATTATTATCTGTCTTTACATTTGTTGGATTTGAGCCGATGGTTTATTCGATCAGTTTATTTAGACGTGGATGGTTGATTTCAGTTAATTGTGATTGTTTAAATCATTATGTTTCCGCATGAGTATTTTATTTGAAGTAAAGTAAGATAAAATTTGGCACCAGTCTAATTTTCTCACTTAGATGGTTAGTAATTAAAAAGGTGACAGTGATGCTCCGAATGAACCAACTGAGAAACCTGTTCTAATTTAATTTAGGACTGATCACCCGGGGTTAATTAAGCGGGGTGTCACAGATGGTATGAAAGCATCAGGTTCTAGTGTCCTTAAGATCTGTGCGGCTTACTACGTTTTAGCGTAGCGTTCGGTTGTTATAGAGCCCTATTATTAGGACTCTTGATTCATTTTCCACTTTTGAGATATCGTATTTCTGCTATTAGATATTTGTATAAATTGTGTACTTATACAATTCGATCTATTTTCAGATGCCACCGAAGAGACAAAGAGCAGAGAGGGCTGAGGCTAGGGATGAGTTCAGGGAGTCTCATCAGGAGCCACAGGTACTGCCACCACCATCCCCACCCGTGTTGATCTCCACTACTCAGGTGGCAGTGATAGTGGCCCAGGCAGTTAAGACAGCAATGCGAGCTATGGAAGCTCATTTCCCATATCCCCAGGCACTGCCTCTAGTGGCACCGAAAGTTTAGGCTCCAGTAGGACCACCTTCTTGGCAGCGGGTTAGGGAGACCTTTCAGAAGGGTCACTCACCAGAGTTCAGGGGTAGCACCGATGTAGTAGAGGCCTATGATTGGAAGAAAAATATTCAACGACACCTGCGCATGCTGGTGTGTACCGATGTGCAGAAATAGATGCTTGTTACCTTCCATCTATCGGGGGCAGCCTTACAGTGTTGGGAGTCAGTTACCACCGCTGAGGAGAGAGATTTGATGATGATATCCGAGTTCTGGGTGCGATTTGACCGTAAATACTTCCCACCGACAGTAGAAGCAGAAATGAGAAAGAAGTTTAGTGAGTTAGTGCAGGGTGACCGTTTAGTGGTGGATTATGAGGAGGAGTTCAACCGTTTGGCAAACTTTATGCCAAATGAGGTGAGCGACGAGGAGTAAAAGAAGTCGAGGTTCATGGATGGCCTGGCCTGGAGGATCAGGCAGCACTTGATTGGTAATCTGGCATTGGTGACGTATACAGATGTCGCTAATGCCGCTCTTGTACATTACCAGGATCATCTCTTCCATGCGAAGCGGAGCAAGAGGGTAGGAGATCCGAGCCAGCAGGGAAATGCAGCTGTTGGTGGTGACACAAGTAGTACTCAGTAGCAGACTAGCAGTCAACAAGGGAATCAGGCTAAGAAATTTAGGCCTGGTGGGTTTCGAGTGTGAGGATAAGGATTTAGGCAGGGTGAGCCGGGCCCAAATCATCAGCAACTGGTTCTTCAGGGCCGTCAGGGCCAACCACATCAGGGCCAATGATAGGGGGACGGTCAGAGGCGCTGTATTATCTGCGGCCAGACAGGACACTTCAAGAGGGAGTGCTCGCAGAGGGGTAGAGGCCAACAACATGGTGCCCAATAGGGGCAGCAGGGATAGATGCCGCCAGCAGCACCGACTCCACCAACCCCACAACAGCAGGGGCAAATACACTACGGGCGAGTGTATAGCATCCAGAATGTTCCCAATCCTTCATCACAGCAGGCGCCGCCAGCGGTTGAGGGTATGTTTCTCATCCATGGTCATGAGGGTAGCATACTTTTTGATACATGAGCATCTCATTCATTCATTAAATCTAAATTTGCTAAACGGGCTAGGTTATCAGAGACTACAGGTAGTCTCCGTATGTGTGTAGAATCGCCAGTAGGCAATGGGGAATTGATTCTCTCATTTTTTGGGAGGTAGATATTTTGATTGGAAGACTTAGTTTAGCGGAGGACCTCTTAGTGTTAGATATGGAGGGGTACGATGTCATCCTAGGTATGGATTAGTTAGCAGGTTATCAAGCGATTGTAGATTGTTATGAGAGGATAATCGTGTTCTCCATTCTGGGACAGGAGATTTTCCTAATAGCGACGCCTCTACCTAAGTGAGGGTCGCGCACCAACTTGTATTATATCAAGGAGGAGACCTCATAGGAGGTGGTAGTTCTGTTGGATTCGATTTCGGTAGTGAGGGACTTCGAGGATGTGTTCTAGGAAATACCAGGGTTACCACCCAGTAGGGAAATCGAGTTTATAATCAATTTAGCATCGGGGACGAGACCGATTGCTCGAGCACCTTACCGTATGGCCCCTTCAGAGATGCGTGAGTTGAGAGAGAAGATTCAGTATCTCCTGGGTCAGGGTTTCATTCAGCGGAGTACGTCATCGTGGGGTGCACCGATATTATTTGTAAAGAAGAGGGATAGTTCACTTCGATTGTGCGTGGACTATAGGGAGTTGAACAAGGTGACGATACGAAATAAGTATCCGTTGCCTAGAATTGATGATTTATTTGACCAATTAAGAGGGGAGTCTTACTTCTCCAAGATCGATTTGAGGTCAGAGTATCATCAATTGCATATCCGAGAGGAGGATGTTCCTAAGATTGCTTTCCTGTCATGGTATGGATCTTACGAGTTCAGGGTGATGCCATTCAGGCTCACTAATGCGCCAGCAGTGTTCATGGATCTCATGAATAGGGTTTTCAGGGAGTATCTCGACCAATTTGTCATCATATTCATTGATGACATCTTGATTTACTCACGCATTGAGGGGAAGCACGCATACCACCTACGTATGGTTCTACAGATGCTGCGAGATCACCAGCTTTATGCCAAGTTTAGGAAATGTGGATTTTGGCTACGAGAGGTACAATTTCTTGGTCATGTGGTGTCAGACCGGGGTATTACAGTGGATCCAAGTAAGGTATCAACAGTGAGGGAGTGGGGGCAGCCCATGACACCAGCCGAGGTACGTAGCTTCTTGGGACTATCAGGTCATTACAGACGATTCATTAAGGTGTTCTAAACCATTGCAGGCCCTTTGACGAATCTGACTTGAAAAGGGTGCCTTTTATTTGGAGTGATCATTTTCAATTAGCTTTCGACGAGCTAAATGACAAGTTGACATCTGCACACGTACTTGCCTTGCCGAGTGGAGGACTAGAGTATTGGGTTTACACCGAGGCGTCCTTACAGGGACTTGGGGGCGTGCTTCAGCAGGAGGAGAGGGCTATATCTTATGTGTCCAGAAAGCTAAAGCCCCATGAGAGGAATTACCCCACTCACGACCTAGAGCTAGCAGCGATCATTTTTACCTTGAGGATATGGAGACATTATCTACTGGGAGAGAAGTTCACCCTATTCACGGATCACAAGTCACTTCAGTAACTTTTCACACAGAAGGATCTAAATATGAGGCAGAGGCGGTGGCTAGAATTTGTGAAAGACTACCAGTTTGATATTGAGTATCGTCCTGGCAAGGCTAATGTGGTGGCAGACGCATTGAGCCGAAGACCAACTGGGGAAATATTAGAATTCTGGAAAGCAAAGTGGAGAGAGTTTCGATATGAGGATGATGTAGCCAGGGCGTGCATGTCATCTTTATCCATCACACCGGAGATCATTATGCGAGTTATGAGGGCTTAGGTGGAGGACCAGATCTGCCAGGATAGGGTACGCCAGCTGTAAGCTGAGGGAACAGAGGGTTACTAGATCAACTTGAAAGGAGGCCTATGCCTATATGGGAGGTTAATTATGCTAGAGGATGAGGAGTTGAGGCACGCTGTTATGATAGAGTCCCATGGTTCAAGATTTATGGTACATCCCGGCAGGGATAAAATGTACCAGGATATGAGGAGAAAGTATTGGTGGGCAGGAATGAAATAAGACATATTAAAGTTTGTCTCGAAATGTACCACGTGTTAGCTCGTGAAAGTTGACCATCAGAGACCTCCAGGGATGCTATGACCGTTAGAGATTCCCATATGGAAGTGTGAGAGCATCTCTATGGACTTCATTACACGGTTACCTACATCGTAGAGGGGTCACGACTCCATATGGGTCATTGTGGATCGGTTGACCAAGGTGGCCCACTTCCTTTTGGTTCAAATAGACTTTGAGACGATGCGCTAGGCGCATCTATTCATAGCAAAGATTATTAAGCTGAACGGGGTACCAGTAAATATTGTGTCTGACAGAGATAAGATTTTTGTGGCCCATTTTTTGCAAAGCTTTCAGGAGGACATGGGCACAGAGCTATGTTTGAGTACAACTTATCATCCACAGATTGGCGGGAAGACTGAGAGGGTCAATTAGATGTTAGAAGACATACTCAGAATGTGCATTTTAGACTTTGGGGGAGGATGGGAGAGATATCTTCCTTTGGTAGAGTTTGCGTACAACAACTCTTACCAATTCACGATTGTCATGGCACCGTTCGAGGCACTATACAGGAGACCATGTCGTTCACCCGCCTATTGGTTAGAGGTGGGGGACAACAAGTTATTGGTTCCAAAGATTGTCCAGGAGACGTCTGCAAAGATAGAACTGATTCGAGGATGGATTCGAATAGCTTAGGATAGGCAAAAGAGTTATACAGATGCTTCGCGGAGAGATGTGGAGTTAGAGGTTGGGGATCAAGTATTAGTCCGGGTGTCCCCTATGAAAGGGGTGATGAGGTTAGGCAAGAAGGTTAAATTAGCACCGAGGTACATGGGGCCCTTCCCTATTATTAAGAGGTTGGGACCGGTAGCATATAGACTGGGATTGCTAGAGCATCTTCAGCGGATACATGACGTGTTCCATGTGGCATCACTAAAGAAATATTGAAGGAGCGAGAGGGCCTTCTGGCACATTCCACTCAAGGAAATTGATTCACAGCCAGACATCTCGTATGAGGAGAGACCGGTGGCTATTCTGGACCATAGTGAGCACAAGATACGATCCAAGGTTGTTCCACTAGTTAGAGTACAGTGGGGTCATCACAACATTGACGAGTCTACTTGGAAGCGGGAAGAGGATATGCAAGAACAATATCCAGAGCTATTCACCACAGGTACGACCTAATTTCGGGGATGAAATTTCTTTGTAAAGGGGGAGTATGTAACACCCTGTAATTTTATGCATTTAATATTTAATTAATTCGGAAAATTTTAAATTACTTGTGTGTCATAATTTTAATTGAATTAATTATGGTAATATTTATTTAAATATTAATCGGAGATTGAATGGTTAATATTTAGGGAAGTTTAATTAATAAGTGAATAGTAATAATTTATTTACGCCATTACGGGTATTAGTGGCGGGGCATTTATTTATCTCCGCCGGGAGTCGGTATAGACTAATTTGGGTGTGAGATAAGGATTTTTATAAATTAATTCAGATGCCAATTCTGAGTGTACGGTTGAGTCCGGATGGGATGAGATAGTTGGAAAAGTGTATCCAGGGGTAGTAAACGGGTCACGGGACGTTTTTAGGCATAGTCGGGCCCACACAGGGGTATTTGGGTCACTTGGGCTTGGCCCATTAGGCTAAAAACGGGATTAAGACTAATTACTTAATTAAAAGAAAAAGGGGAATGAATGATTTGAGATTGCAAAACACATAATGGGAGAGAAAACCCTAAGGAGCAGGTAAAGGCACTGGGAACCAATTTGGGGGAAAAAAGAAAGAGTCAAAAGGGGGGTTTCATCATCAACCTTGAGAATCGCAACTCCGGATCAGACCCTATGAAACCATAAGGCAAGTGGTTAACTTGCTGTAGCATTTATTTATGTTTTTAATTCATATTTATGTGATGTGAATACCTAAAATTCGTTTTGGGGATGAACGGGTACAAAATGGGGTTTTTGTAATGTGAACACAAGATGAGAATTGGTGTAGGAATTTATGGTGTTACATGATTCTGAACAGATATTTACCTTAGTTGTAATAAACCCAGACGAATTATGAATGAAATTGAGTTGGTAATTTGGTGTTGAGACTGATTAACGAATAATGCGAGTTTTTCCCCAATTTAGAAAAATAATAGAGAACGGAAATTAAACAAGTTTTGGGGACTTTATGGGGGTTCCTTATGATGTTATTGGGGTGTTATATTGATGAGAAGACTTGGGTTAGGCTGTAGAAGGAGTTGAGATTTTAAGGTTTTCATCCTTGGAGAAACAGGCTTGCGGAGAAGAAGAAGACCTGTTCGATCGATCGATCGATGGCTCGGGATTTTTGATAGGCTCGCCAATTTTAATATATAAGGGAAATTAATTAAAATTCTCCCCATACTTTTAGTTAGCGAGAAATAAGTATGGAACATTAATTCCTAACAAATATGAAGGAAATTAATTAGGGTTGGGAGGAATTTATGTGTGACACGCTATGGTAAATTTTGGGAAAAAATATTCCAAAATAATTAAATACGGATCGAGTGGGCGAGTCCGGGTATGTTGGTTGAGTGATACAAAGGTGTTAAATTAATTTATATTAAAAACTAATTAGTTTGGAGTCGGGGATTTAGACTCGGGTATTATTTTATTTCGGGCCACGAGAGCGAGTCCGAATATATTGGTTGGGCGACACCAAATGTAATTTAATCAGGGTTGGACCATAAACTCATGATAATTTGCATAGGCTTGTGTTACGGACTTAGTACACGGTATAGCCGGAGTATTTTATTTCTATATATATATATATATGGTGTGCGGTAGTATATATATATGGTGTGTGCATTAATATCAGTAGCTAGATATTATTATTATATATACTCTAGTGCTATCAGGGGAGGTTGCACGTAGATGGTGAATCCCTTAGCTTGAGGAGTAGGGCGAGTATATCCCCAGGTCATAGCATCCACTTTTAGGGAAGGAATATGACTGCCTCCAATATTTGTGTTATTAACCAAGTCAGTGAGCGATTCTGACTTGGGGTCACTAGGTTATGTGAATATACCTAGTGAGATAGCACTTTAGAGAATATACATCCGGTGAGTTATTACTCGAGAGGATGTTCATTATTGATTATTATTTCAACATATGTGAGATTGTTGTAATATGACTATACGTATATAATGGGATAAATAATTATATACGAGTAAATTAATACATGTCGTGAATTGTATTATATGTATAGTGAGATTGTTGTAATATGACTATACGTCTATCATTCGTTGTAGTAATTATTCAAGATGTGGTTGATCAAATCATCACGCAATTATTGATTTTTGTGACAGTCCCTCATCCTTGCATCACGTCCCAATTATGCGTAAAATGATGTTTGCCCCCTCATGATTGTAGGCGACTCCTCACTCTGCCCATACTCATTCTTCCATGTGAATCCCCTATGCTCATCCTCCACAATCATGTTGTGAAGTATGATACATGCTTTCATAATTGTACCTAGTGATGCCCTATTCCATATCTTGCAAGGTTTACGGATGAAAGCAACGCCCTCTCAACATCCTTCATGCACATCTCTTGATTTTGGGCGAATAACTTCTGTTTGTGCATCAAGTGTGTCTTATTTTTGTATGTCTGCACTATGGTTGCGTACAGTCAGGATATCCCATCAGCTATATAATAGCCTATGTTGTATTCATTACCATTAATCGAATAATCCATTGGGGGCGCAACCCCATTTTTGTGTTCATGAAAAACATTTGAACGATGCAACCCATTAAGATCATTGCATGACCCTAGTGTCCCGAAGAATGAATTCAACATCCACAAGTCATATGATGTGATGACTTATAGGATGATGGTAGGAGCCTCCTTTTAACCACTGTACCGTGTGTGCCATGCTCTTTGATAATTCTTCCATTTTAGTGCATATAGTCGATACTCCTCAGCATGCCTGGAAAACCCCTTTGGGTGTTATGTTCAAAAGGCCTTTGCACGTCTCCGGTTGTTGGATTTGAAATGATACTCAAACTTTATAACAACCTCAAGCATTGTTATTTCGCTCATCGCTAACTACTCACCCCAAACATCATGCGACCTACCATTTTCAAGGATACGCATGATGCTCAAAACTTTCTGATGTGGGCTAAGACCAACTCTCCCACATGCTTCGAGTTTTGTACTAAATAATTGTCATAACTGCATACGACCCCCAAAACATGATTGTAAATAGTGTACCGCATCTTGAACCTTTCCTGTATTACTCTCTTAGTAAACTGTGTCCTGTCCCGAAACAAGTCTTATATTTATATCACTCAAATTCATGCTTTAGGCCTTGTTTGGAAATCATACATCCACAATCAAGTTCGTATCAAAATTATTTTCCTCCTTTAGCTAAAATAGGATTACATAGGCTTGCAGTAGCTGAGTATATGATTTGGCCAGAAATAATGCATGTCATAGGACTTGTTTAGCAACCCATGGTCCCATCAACCTTTTTATTTGTATTGTCACCTCACACAATACTGTTTATAGAGTCAGGACTCATGGGTGACCAATTATAGTGTGTTTGTAGGAAAAAAAGTTAAAAATAAATAAAAATATTTACAGTTTATTGTATTAAAATTATTTTTGTCCTTTAGCTAAAATAGCATATAATAGGCTTACAGGAGCCGAGTATATGATTTATCCAGAAATAATGCATATCGCAGGCCTTGTTTGGAAACCTATGGTCACATCAACCTTTTTGTTTGAATTATACTGTATATACAATCAGGACTCATGGGTGGCCCATTGTAGTGTGTTCATAGGAAAAAAGTTTGAAAAGAAATAAAAATATTTACAGAGTATTATATCAAAATTATTTCCACCCTTTAGCTAAAATAGGATTACATATGCTTGCAGGAGCTAAGTATATGATTTGTCCAGAACTAATGCATGTTGCAAGCCTTATTTGGTAACCCAAGGTTACATCAACCTTTTTATTTGACACTAATCGCTACACCAAAACGACTAACTTTTCACGGGCAAAAATCTTGACAAGTCAAACTTGTCACGGTCTTTGACCGTGACAAGTTTGGGGGTGACAAATGAATTTGTCATGGACTTGTCACGGTCTTTGACCTTGACAAATTTATCACGGTCAAAAATCGTGACAAGTCCATGAAAAATAAAAAATTGTGACAGAGTTTGACTGTGACAAGTCTGTGATAAGTTTCTTTGTCACTGACTTGTCATGGTTAAAGTTTGTGACAAATTTGGGTAGATTTAAAATAAAAACTACTGGGCAATATGACCACTGCCACTGCCACTGCCACTGCCCAACAATATATTTATACTGGTTATAACAAAATTTAACCTGTCCAAACAGCATATATTTCAAGCAACTATATAAAAATACAAATATCCATAATCAACATGTAAATATCAATAACCAAATACAAATATCCATATCCAAACCAACATCTACCAAATAAAAAAAATACAGATACAATCCAATATCCAAATAAAATAAATTGAAATAATGTCATGGACTAGGGTCTAGAACAGGTCGCAGGAGGAAGGAAGGACACACGACATATGCATTGGCACACCCATCAATTCGCTGAACGCCGCATTGTTTGTGCAACCACAAAGGTGAGTTCTCCTTTTTGGCCAAAACATGCATGACGAGAACCTTTGCTTCAATATCTTGCAGGGGACATCCATAAACCACCATACTCGGGTGGGTGCCCGTGTCCCTCAACCCCCTCGCTATCGGATGCCCACCAAATATGTCGATTAAAACAGGCTCGCCAACCGATTATTGGCATAGGTCGTTCGATGGGGTCAAGATGGAAAATGGATCATATATGGGCAATAATTCCATGCGTATCGGCGATGAATTAGTGACGTCCTTGTCTACCTCCTTCTCCTTCCCCTTCCCCTTCCCCTTCCCCTTCCCCTCATCGGGGCTGGACCCCCACTAACGCTTCATGAAGGCATACATATCTAGGACCGTCGTCTACCACCTTGATAACTTATCATCATGGGTGTCCACCTTATGAGCCAATCCAGTGTTGCTCGTCTCCATTCCGATGATTCTCGACTTCCCCACCCGCGAGCTCACCCCCAAGTCCTCCCCTTGCGATCCGTCCCGAGCACTTGGCTGAATGTGTCCATAGCCAAAGATGCTTTGTCGGCATCAGATTGCGACTCATACACTTCCTTAAGATTTACCTAAAATGAAAAAAGTACATGATTAGTTAATTAAGTTAATAAAAAAAGTATAACGTAATTAAAAACTTAAACATTTATAACTTACAATTGTGGCTGCGATGCTCAGGGACACCTCCTTATCCTTTACCTTCTTCGTCCAAATTGCCACATAGGCATCGAGTCTATATGGCCTACCTCCAAGGCACTACCCGTCTCCTGAAATAAAATAATGCATAATTAGTAAGTAACGAAAAGTAATGCTAAATTAGAATGACATAAAACTAAAATTAAAGAAAAATAAAAACTTACCATCCTGTCCTCCACTTCGGCGTAAAACGTCCGCTCGGAGTAGAGTAACCCACCTTTTTTGCTTGATTTTCCCTCCCCGATTGACGAGATGCCAATTATGGCTCATTAATCACATTGTCAACAAACTGCTTCCACTATGCTAATGAGATCGACTTCTTCGAGGGGACGGTGTCACGCACTCTCAGAATGGACTCCCGGGTCTTCTTAAAGTACCATGCCCGCATGTTTTTCTTCCACGTCTTATATTGATCCCTCAACTATTCCAACGTGGAGTTACGAACTTGTGGGGGCATGCCGAATTAATCCTGTCAAACAAATACAAACCAAAAAGAAAGTAAGTGTTAGTTGCTTATAATATAAATATAAATACACTACCTATAGTGCCCCTAGATGCCCATATTGAGCTCATTTGGCATGGTCCTCCAATCAGTGTACCCCGGGCCAACGATCACCTTCAGTAACTCCAGGGATCTATCCAATAATGCCGTCTTATTCTCGACGATGGACATTAATTTGCCCCATTTTGGGTGCCAAGTGGCCAAGAAGCCCTTATCGCCTCTGCTACCGCGCTAGGATGAAGACATTTTCTGCAAAAATTTGTTATTATTAGTACAAACATGTATATGAACTTTGAATTAATGCTCAAATCTTATAATAACAAAGTACTAGAAGAGTACAAGTTAAGGACATTATAAATATTATTTCAATATCGGGTCATGTCACGGACTTTGAATTAATGCTTAAATTGATTAAAATCCCAATTAACATATTCACTAACTATAAATTCAATTTTGATTCAAATCTGATAATAACAAAGCACTAGAAGAATACAAGTTAACGACATTATAAATCTAAATATTTTTTCAACATCGGGGCATGTCATAGACTTTGAATTAATGCTTAAATTGATTAAAATCCTAATTAACATATTCACTAACCATAAAATCAATTTTGATTCGAATTTGATAATAACAAAGCACTAGAAGAATACAAGTTAATGACATTATAAATCTAAAATTGTTTCAATATCAGGTCATGTTATGGATTTTGAATTAATGCTTAAACTGATTAAAATCCTAATTAACATATTCACTAACCATAAAACCAATTTTGATTCAAATCCGATGATAACAAAACACTCGAAGAATTTAGGATATCTCATCACAACTCTTACAAACAATCACCTATTATGGGTAAGAAGCGTAGATTCATGGATTAGTATAAACAAATGTGTAAACATTTAGTTCCCATTAAATAATTTACTACAAGATTGACATTTCATCTTTCGGTGTTATATTATAAAATAATATAATTCCTATTTCCTCCATCTCCTCTAAAGTGTGACTAGTCCTATCCCATTCAAGATTGCATATTTTTGTAATACCTTAACAACTCATGCACATTGTTCCAATTTGAGGAAAGTTCGACAACATATCCCTACAGTTCTCCAAGTACAAGACATAAATTCACAAGCGTAAGTGTTATTTCAATTTATCAATTGAAATAACACTTAACATTGCGTCATATAGTATGTTACCCAAAGAACATTAAGATACGACAACAGAACTTCCCCCCAAAGTAACAATTTTAAGCCACTAAGATATTATTATACGGAAACTATGCAGTCCCAAACTGTCCAAACGGGACAATTCGATAGATCTCATTATAGGGGCAATGACTCTCGAACGAGTCTAAGGTCTATTGAATGCGTAAACATAAGAACTAGAAGGCTAGTATCTATGCTCACTATATGTAATTTAAATTAGTTATAAATGTTACAGAACTGTTATGTCATGCATTCAAATGAGAATACATACAAGCATGCACCCCCCAAAGCAAGTTATATATAAGAAGTTGACTTAATGTAAATTTACAGATGCATGCCTAGATTATAGTAACGAGAACCGCAATAGATGGTCAATGGCTATTTATTTTGTATTTCGTTATTACCTTTTACCCTCGTTACTTGTTATGTAACTATTGCTTTGCGGGCTACATGCATGCATGAATTCTCATGTGAATGCATGGTTACTTATTACTTGTTGTATAAAATTTATAGTATGTTTCATTTAATTATGTCTTATTTATATTCAATTTTTACATAGTTATGTTTCATTTTGCATCACAACCCTAAATGTTAGAGAATGCCTAGGCCCAACCAACTCAACGACCATCTAAGTGTTCAAATCCACCAGTCGACAACAATTCAAGAACTCAAAATAATAATGCAAATAATAATGTCTTTTATTAGAAATTATTAGGTCCAACTAACTCAATGACCATCTAAATGTTCAAATCCACCTATCAACAACAATTCAAGTATCCTAAATAATTCAACATTTGATAGATAGATAAAGAGTGATACATCACGAATATTGCATATTTGCGCCCTTTATCTTTATGCATTCTAGCACTTTTACGTTCTTAATGTCTATATTTATGCTCGTTAACCAAAAAACCTCGAATTTGGACATATATATGTTTTACAAGGGTTAATTGTGCTTTTGTAGGTATTGGAACGCTAAAAGTGAGGTTCGGTTGCATTTCGGAGAAGTTTCGTCGTCGAATGCTACTTCAAGGGCAATATAGTCTTTTAAAACTCACTATTTTTTATGGAATGAAGTTACCAACATGTATATCATCAAATTATCTTTCCGTGGCCACTGACCATGCGTCATTCTGACTCCGTATGTGGAAGTTATCGTCATTTTCGGAAGGTTTCGGTATTTTCTTCTACTTCAAGGGCATTTTGGTAATTTCATAATGCATAATTTGGAGGGTTTCAAAACATAATCATGTAGATAATTTAATTAGCTTTGCGTCAATTCTGACCATGCCTCATTTCAATTCCGTATGAGGGAGTTATAGCCGTTTCCGTGCAATGCGTCAAAATTGGTTCAAAGAGGAAAAGTGGGTTGTCTCCAGCCCAAGGAAAATCTCAAAATCGCGGTGGACCGGTCCAAAACATGAAGTCGACCGGTCCCATCATATATGGATGAAAATTGACTTATTTTGGGCTTTTTGGCTTGGTTTTGTTGGGGGTTTGTTTTGGGTATAAATAGAGTGTTAGTGGCTTGTCTTTGGATATATATTTCATTTTAGGTTAGAGAACTTTGGGGATATTTGTGGAGTGCCCCTCTCCTCCATTTTTTTGGTGTATCCATTTAATGTAAGATCCTATTACTATTTATTATCTCTTTTCTTTTGTTTATGCTTTGTGCCCTAGTTTTTCATGTTTTCCATTTATTTCAAGTCTAGTTTAATTTGTGTAGTGTAATTTAATTAGCTGGTTTATTTATGTTGTTTATCATGATTAGTGGCTCGTTTAGTCTAGGTTGTGTTGGATTGAACTCACCTAGGGTTGATGTGTTGCTTTGCTTTGGTGATGGAGTTTACGGGTCTATTTCGAGTGCGTTGACCTAGTTATTACGCCTAGGGGATTTGACGGGGTATATCATGTATGCTCCGTGCTTACGACCTTGCGTGCGTAATTTTTAGGGTATTTGTTAATGCCAAAATCATATTCGACTTTTATGCGAATTTAGGGGTGTGACAATTCTTGATTTAATTAACTGTCGAACGAGACGCAGTCTTAATAACTCGTCGACCCATGTAACCATTTTATATTAATTAACTCAGGGCAACGCAACCTGTAGTTTTTACTCGCTTTCTTAATCTAGCTTTATTTTCCCTCGCCTAGATTAAACATTTCCCTTTTTGCATCTTTTCCCTTTTTGTGTATAATAATCTTTTACACTTTTATTTAGGAATATTAAACCTTATAAATTCTAGCAACTCGTCTCTGTGGATTTTCGATACCCGACTTACTGCTATACTCACCCATTGAGTGTAGTCATAATTAGGTTTTTTTATAGTTAAGGTGAGCCGAATTCAAAACGACCGGCACGTAGGTGACTCTCGCGCCGCGACAAAATCCTGTCTATCAGAGAGATATACCAAAATGTGTGTAGAGAGAGAGAGAGATGGTGACCGCTGCTGCAATTAGAGAGAGAAATCAAATTTCAATTTCAGAATTGAATACCAAAAATCCAATAGACACTATACCAAAAACCAAATACCAAATACAAATTTTAATTTATAATACTAATTTGAATTTCAATTTTTTTTGTACCAATTTCAATTTCAAATTCAAATTCAATTTTCATTTGACATTGAAATTAAAATTCAATTTATAATACTATTTCCTATTTCCTCCATCTCCTCTAAAGGGTGAGTAGTCCTATCCCATTCAAGACTGCATATTTCTGTAATATACTTAACAACTCATGCACATTGTTCCAATTTGAGAAAAATTAGGCAACATATCCCCATAGTTCTCCAAGTACACGATATAAATTCACAAGTATAAGTGTTATTTCAATTTATCAATTGAAATAACACTTAACACTGCATCATCTTGTATGTACCCAGTACACGATATAAATTCACAAGTGTAAGTGTTATTTCCCCCAAAGTTAAAAGTTTAAGCCATTAAGAATATTATTATACAGGAACTATGCGATCTCAAACTGTCCAAATGGGAGAATTCAAGAGATCTCTTTACAGGGGTAATGACTCTCTAACGGGTCTAAGGGCTATTGAATGCGTACGCATAAGAACTAGAAGGCTAGTATCTATCCGCACTATATGTAAGGGCTATAGTATATTTCATTTAATTGTGTCTTATTTATATTCGATTTTTACATTGTGTGTGTGTGTGTATATATATATACGTATATGGTTTTAGATTATACCCTTATCACAATCACGTATATGGTTTTAGATTTCAATATACCTAAGTGTATATAAATAAGAAATAAATGTATAAAAATTACACAACATTATACCCAATTTCAGATATACACAACACTATACCCAATTTCCGTTTTATACCCAATTTCAATTTTAATTTTACATTTACACAATAATATTACTAATTTCAGATTTATACCCAATTTCAATTTCATATTTACACAACAAAGGAGGTCCAATTTCAGATTTGTGCTCAATTTTTATAAACACCAAATTAATCACACACACACACACACACACACACACACACATATATATATATATATATATATATATATATATATATATATATATATATATATATAGGTAGAGAGAGAGAGAGAGAGAGAGAGAGTCTCCTATACACACTAAAGTTTGCACATTATTTTTTTAAAATAGCAAAACAAATATTTTTTCTTGATTTTTTTTATATGAGTCTTGAAATGTTTAAATATGACACAAAAAAACTTTTTTTTGCTATTTTAAAAAAATCAGTCAAACTTTCACAGCTTTTAAGCACTTTAAAATTTATGAAAGTTTGACCAAATTTTTTAAAATAGCAAAAAAGTTTTTTTGAGATTATTTTTTTTATATGGATTCCTTGAAATGTTTAAATATCACATAAAAAAGATTAGGTCAAAAATATTTTTTTTGCTATTTTAAAAAAATGATGTTCAAACTTTAGTGTGCATAGGAGTCTGCCTCTCTCTCTCTCTCTCTCTCTCTCTCTATATATATATATATATATATATATCTATATACACACACACACACACACAAACACAAAGGAAACAGAGAGAGAGAGAAACGTACCTAAGAGGGAGAGATAGAAGATGCTAAGAGAGAGAAAAGAGGGAAATGAAACAGTGGGAAAAAAGAGCACCTAGGGTTTTTACTTAAAAGACTTGTCACAGGCGTGTTACAGTCTTTGACCATAAAAAACTTTATAAAGTTATCACAGTCATAGACTGTGACAAGTCTGTGACAACCCTACTTGTCACGGTCAAAGACCGTGAGAAGGGTTACCGGCTCAAGGGTGGCATTTTAACCTTTTTGGTATAGTGAATGCTGTTTATCGAGTCAGGACTTGTGTGGCCCCATTGTAGTGTGTTCGTAGAAAAAAAGGACATGTAGTGCATGTATTCGACAACTTTGACACCTCGATACCGAGAACTATCGTATGGCTGCCAGATTATGGACTCAAATAACCACATCTCAATTAGATTTTGACTTGTCGATTCATTGAATCGCAGTACCCCTCTAGCCTTCAACCTGTTTGACTTGTGCCATCTAAATAATTAAGGCCATGTGTCAAGTTTGGGTGCTGAAGAATCGGGCAGACGGTGGCCATATATTCATAAACAATACTGCAATAATATAATTTGAAGATATATCATTGTTGGGACAAAATAAATAAATTAAGTTATCAGTAATGCAAATATGTTCAAGTTTAAATATTTACCTCAATTATCTGCCACATGCACTTGACACTCACCATTGACTTACGAGAAGTCTTGTCTAGGGCCCATATAATACTAGTGTAGATTGCACTACCCCAGTCATAGTGAGCAATCATAGAAATATCCCCGACATAATACAAATGCGATATGTTACAAGTCACATCTGTACTAGGGAAGAATATCCTGCAGATAGTGAAAAATCAATATGCTCGCACCACGATTGGCTCCATCTCCATCGGCAAATCATCATCATCATTCCATTGTATTTAAATCTACACTCTTAAATCGGAGTACTTTATGCCCGCCCCTATATATCCCTCACTATCAAGCCCAGGAAAGTATGGATTAAAAGTTGTCTGGGGATTCGTATATTTATTATTTGGGAGGTCATCATCATTCCCTAACTGAATCCCTTGCCCTATGGGAATTCCTATTTACAATAAATAAACACGTGACGTGAAATTACAAGTGGATCAGAAATATTACAAGTGGATCAGAAATATATGAGTAAATAAAATAAATGTATATATATATATGTGACGTGAAATTCTATTTGTAATCAATAAAATATTTAAGGCACGTAATAATAAAAAATAAAATTTCATCTATCTAACCATACTAGTTAGCACCGTGAGGTGGAAAGGGGTGAAGCCTAGCTCAACTGAAGGCAGCAGAAATGTATGCGTTGTGTCCCACCATCACTCCATCATGGCGGCAACTACTGTCCCAAATTCGGCAAAACATGTGTGAACATGGTAGTAATATGACCGTCCCATCTATTAATTACCGAATGCTCTTTTTTTTCGATTTTTTTTTGTAAAGGCGCATTGGTCCGCTCCAATTACCACATAAATTAAATTTTGAACCGATAGTTTGCCTGTTGAAAACGTGTGTGTTTCCATAAAATATACACACATAATTTCTATATACAGGGCAAGGAATATTCTCAGGTACCAGTTTCGGTTGCGTACCCAACGTACTCCCACGACTAGATTTTGACTTTTCGATGTCAAAATATTGTTTCCATCTCTTCCCACCTTCTTGGCCCATTTTTTGCGGTACGGTGATGTATAAAATAACTCCGCAATAGTTTTTTGTCCAAACAGTGCTTGTTGAAATATCACTCTTGTGAGAATTTTGTGGGAATTTTTTGGTGGCCAAATTATTTGTGATATAAAAACAGAAGAACTTGCTGGTTATGGAGGTGGGAAAGCTTGGAGGAAGATAGGGTACAAGAGAGATGGGGGGTTTTTTGGGGGGGAATATACCAAATAGTCCCTCGAATATTTTTTTATACACGTTTAGTCCAAGCGTTTTTATTTTTCTCCAAAAAGTCCTTCACCATTCCGCTGACGCGGACCTTTAAAAATAAGAGAATATTAGTTACTTAGGTGTTTGAGAGATTTTTTGGTACAAAAATAAAAGGATCAAATACCAAAAAGTCCCTCAAACATTTTTTAATACACATTTAGTCCAAGCCTTTTATTTTGTACCAAAAGTCCCTTATTCTCTTATCTTTAAAGGTCAAGGACTTTTTGGTACAAAATAAAAAGGCGTGGACTAAATGTGTATTAAAAAAAGTTCGAGGAACTATTTGGTATATGCCCCAAAATAAAAGGGTTGGACTAAATGTGTATTAAAAAATATTTGAGGATTTTTTTGGTATTTGATTTTTCTTTATTTAGAGAGTCAAACTGGCCATTTTTTCTACCATTTAACTCTTAATCGTATCAATTGATACGAATATACGAATTACTGTTAATCGTAATGACTTTCACCACTGCATGCACATCGAATAACGAAAGCTAAATTGTATACGGTATCAGATCGCTTTAGCAATCAACAACATCCACCATTGTGATGCTCGTAGGAAGACAATACAATTATTTTGGGTTTTGTCCATATTGGTCAAACACTAAAGTGGGAACTGACTCGTGTGCTAATTGGGAAGTAGAAGCACCGTCATGACTTATTCCTAACTTCTCACCTTTACCCTTATGAACAACCTTTTCAAGCTTTTTAGGTGCGTTCACAAAATTGACTTTGACTTCCCTGGCACGTTCGAGATCACTCTCGAGTTGGGATACACGTGTCGTCAGACTAGACAACGTGTTGGTCAAATCACACTTCTCATTTCTTAAAACCTCATTCTCTCTCTCCAAATCTAAAACCCGATGACCTAAATCCCTATCATACGTCTTTGTTTTCAAGGTCTCGGTGTACAAATCTCTAAATGGCTTTTGGAGATCACTTTCATCTCCACTCTCCTCCTCGCTTTCTCCCTCACTTGAAGAACACAAATCAAGATCATCGCTCTCGTGTGCACTCTCATGAGAAAAAGTGGGTGTGCTCACACGACTAGAAAAAGCGACAACCATCCCATGTGCTAAACCTTTATCGGACTCATCTCCCTCATCTCCCTCACTATCACTAAGTGTAGCAGACATGGCTACTTTTTTCTCTTTCTTTATAATCCACGTAGGACACTCAGACAACTTATGCCCCTTACCCCCACATTCAAAACAAGTCACGTTCTCAAAGTCTTCCCCACACTCCTCATCGGAGTCATTCCCTTTTTCCCTCTCACCGCTTTCTTTGGCCTTTCCCTTTCTTTTTATTTTTCTCAAAAAATCTCTTTTTATTGGAAGAATTATTTTTGTTCATGTTGAGAAATTTATTAAAAATTTTCATAAATAAGGCCATATCATTAAAATCAAAGTCTTCCTCAGAATCGGACTCACAAACTTTTTCTTTCTTTTTTTTACAACGAGTCTTTAAAGCAATGCCATTATCCTTAGCCTTAATGGTTTTGGAATACATGTCAATCTCATAGGTTTGAAGATCTCCTACAAGTTCTTCCAACTTAAGTGATTTCAAATTTCCCAAAGAGTTGAAAACAATGACTTTAGGAATAAAGTACTTTGGGAGAGATCTCAAAATCTTTTTAATGACACGCGTGTTATCAATCACCTCACCCAAATTAAAACATGTGTTAACAATGTCCGACAAACGTGCATAAAAATCATCAAAGCATTCGGACTCAGACATGGTGATAATCTCAAATTGCATGGACAAGTTTCGTAATTTTGATTCTTTAACCGCGCTCGTACCCTCATGTGTCAATTTCAAAACATCCCAAGCCTCTTTAGATGTGGTGCACATCATAATTCGACGGAACTCGTCAGGAGTGACAGCTCCAGAAATAGCACTCAGACCACGGAAATTAAAATTAGACATTTTATAATCATCTTCGGTCTAGGCTGACACTAGTTTTAAGGAGGTGACGCTATTAACGGTGACTGTGGGAGGAGTCCACTCATTTTCACAAAGCAACCAAACACGCTCGTCAATAGCTTTTAAACTAGATTTCATGCGAGCTTTCCAACAAGCATAATTATTCCCATAAAAAATAGACACGTTATTAAATGAACGTTCCATTGGAAAAATTGCGATTTTTCACAAACTTGATTTATAAAAAATCAATATCACACGATTTTGCAGAAAATAGGAATACGCGATAAATTAGCGCAACCTGCTCTGATACCAATTTGTAAAACTGAATAGGTTCGGTGTGATAATTGATTAAATTAAATTAAATTAAATTCGCAAGTTTCCAAGTAAATCTTATTTAATTAGGGTCTACTTTTAAATAAAATAAATTCAGCCCTTAAACATGCATCTAAATCAACCCATAAAATATAAAGCATGTGACACAATAAATATGATGAGACACAAATTTCAGGCAAAAACCCCTTTCGGGTAAAACCTTTATGTCACTATGAATTTATAAATCGCAACTTACAATTACATAGAGAAATCTTCAATGGATCAACGCGCAGCCAACCCCCAAAGACACGCAGTCTTGAACTCAACAAGAGAATACACGCAACACCATCCAAGGACTCCCAGCCCAATCTTCAGTAAAGAATCTTCATGCAACAAGATCCTCAATGACACGCAACCATACGGTGTAGAGATGCACTCCACGAAATATTAACAAAACCAAAGTGTTATATGGGTTCCAAAAGATTCACAAAATTATATGTGAATTTTGGTGTGAATCAAACATGAGTTTTGGGACTAAAAAATATGAAGACTTGATGTATTTGGTCTCTCAAAAACGTCTATCAAAGCCTTGCAAAAAAACTCCCCCGAAGTTGGATTTTATAAGGAAACCAAAGAGAGTTTTAAAATTCTGGAACTCTGCTAGTGTACAGGTACCCCGAATCGATTTGGCCTTCGGTTCGCAAAAGTTCGCTGGCTTGGGGCTTTTAAAAAATGCAGCATTCTCCATAAGGGTTTTCTCCATTTTCAAAGGGCCTTAACTTCTTCACCGTAGCTCGGATTGAGGTGCCGTTTCTTCCAGTATTTTTGTGGAGGCAAGTTCTTCAATGTTATAGTTGGCTAGACCTCTGGACAGTGGTTGCAAAATTACCAAAATTCCCTTGAACATTGCTATCATGCCTTTTTTTCACTGTTTTGACTTCTCTTGCGTACCACTTTCATTAAGTCCCTAAAATCGTGGAACGTGAAGTCGTTGAGGTAGATGTGGGACACATGATGGATATATTGAATGTTTGATTCCCAGAATTCAGATTGAGGCCGTCGTGTGAGATCGTGTAGAGACGTGCTAAATGTAGCGACGTATGACATACATAAATGTAAGATATTCGACATGACAAAAATGTCCTTACAAATCTCCCCCTATTTCTATGCCAGTACATACATAAAAATATACGAATTATCAACTACCAAAAGGCCTATACAAATCTACCCTCCCATGAACCCAAAACTGGAAAGATACAAATGAATAAGTCTTCATCGTTTGTTCTTCAAATCTTCAAAATCTTCAAAATCTCAAATCTTTTTTCATCAGGGTGTGCAACATAATGATCATCACTGTAGTACCTACACACATGAGATAAAGAAAAATGCTAAGTGACATATCGAGTTTGAAATGAGATAAACATAAATACCAATTTATACGAAAAGTATAAGTCAAATCTCAAAAACTCCCCCATAAAATGATAATTCTTTCTCCCCTTTTTATTATGTCACCAAATAGACAAATGAGAAGAATCAAACAAGCAAAGTTGGGGTGTCACCGTATTCAAAACAAGGCATCAATCAGATGGCAAATGCGCTCTTGCAAAGAGATACTAAAAAAATCTTCACAAACTATTTTTGATTTTTCAAAATTTTCGCACAAAAATAAGATACAATTTGTAAAATATGTAAAACATGACACAAAAATCACACAATGGATTAAAATCAAACAACCTAGTCATCGAAACAGAATGTATGCGTCTGAACACATTCGATAGGTAAATCAACTCAATCAATCATATGTGCACGATGCATATGTGTACCCCTAACGAATGAACATCAAAAGTATCCTTAGGTGTAAAGATTATTGAATTTAGATGACATCGTCTTATATAAATCAACAAATCAAAGTCAAAATGATTTCCACACCAATAACGTCCAAAACTATGAAGCGCGTTTTCAAGAATTTTAGGGACATGCAAACCCGTTTTAATTCTCCAACCGAACTCCCTCATATATATTTTCTTTTTGAGGTAATCTAAACTAAATTCTCAAACTTTGGAGAATTGGTGCAAAAAACTTAGATGGACCATAATTGGCATGAATTTCTTTTTATTGCCTTTAAATTTTTTCGGGCTCTTTTAAACCTCTTTGGACCCCGGATAATAAAATTCCTCAATTTTTTAGGTCCAATTTAAACGGCGGCTTAATCACAAAGGCTAGATAAATACCTTTCGTAGCCCTTCACCGTATTCAAATAAAGCACACAAAACGGTTCTTATATGCATAATTTTCTTATCAAAATTTATCGCGCTTGGTTCGTTTTAAGGACAGGATTGAAGTGAAAACACCCAACCAACTTTTGATATGACAAGCACAATAATCAAACAAATCTGTGGATGTGTGCAATAAAGGAAACATGAGTCAAACATGTAGGAAGTAACACTTAATTACATCTTAATGACTCCAAACATTATAAAACACATGGATGAATTGACCTATTGTCTCAAAACACTATCAATTAGTCACATGAAAATAATGGAATGATGTTGTGACTCGGTTATCTTAAGTGTCCATCCATAAACGTTGCAAACAAAATACAATTTTTTTTTGGATTTTCTCAAAATTTTATCAAAATAAAATCTTTTTATATTTTTCAAAAATTTTCAAAAAACTTACAAACATGATACATACTAGCAATAGGCAAATAATATCATCATGAAGAACATCCTATGCTAGTAAATAAGTCAAACCTCAATCGTTAGGTGCAGAGGGGTTTTCCAAAGGTGGTGACAACTTATGAAAAACCTCCATCAGTTCTTGTGAAGTTTTGACTAAAAACTTAACTCGCTCACCTAAATGTGCAAACTCTCTCATGTAGTCTCCAGGAGCATGTAAAGTGTCATGTGTGGGTGCATGTGTGCCAGAAACATGTGTAGAAGAAAAATGTGACACATAACCCAACTTAAAATAAAATTCCCTAAGGTGCCTTCTCCTCTTGCAATGTGAGCAAACGTAAATAGTCCTATGAACACCTCTGTCAAAAACTCTAGGACGCGCTCTCCTAATAGGAATGGGACGCCTAGGTGGGTTGGGGTGAGACTTACGTGAATCAAACACTAAAGTGGGAACCGACTCGGGTGCTAATTGGGAAGTAAAAGCACCATCATGACTTATTCCTAACGTCTCACCTTTACCCTTATGAATCACCTTTTCAACCTTCTTGAGTGCATTCAAAAAATTGACTTTGACCTCCTTGGCACGTTCGAGATCACTCTTGAGTTGGGATACACGTGTCTTCAGACTAGACAACGTGTTGGTCAAATCACACTTCTCCTTTCTTAAAACCTCCTTCTCTCTCTCCAAATCTAAAACCCGACGACCTAAATTCCTATTGTACTTCTTTGTTTTCAATGTCTCGGTGTACAAATATCTAAACGCCTTTTGGAGACCACTTTCATTTCCACTCTCCTCCTTGCTTTCTCCCTCACTTTAAGAACACAAATCACGATCATCTCTCTCGTGTGCACTCTCGTGAGACAAAGTGGGTGTGCTCACATGACTAGAAAAAGAGACAACCATCCCATGTGCTAAACCTTTATCGAACTCATCTCCCTCACTATCACTAAGTGTGGCAGGCATGGCTACTTTTTTCCCTTTCTTTCTAAGCCACGTAGGACACTCAAACGATTTATGCCCTTTACCCCCACATTCAAAACAAGTCACGTTCTCAAAATCTTCCTCACACTCCTCATCGGAGTCATTCTCTTTTTCCCTCTCACCACTTTCTTTGGCTTTCCCTTTCTTTTTTATTTTTCTAAAAAAATCTCTTTTTATTGGAAGAATTATTTTTGTTCATTTTGAGAAATTTTTTAAAATTTTTTGCAGATAAGGCCATATCATTAAAATCAAAGTCTTCCTCAGAATCGGTCTCACAAACTTTTTCTTTCTTTTTCTTACAATGAGTCTTTAAAGCAATGCCATTATCCTTAGCCTTAATGGTTTTGGGAAATATGTCAATCTCATAGGTTTGAATATCTCCTACAAGTTCTTCCAACTTAAGTGATTTCAAATTTCCCAAAGAGTTCAAAACAGTGACTTTAGGAATAAAGCGCTTTGGGAGAGATCTCAAAATCTTTGTAACGACACGCGTGTTATCAAGCACCTCACCCAAATTAAAACATGTGTTAACAATGTCCGAAAAACGTGCATAAAAATCATCAAAGCATTTGGACTCAGACATGGTGATACTCTCAAATTGGGTGGCCAAATTTTGTAATTTTGATTCTTTAACCACGTTCGTACCCTCATGTGTTAATTTTAAAATATCCTAAGCCTCTTTAGACATGGTGCACGTCATAATTTGGCGGAACTCGTCAGGAGTGACAGCTCCAGAAATAGCACTCAGACCACGGGAATTAAAATTAGACATTTTATAATCATCTTCGGTCCAGGCTGACACGGGTTTTAAGGATGTGACGTTATTAACGGTGACCATGGGAGGAGTCCACTCATTTTCAGAAAGCAACCAAACACGCTCGTTAATAGCTTTTAAACTAGATTTTATGCGAGCTTTCCAATAAGCATAATTATTCCCATAAAAAAATAGGCACCTTATTAAATGAACGTTCCATTGGAAAAATTGCGATTTATCACAAACTTGATTTTAAAAAAATCAATATCACACGGTTATGGGAAAAATAAGAATACGCGATAAATTAGCGCAACCTACTCTGATACCAATTTGTAAAACCGAATAGGTTCAGTGTGATAATTGATTAAATTAAATTAAATTAAATTCGCAAGTTTCCAAGTAAACCTTATTTAATTAGGGTCTACTTTTAAATCAAATAAATTCAGCCCTTAAACATGCATCTAAATCAACCCATCAAATATAAAGCATGCGACACACTAAATATGCTAAGACACAGATTTCAGGAAAAAATCCCTTTTGGGTAAAACCTTTATTTCACTATGAATTTATAAATCGTAACTTACAATTACATAGAGAAATCTGCAATGGATCAACGCGCAGCCAACCCACAAAGACATGCAGTCTTGAACTCAATAAGAGAATACACGCAGCACCCTTTAAGGACTCGCAGCCCAATCTTCTGCAAAGAATCTTCACGCAGCAAGAACCTCAATGACACGCAGCCATACGGTGTAGAGATGCACTCCACGAAAGATGAACAAAAGCAAAGTGTTCTATGGGTTCCAAAAGATTCAAAAAATTATATGGGAATTTTGGTGTGAATCAAACATGAGTTTTGAGACTAAAAAAATATGAAGACTTGATGTATTTGGTCTCTTAAAACAACTCTCAAAGTCTTGCAAAACAAATTCCCCAAAGTTTGCTTTCATAAGGAAACCAAAGAGAGTTTTAAAATTCTAGAACTCTGCCAGCGTACAGGTACCCCGAACCGGTTCAGGTATACCGCGAACCAGTTCGTCCCCCGAACCGGTTTGACCTTCAGTTTGCAAAAGTTCGCTGGCTTGGGGCTTTTAAAAAATGCAGCATTCTCCATTAGGTTTTTCTCCATTTTCAAAGGGCCATAACTTCTTCACCATAGCTCGGATTGAGGTGCCGTTTCTTCCAGTGTTTTTGTGGAGGCGATCTCTTCAACTTTCATGTTGGCCGGACCTCTGGATGGTGGCTGTAAAATTACCAAACTTGCCTTGAACATTGATATCATGCCTTTTTTTTTTACTGTTTTGACTTCTCTTGCGTACCACTTGCATTAAGTCCCTAAAATCGTGGAACGTGAAGTCCTTGAGGCAGATGTGGGACACATGATGGAGATGTTGAATGCTTGATTCCCAAAATTCAAATTGAGGCCGTCGTGTGAGATCGTGTAGAGACTTACTAAATGTAGCGGCGTACGACTTACATAAATGTAAGATATCGGACATGACAAAAATGTCCTTACAGGCGTGGACTAAACGTATATTAAAAAAAGTTCGAGGGACTATTTGGTATATGCCCCAAAATAAAATGGTTGGACTAAATGTGTATTAAAAAATATTTGAGGAATTTTTTGGTATTTGATTTTTCTTTATTTAGAGAGTCAAACTAGCCATTAGTTTTCTACGATTTAACTCTTAATCGTATCAATTGATACGAATATACGAATTACTGTTAATCGTAATTACCTTTCACCACTTCATGCACACCAAATAACAAAAGCTAAATTGTATACGGTATCAGATCACTTTAGCAATCTACAACATCCACCATTGTGATGCTCTTAGGAAGACAATACAATTATTTTGGGTTTTGTCCATATTGGTCACAATAGTAAAAATTATCCTCGATTTTGGGTTGCAAGAAAAAAAATGCAGATTCCCACTAAGCCATTTGCCATCTTTAACTAACATTAGATGCTACAGGATCCTGAAAAGCTCCTCACTAGCTATATTTTTCTGTTAATTGGTACCTCCACTTAAATGGCATAATATAGTTAAAGCTTTTATGCTTCATGCACTTTTTTTTTTAGTTTTAAGCATTATGAGAATTTTTTTTTCCCTCTTAGGTGATTTTCTAATCTAATGGAACTTACCAGCACGTGGTACACATCAATGAATCATTGACGTGAATAATATTAGAGTAAAAAAGTATACAGAAGGTTTACATTAAACAAACAAGTTTGTGTCATAATTTATTGCCGGTTCACCCAAACTTTGGCGAGTCTACCATTATTGATATCTGAATAATTTATGTTGTGTTCATTGACTTATCTAGTCCATCTACATTCTTATTGATATTGATGAATTAAACAATAATGTGCCGCCATCAAAATTTGTTTGTGGTCATTTTCTCAATGATATTTTAGGTATAGTTAATATACATCGTCTTTTAAATATTATATATATATACAGTACTTCTCTTGTATAAATCACTTTGTATTTTAAGAGTGCGGACCGGACATGTGTCACCCACGTTGAGCGTAAAAATTATCGCCTAAATTATAGGGCACACTCTCTCTCTTTTCTACGCTCACCCCCAGGTGACACATATCGGGTCCGCACTTTTAAAATGCGTGTTGATCCGCACAAGAGCAGTACTATATATATATATATATATATATATATATATATATATATATATAATAAAGAGTAGAAGTTTGTTACTATTCAATAAGTTGATAACTTAATTAGGGGCTAGGATTTGGCCACCAATGCTAGAAATGAAGGGTTGTGATTGTTTGGTTGTATTTTCTTGTTTGACCCTTTACTTTTTGTTTCCCCCTCTTTTTCCTTAGTATTAATTGCTTACTTTAATTCAAAACAAAGGCTAAATGAGTAAGTGCACAAAATACACCACAACCCTCTATTGACCCGTCTCTCTCTCTCGGCTCAGTCCCATCTTCCAGGTACGTTTTTCCATGGAGTAGATTTTGGCCCTAAGTATTTTTCATTTATTTCATGTTGTGTTGTTGATGGAATCATTCAGTTTCATTTTGTGTTGTTGATTGATGCTCAAAAATGTCGTGTTTGTATTTCTTTTGTTGATTGAATCGTTACGTTTAGCTGAATGATTGATTCGTTGTGAAAATGCCAAAATGGGTTCATCTCAGTTGATTGATTCGTTATGCGTTTAGTGGGATACATCTAAATCTTTTTGTATGTGGGATACATTTGAGTGTGATATATTTTCTGGCTTAGGGTTTTCTACCCAGCATTTGACTTAGAGTTTCATTAATTCATACCGGTTGACTTAGGGTTTTCTACACAGCATTTTCTAACGATTGAATTTTTTGACTTAGGGTTTTAGTTTGTTTGTTTTGTTGGTTGATAAATTGTAGTTTGTTTCTTTGGTTGGTTAATAATTTTTACGTGTGGTATGCTTAGGTACAAGAAAAAAGAATGTCACCGACACTTGAGGTGGTTGTCGACCTATGGTAAACATTTAATGCTAGCCTATAATTTCCATTTTCTACAATTTTTATAAATGTTGTAGTGTTTGTTGCGTAGTGTTCTGTATTTATTGAAATTAATGGGTTTTCTTTTTTATTTTTGAAAAATTAGTGGTTGAGGGGTTCAAATGTTTTTATGGTTTTAGATGAGATTTGATTTTTAATATCTAATTTGGGCTTATTTTGTAGGTACTAATTTTCATAGGCAGGTACTAATTTCTTCTCGAGGTAATCCATTATCATTTTTTTGAATCTTTTATTTGTGCTTATTTGTTTTTTCTTATATTAGTTTTAGGTGACACACTTTTGGTGGTTGAGAACAATATTTTCATAGATTAAAAAAATGTTCATTAAGGGGATGACTCTCATTCCAATGCCTGCCGATATTGATAGAGTGATCTCCAATCCTAGCAACATACTTCAATAGTCCAGGGAGCAAAAAAGGGCAACTTTCTTCCAATATTGGTACATGCCCATGTTTCAATAGTTTTGTTTCTATTTGTTTTAGGATGAAAAGTTTTCTTTTTCATTGTTTATATCCAAATTTTCCTTTTTATTTCGATAATGTGAGAATACTTATGGGGAAATGAACCCAATTGATTGTAACATTCTCTATAGCAGGTGGGGATAAGTTTATTTGAAATAAAAAATCACAGTAAAAATGGAAGATGGGAGTGCATGAGTTTGAAACTGACTAGAGCGTACTCAAATTACAAAGCTTTGACATGATGTTGGGGTGTATGGGATAGGAAAACAAATCCCAATCACTTTTGATTTCATAGAGGTTGTTAGTTTCAAGAAAGATAAAATTGTTACAAGGTATTGGGGTGTTTTGGTGAAAAGGTAATTTTTTTTATTGAAGTATTGAAAACATTTCTATCTGATTATGCTGCAAAATTATGTGTGATCATTATCACAATGATATAATATATTTTATACTTATTTACCTTTCTTTATTGAAAGGATGTTACAGAACAAATGGGACTTTTGTATGCTGTACTAAGTTACCAGCAAGGGGAGGAACGAGATTCTGGTGGTGTTGTGAGCATAAAACTTATGACAACACTGATTTGTTAGTGCGGGTACTATTATATTCTTTTATTATTCCATCCATTTCATGCATATAATGTTGAACATTCATGATTTATACTATGTCATGCTTCATAGCATTACACTTGATTGATATTTGTCTTTGATTGGTTGCTAGATCCTGTAAAATACACCCCAATGTGCTTTCATACCTCAAATCGAATAAAGGCCGTTCACTTGCGATGAGACTCATGTGATTTTTTTATTTATATTTTCCCCGTTCCTTTATTTCATGAAGTGATATTTCCTTTATTTCATGAAGTGATATTTCACATAGAGTTATGTTTGGCTACTACTTTGTGTAAATACATTAGTGTGATTTAACAAGGTAGACTTTTCGTTGAGGTATTGTAAACAAGTTTGTTTTTTAAAGATTGGGATTATCCGTTTATGACATTTTGTAGTCTTGATGTTCATTGTACCATACGTTGGATTCTAATAAAAAAACATTTGCACCTGCTGCGTTAATGGTGTGAGTGTACTGCTATTTCATTGACTTTCCGAGTTTGAAACCAACTTGACTCTCCCAGTTTGGAACCAAAGCGTCCACAATATTGCAATTATCTTAGATGAATTGTTTAGTTCTTACTTCTTTTAAGTATTTTCTTTGATCTTAATAATTTATAATTTTGTCTTGCTTGAAATTAAAACAGATACCAAGTGAAAAACTAGGTCGACGAGTCATAGGTTGAAACCGTGTATTTGAACCATGTGTTATGTTGGTGTAAGGGCAGAGTGAAAATGCAGAGCATGATCATGAGCATGGCCAGGGGTAACCGACCCTTGGATTTGACTACTACTGAAGAACCTCAGCCTCATAAAAAATGACATGCTCTTTCGAGGTATCTTCAATTGCTCTTTAATATATACAGAGTTGAATTTGTTCGACATTGTAACTCAAAACAAAACACGATCAAACCGGACACGACAGGGGTATAGAATAGAGGGGGACAAAGCCAAGCGTTGAACCAAGCTCCCAATAATTGCGAGGTGAGGGCCTCATTTTTACTGTGACTACTTAACATCACTTTTCAAATTATGAAAAATATGAAATCTGAGATATTTCTTTTTATCTCTCTTCGTTGTTTTTACTTGGCTTATCAGAATGGTTGTATCTCTTTTAGATGTTTATTTTGCTTAAAGTTGTGATTTCCTACCTTTTTTAGATGTTTATGTTGCTTGAAGTTGTGATTTCCTACCTTTTAGATGGTTAAATGATTGAATATTTTTGTTTATAAAGTTGATTTTAGATGGTTAGTTGTGAGACCTATAGGATATACATACATATATGAGACCTGGTAATGGCATGCCTATACTGCTGAACAGGTAATGAGAGTTCAGTTAATTTTTTCCTTTCAAAAACATGCCTACATACATATATGTAAAACTTTTACACTCGGGGTGTAAGATGTTAATGCACTCGGGATACAAAACTTGGTTTAAAAACTTGGTACGCATAGCATTTATACTGTTGGTAGTTTAAGGTTTGTAATTTTTTGAAGGAAATATTAACAATTTCATATTCTAATTTTTTGTATGATGTCGAGCTCAATTGTATCTCACTAACTCCCTCTGTTTATTGAAATGTCGCTAATATGAATAAATTCCCACTCAGGTCTCATGAGTAAGATAAAAAAATAATGGATTGAGATTGTAGCATTACTACATATGATTCAGTTTTACATTATCCATAAATGAGAAAATTCGCGGTATGGTTGTTAGTTGCACGTGCTCAACATATAATCTTACTATATTAGCCTTTACGACACGTGTGCATTGTGTATGGTTAGTCGTGTAGCGATTATAATCTTACTATATTAGCCTTTGGTTTATTTGTTTGAGTACCTTTTCATGTTATTATGCTTTGATTGTTAATAATCACTAATGTTGAAGCACGTGAAGTCATTAACTACGAAAACTATTGAAGTCTATAAGACATCTAAGAGCGTTGTAACTCCCCATATTGTAAAAATCATTTTCTTATATGCTTTTGGTTTAATTTAGAAATTGAAATACTGCATTAGCTTAACTAGGCACTCATGGATCTTCTTTAGATTTATTTTTTACCTTGGTTGTATGGGTTTACGATACTTATCCTATTGTTATTTAAGATTTTATATTTTATATTTTTAAAATCACAGCATAGACTATTTTTTCCCCTGAATTGTTTATGGTGATCATAATAAATTAACTCTTTTTGTTTTGCAGGCCTATTTGGAAAGGTATGGTGAGAAAAAGATTTAGTACTGATATGGATATCCAATTTTAGTATTGATATATTTTCATTTTTAAGTTTCTTAAGATGTTGTATGCCCTGTGGTGTATGAATTAACTTTCTTTGTTCGCTTTCGATAATTGGTTATATTGTTTGTACTAGGTAGGGATGCTTGAATGATAATGGATGTAGTTAAATTGGTAATGAAAATTTTCACTCGATGGAAGTTATAGTCTGTTCTGACTTTGTTAAAAAAACATGTTTGATGTCAGATATGATCATAGGCTCCATGTTTGTCATATCAAGGATTTATGCATATACCATTTACATGTTTAGCCCGCATTTAGTTGTTTAGTTTAAGCTCATCTCTTTAGTAATAAAGCCCACCTATTTTTAGTTCACATCTTGAAGGTTATGTCTTTAATTTCATGGAGTAATATTACTTTTTTGGCTATGAGTCCAACGAACGTGGTATGATTCTCTGTTGTTCGAGAAAAATGCTTGGATTATTGATTTGAATTTTTCTAGAGAAATATGCTTGGATTGTTGGTTTGGACATTTCATCTCTTGAATAAAGTGTTATTTCATCTCATGAAAATTTCCATATAACTAAGTGGACATACATTGAAGTGGACATATAATGAAGTGGACATTTTATCTCTTAGATATTCTGTCGTCTATCAAGTATAATTGTGCCCTATATAATAGTTATTGATTAATTTTCTACATGTCCTGCATCCCAAAGGCATTAAACCCCATTCTTTTTATTACAAAACACTGTTTTGTATTTAGTTTCGACTAATCTTTGTGGTATTTCCTATTTGGAGATTTCAGTGTTTATGAATCCAACAATATAATTTCAGTAAGTAATTTTGACAAGTGTCATGGTGGCAGAGCTCTCATCCAATCGATTTTAGTGTGCAATAACACCATAAACAAATGCACCGTCGATTTTACCACCTTCATTGTTAATTAACATTTGAACTGATATTAATGCTCTGATAATGTTTGAACTGATACAAAAGTGATAACATTCTTACCATTTTTATGTATACTCTGCTAACGTTTGAACGGTTACAAATGGTTTATTTCTCTAATCCATGTTTGAGATTACTGTTACATTGCAGTAAGTTTGCACATATTGGAGATTACTCTATCCATTTTGTAATAGCTCCTTATGGATTAGTTGGATTGTGAAACTAGGTTTTTACGGTCTAGTCCTTGGACTAACAATTTTGGACAAAAAAACAGGTGAACCAAATTTTAAACGATTAGGTCCAACATATAAATACCCCAAATTTAAGAAAATCATAAACCTAATCGGCTATTGGAGTTTTCTCTGCAACTAATGACTATTCTCCAAAATCGAAAATAACATCAATCTTATGCTTTGATCGTCTGTCCTATAATCGATTACGGTGTTCTTAATCGATTCTACCTGTATCACTTGGCTCTATCATTTGTAAGTTTATCTTTATCAGCAGTTGATTTTTCTATTTTCTATCGATTACAATAAGTATATGTCCTTTGTTTTAATTCAAGAGACTCATTGTAATATTCATTCATGTGATTGAATAGCTTTTTATACGTTATATATGTATATGTTTTTAATTTGTGTTTTTTATGCATTTATGTTTGGATTCTTAATAAATAAGTTATATTTATCAATATTTGTAATTGTTAGTTGAATGTGCTGAATGAATATTATTGATGTTTCATTCTAATTTTAAGAGTCCTTGATTTTGATTTGGTATTGAATCACTTATTGATATAGGTCCGCGCCAGCAGAAATAACTAGTTCGATATCAGTTTTCAAAGTACACGCAGTGTTTATAAAGTACACGTGATTGATTATTTGATAATATGTGTGTGGTTTAGTGCTTCATGTATAGGTTTTTAAAGAGTTCCTGTAAGTTTATATTAATTATAAATAAATATTTTGATATTTCATGCATTAAATTATTGCACACATTTTTAGAATTGTTGACCTTGAAGTAAATGCTTTTCGTCTCTGTTTTACTGCAGGACATTATGGTAAGTAGTGTAATAGCAAGGTGTTGTTATTTGGATAATATGGCTTGTATTGAAATATTTGAAGATAGCTCATTAGATTTCATATGCAATGAGTTGTGTATTAGGTTTACTAATTTGAGAAGTGGGAGTTTTTCATTGAGGTATTCATTTGGTGATGAATGTCGGTTCATGTTGGTTTGTGACAACGATGTTTGTTGTATGTTGCGGTCCCAATTGATCGTGAAAGCTAATTTCATTTGGATATATGTCATTGATTCATTACCATTTCCATGTAATACATGTCGTGAACGGGTTGACTGCTCTAATCAAATTTTTGAAGGGGTTGACTCTAATAATACAAGTTCTGAGAGGGTTGACAGTGGTGATACAAATACACAGAGGTTAGAATCTTTATCATCAGGCACTAAAAATGATTTTAATAGTTGCATTGAAAATGACTTTTATCTTGGAGGTGTGGAGTCAAGTAAGTAGAAAGTCTATCTTTCGAATGATTGGAAGACTTATATAAGTCATGAGCAGCAGTGTTTTGAAGGAGGTGTAGTGGAATTTCGGGATAAATTGCGAAAGTATGCCGTTGAGGTTGGGTTCAAGTATGTGTATTTGAAGAATGATAAAACTCGAGTGACGGCCGAATGCTCTAAAAAGACTACTGAGAATTTCATGTGGAGAATTCATGCTTCATTATCTACAATAAATGGATACTTTTACAGACATGCAATGAATAATGAGCATACATGTAGAGGTGTCTTTCGTAGTCCGTCAGCCAAAATGATAGCCTCCAAGTTGGTTTCAACATTGGTAGCTGATGATCTTAGAGATAACCCACTATTGAGACCAATTGATGTAGTTAGAGATATGAAGAAGAATTATGGTCTTGATATAGCTTATCAACATGCATGGCGTGCGAAAGAGATGGCTGCTGTTGATATACATGGTGATGAAAAGGTTTCTTATGCATTAATGAATAATTATCGTGACCTTCTATTGCAGTATAATCCTGGGTCGCATTGCATCCTTGACGTGGAACATGAGAGTAAAAAATTCAAGAGAATATTTTTAATGTTTAGAGGATGTATTTATGGATTTCAATACTGCAGACCTGTTTTATTTCTTGATGGTGCCTTTTTGAAGAGCCGTTACCGTGGAACAATACTATCAGCTACTGCAAGGAATGGGAACAATGGTAAATGAATTTTAAATATTTTATTTTGTGTATTGCATTGAAATTTTGTTTGTTCCATTCCATATCATCAAAATACAAGCATAAAAATATAAAATATCTTTGAAGGTCTTTGTTTTAGTTCACGTGTAGTTTTCATTTTTCTGCATGTATTGTCATGATATGTCTTATTATGCGTGTACTTTGATGATGATGATGATTTTGTTTGTTCCATTCCATATCATCAAAATACAAGCATAAAAATATAAAATACCTTTGAAGGTCTTTGTTTTAGTTCACGTGTACTTTTCATTTTTCTGCGTGTATTGTCATGATATGTCTTATTATGTGTAATACTAAGTAAAGTACACGCATAGTGCATGTAAAGTACACGTGAATGTTTTTGTTAATGTCACGTGTACTTTTCATTTTTTATGCGTGTACTTTGATGATGATGATTTTATGTGTAGTAATAAGTAAAGTACACGCATTTTACATGTCAAGTACACGTGAATGTTTTTCTTAATTTCACGTGTACTTTTCATTTTTATGCGTGTACTTTGATGATGATGTTATGTTGAATACAAACTAAAGTACACGCATGTTACATGTCAAGTACACGTGAATGTTTTTCTTAATTTCACGTGTACTTTTCATTTTTATGCGTGTACTTTAATGATAGGTGTTGTTATTTAGATATAATAAAGCAAAGTACATGTTAAAAATGTAAAGTACCTTTGAATGTTTTTGTTTAGTTCACCTGTACTTTACATTTTTATGCGTGTATGTTGATGTTAGTCTTGTTAATAATAAAGCCAAGCAAAAGATTGGAAAGTAAACGTGCATGTCTTTTTATCTTTATCATGTGTACGGTACATTTTTATGTTTTGTCTTGTTATTTACAAACAATTTAAATTAAACACAATATATTTCCCATGTGTTTTAGGGTCTGCACCAGCAACATCAATATACATAATGTTGTACATGGATACGTTATTTATTTTAATTTTAATATATTTTTATATTTCAAGACTTTTTCCTGTTGCATATGCTGTTGTTGATTCCAAAACCGAAGATAACTAGATGTGGTTTCTAGTCAATTTGCATAGTGCAGTAGTTGAGCAATATCGAAACATAACATTTATATCAGATCGAAACAATGGATTACTTGAATCTGTTTCGAGGGTCTTCCTGTTGTCTGCACATTCCTATTGTATACATCATTTACAAGGGAATATAAAAAAGAAAATTATGGGGATTGTGCTGGATTTCGAAAGAAAATTGTTAAAGATTTTTTGTCTTGTGCATATGCTGTCTCAGTAGATGTATTTCACAAGAATATTGAAGCATTGAAGAAGGAAGGAGGAGCTGCTATTGCCGATTTCATTGATAGTTTGCCTCTCGAGAATTGGTCCTGTGCATATTTCCCTGGTAAACGGTATGGTGACATGGCATCTAGTGTTGCGGAGTCATTCAATTCATGGATATTGGAGGAAAGGCATTTACCAGTAATGAATATGCTTGATAAATTGAGAGTGAAGATTATGAATTTCAATGCAAACAAACTTATTGAGTCTGACACTTGGACAAATTTGCTATGTCCTTTTTTTCAAAAGTTACTGAATGAAAATTGGAATAAAAGCCGACATTGGACTATTAGTCGCTCAAGTCAAAATGTATTTGAAGTTCATTCAGAAGTGCGAGCAACAGTTGACTTAGGAGAAAGGACTTGTTCTTGTAAGAGTTGGCAGATTAGATGTTTTCCATGTTCTCATGCTGTTTGTGTTGTGCGGAGGAAAGGGACCAGTATTTATGATTATATTGAGGAGTACTATAAGGTATCTTTCTACAGAAAATCATACTCGATACCTATAGTTCCTCTTCCTGATTTGATTTCCTTAAATATTCCTATTCCTGAAAATCCATCTATCCTTCCACCAATGACTAAGAGACCGACAGGCAGGCCAAGAAATAAGAGAATAAAGTCTTCTGGTGAGATCACAGTAAGGGAAGTTACTTGCTCGAGGTGTAGTAAAACGGGTCATTACAGGTCTACTTGTAAGGAACCCATTTGACTATTTTTAAAATTGTTGAATTCATTCATTTTAACCATTTGATTGAATAAATTAATTAATAAACCATTTGTTTCACATAAATGAATGTAATTTATTTTTAAGTCTCATTCTTTAGTTTTTTTTTTTGTGTTGCTGTACACAAATTTTTCATAAAACATACAAGATCATTATTCCTTGTGTTCACGTGTACTTTACCTTTGTATACGCATGTTATGTACAGTACACGCGCATTTTGATGTCCAAAGAAATTTTAGGTATTTTAGCAATAGTCCCATTTGTGAAGGTTTTGTTTGTCCTAATCCCATTTGACTTTTATATTCATAATTAGTCCCATTTAGCAGTTATGGATGGTTACAACTGGATTCCGAGAAAAATGTGGACTGCTATATGGGGTGTGATTGTATTATTGTTCAGAGGCATTTTAATTTCCACATTCATTGAATAGGACTAACAAAAACAAATGATATATCTAGGATCGGAGGCAAGATGATGATCAAAACTGGGACTAAATGCCAAAGTCCCCAAGAAATTTTATCAATGCGTGTCCTTGATTTAATATACGTGTACTTTATTAAGTACAAGTATATTAATAAAGTACACGCATTTAAAAATGGATTTGGTTAGTTCCATATGCGTGTACTTTATAAAAGCATGCATGTACTTTACTTAATGTACATGCATGAAGTACACGCATAATATAAATATAATATGCGTGTACTTGATGAAATGTGCGTGTACTTTATGAAGTACACGCATTGATAATTAAAGTACACGCATTTAAATATAATTGTACATGCATGTTTTAGCAAAGTACACGCATATTGATATGACAAAAATCTAATTCAATATACGTGTACTTTATGTATTCTGCATGTAATTTTATCAAGTAGACGTATATAAATGCATGTACTATTTGGAAAATGGTTTTTGACATTACAATCTGCTTGTACTTTATAAAAGACATTTGGGTCACTCATATTCTTAAATTCCTATGGGTATTATGGTCCGCACCAGCATCATTATTATACAAGTATTTCAATAGGCGTTTACTTTGTAGACTATGCCTGTACTTTATAAAGTACACGTGTAATATATAGAGTACACGCATTTATATAATGTTTTGGGACAATATCTTGAGTACACGCATTATTATACAAGTATTTCAATAGGCGTGTACTTTATAGACTATGCGTGTACTTTATAAAGTACAAGTTTAATATATAGAGTACACGCATTTATATAATTTTTTTTACATGAAATGTTATTAATGTTAAATTTTTTAACAAAACACGTGATCATGTTTATAAGGGTTCACGTGTACTTTACTATATTGGGTGTATGACATAACTCAGAACACATTCATGAAAGAAATAATTTTTTATTAAAAACAAAAAAATAAAGTACAATTTTTTCAAATAAAGAAAGCTTAAAAAACTAAACAAGGCTTCTAGTAGGGATGCTTGTCAAAGTCATCCAGGATGTCAGGGAGAGAGTCAATTAAATTCGACCAGTGTCGAATTTCTTCTTCTATGACAGCTACAAGGCCTTCATGGAGAGCCTTCTTCTCCTTCAGCTTTGCGATTTTCATGGGAACTTCTTGTGTATAGAAAGACATGAGTTCTTCATGTGTTTGAGGAGGGTCCTCATCCACATCAAATAAATCTATGGGATTGGGTGGAAGTCCAGAATAGCCTTCCCTCACATATGTTTGAAACTGCTCAAAGGCAGTTTCATATGAGGAAATATTTTCCTCAATTTGCCTTATTTTTTTTATTTCTTTCATCCCTCTCAAGAGTTTCTCGCAAGTTTTCTGCTGGAATAGCCATTATGTTATCTTTACCCTATATGTAATGGTTAAGAAAGGAACAAATATTACTCTTTTATAGGAAAAGTGAAAGTTATTTATTGCTTGACCAGAAGTAGTTGGGAAGTGAGTAGTTGAGCTTAATTAATTGATTTTGGTTATTGTGTCCTTAATGAATTCTTCAAAGTAGTTTTCAATTAAAATAATAAATAATTATTATATTAACCAGTGCGTGTACTTTAGTAAAAATGCGTGTACTTTGAAGAATCCATTGGTGTACTTAGTAATTATGACTTGTATTTTTCGTGAAAAATTGTAAGGACATTTTTGTCCATTATCAATTTGTTATGTCGCACGCCGTTACACCGTTGAAGAAATTCAAGATTCATACAGTCATCAACGGATCCGAATATCAAAATAAGAAGAGGAATCAAAGTCTGACAGGCCGGACCGGTCCACCCAGAATAAAAGAACCGATCCGCCTGGGGACCGATCCACCGCAGACCCGGACCGGTTCGCCTGCTGAAAGCCAGTACACCCCGGACTGCAAGCGAACCGAAGAAGCCTAAAATAAAAAGAACCGATTCGCCTACCCCGGACCGATCCGCCTCAGACCCGGACCGGTCCGCCTGGGATAATCTCAAACAGATCGTGTAGAGATTTTTTAGGCCATGTTATTCCTTTATAAACACACTACGGGAAGTGGTTTTCGAAGACTTACATACACGATTTTCAGAGCAACAAAAACTCTAAGTCTTCACCTATTGAGTACCAAGACTCTAGGTTTTTTATTCACACAAATTTCCAAACACTTGCGAATCACTTTGCAACCCAGGAACGCACTTTTGCTGTTCATATCATTGTGGAGAAGACCGTTCTTCTTCTTCTTCATTGCAGCCCTACTAGAAAGGGATAACTCCAGCCGCCGACTACAGAATCCGACACCTGAGGGTAATTCTTAGTCACTTGTATTTTCATTGTAATCCGAAATTGTACAGTTACAATATTATAATGAAAATAAATGGTTTTGCCCCTTTGGGGGATTTTTCCTCACAAGCATGTGTTTGAATGTTCTTGCTTAGTTCATTATCTTATTCAATCACATATTGTTGCATGTTTAGGGTTTCTTTGAGTTAAAAGGTGTTTAATATATAATTTTATCATTTGAACGCAAGCGCACATACGTTCTCAAATTGGTATCAGAGCAGGTTACGCTAATCTATCGCGTATTCCTATTTTCCGCAAAATTTTTCTAAGATATCAATTTTCTGAAAAAATTGATTTTTAAAAAAGTGCGTGTTCAAATGGAGAAGTTATATAATAAAATGCCAGTTTTTGACGGGACAAACTATGCCTATTGGAAAGCCCGTATGATATCTACATTAAAAGCCATTGATGAACATGTCTGGATTTTGGTTGAAAGAGGGTGGACTCCTCCCTCCGTGACTGTTGATAATGTGATCAACTTGAAACCTATCACTTCCTGGACTGAAGAAGAATTTAAATGGTCATCTTTTAATTCTAAGGGTCTAAGTGCTATTTCTGGGTCTGTCACACCTGATGAGTTCAAACGCATAATGACGTGCACCACGTCAAAAGAGGCATGGAATGTCCTACAACTCACCCATGAAGGAACCAATGCTGTAAAAGAGTCTAAATTGCAAAATTTAACAACTCAATTTGAAACCATCACCATGCATGAATCTGAATGCTTTGATGAATTTTATGCTAGACTTTCTGACATTGTGAATACTAGCTTTAATCTTGGTGAACATATTCCTAATGCTAGAGTTGTTAAAAAGATTCCGCGTTCTTTGCCTAAGTGTTTTATCCCTAAAGTCACTGTGCTAAATTCTATGGGTAATTTAAATACGCTAAAATTGGAAGAACTTGTAGGAGATTTGCAAACATATGAAATTGATATGTTCCCTAAAACTGCTAAATCTAAAGATAAGGGAATTGCACTTAATGCCCAAGAGATAAGGAGTGAGGGGTCGACTAGAAACAGGTTAGAGTCATCTAGAAAGAGAGAGAATGACACGTCTGATTCTAAGTGTGATTTTGACTTAGATGATTTGGCTCTTTTTGCAAAAAATTTCAAGAGGATTCTCAAATTTAAGAAAAATGGCAATTTTAAAGATAAAAAGAAATTTGAGAAAAATAAGTTTGAAAAGAAAAATGAAAAAGATTCCAAAAATCCTCCTAAGAAAGAAAGTGAGAGATGTTTTAAGTGCGATGGTAGGCGTCATAGAGCCTTTGAGTGTGCCACTCGTCTGAATAGAGAGAAAGGAAAAGCTGTCCTTAATGCTACTCTTAGCGACGACAGTGAGGTCGAGACGGTGGATTCAGGAGATGAGTCACCGCATGAGTGTAACTTCACCGCTTTCATGTCCAGTCAAGTGAGCACTCCTAGTTCTCTTCACAACGATGAGGATGATGCTTCACAGGGACACCTCGATAGTGAGATCAATGTGAGTGAGGGGGAGGATGACTCAAGTGAGAGCGATAGTGATATTCAACGCGCCTACGCTGAGTTATATTCTGAGTCATTTAAAACTAAAAAGTGAAACAAAGTGTTAGTCCTTAAGATCACCGGCTTAGAGGAAGAATTAAGAAGAGCAAGAGAGAGAGAGTCCTCCACCTTCACCGCCCTGAGAGAGAGAGAATCTGCCTGTGTCGAGAAAGAGAGGTTATTTAGAGAGAGAGTGTTTTTGAGAAAGAGAGAGGGGACTTGACTAAATAAGTGGCTAGCCTTACGAGTCAGCTCCGTTCCTCCGTGGAGACTCGGAAGAAACTTGAAGCCCTTGTTGCCCAGCTGACTCATGATCTTGAGAAGGCACGGGAAGTCAAGGTACAAATCGAGGACAGATCTGGGAAAATGGGAAAGATGCTCCTCGGCCCCGCTTTAGGTTTTGGTGATCGTCAAGGAATTGGTTATGATGGTGCCTCCACGTCCCAAATTTCCCCTGGACCAGTTCATGAGTTTACTACGACTCCTTATGGCCATCGTCAAAAACCTCGAAGGAGAGTTCGACCAAGAAAGGCAAATCAAGGTCCGCCTTTGACTGTGTTCTTTTGTACTTATTGCAAAAGAAAATGCCACCTTAGGGAGTTTTGCTATAGCATGGGTCGGACACAACGTACTACTGCTCCACCACGTCATACTGATGAGTTTTCTAGTCTGAGAGAGTGAGTTGAGTTCTTAGCAGCCACATCTCAGAGTTTGATGGAAGAATTCCGACGGATGTCTTTGCCGTTAGTGAATTCTTATCACATTTCAGCTAAAACCAAAAACAACAAAGGCAAACAAAAGGTCATCTCTTCTTGGGTACCTAAGAAAGATAAAAAGGCCTTCGTTGTTCATATTGCTCTCAAAGCACACAATACCTCACAGTGGTATTTTGATAGTGGGTGCTCCAGACATATGACAGGTGATGCCTCATTTTTTACGACTCTTGAGGATTATCAGGATGGCAGAGTCACCTTTGGAGATGGGAGAAAGTCTAGCATTATAGGATGTAGTACTGTCGAGTTACCTGGATTCCCTAAGATAGAAAATGTTTTGTACGTCAAAGGTTTGAAAGCAAACCTTCTCAGCATTAGCCAGCTGTGCGACACTGACTTTGGAGTAAATTTTGACCAGGACGAGTGTAAAGTCAATAATCAAGCAGATAAAATTTTGATGCAAGGGGTGAGGACCGAGGATAATTACTATGGGACTGAGCCCACGTCCTCACTTATCTGCAACAGCACCACGATCACTCCTATGGATCTGTGGCACCAACGTCTAGGTCACGTGAACGTTAGAGATATCAAACGCTTAGCTAAAAAGGACCTAGTACATGGCTTACCATCTCTTGTAAAGTCAACTTCGACCATTTGTGGACCCTGTCAGATGGGAAAACAAATTCATAGTCCTCATAGGAAGTTGCATTCCATTACCACCTCTCGTGTTCTTGAGTTGATTCACATGGATCTTATGGGTCCCACTCGTACTAAGAGTCTAGGTGGTAAGAGGTACATCCTCGTGATGGTAGATGATTTCTCCAGGTACTCCATTGTAGGTTTTCTGAGAGAGAAATCCGATGCTGTAGAATTTTTAACGACCATGTGCCGTGTCCTGCAAAATCAACACGGTGTCACTATTAATAGGATGCGTAGTGACAATGGCACTGAATTCACAGAAGCAAAGGTAGATCTTTACTGTGATAGCCTCGGGATCAAACATGAGTTTTCTAGTGTGAGAACTCCTCAGCAAAATGTGATTGTTGAGAGAAAGAATAGAACGATCCAAGAAATGGCTAGATTTATGCTTCTAGGTCGTAAAGTTTCTAGGAGATTTTGGGCAGAGGCAGTGTCTACTGCATGCCACATGGTGAATAGGGTTTATTTGCGTCCACACACTCTTCAGACTCCTTATGAGTTGTGGACTGGCAAGAAGCCCAACCTGGCATAATTTCGTGTTTTTGGGAGTAAATGCTACATCCTACGGGATAGAGAGCAATTAGGAAAGTTCGACTCCCGGAGCGACGAGGGAATATTTATAGGATATTCATCCAATAGCAGAGCATACCGGGTTTTTAACCTGAAGAGCTCTAAGGTTATGGAATCAATAAACGTCACCGTGCAAGATGACGAACCTCCGACGGTTATTGATCCTAACTTTCAGTGTGAGGATGAGGATTGTTCTGACAGTGATTTACCTGTTCCTCTCTCACACTCTGTGGACCCTACTCTTGTGCTAGGGGACACACCTGCTTGGGTTCGTAAGAGTCATGTCCCGTCTGCCATTGTTGGCGATCCCACTCTAGGGGTCAAGACTCGTGCTCAGCTAGAGAATGTTGTTAGCCATCGTTGCTACACGTCCAAAGTCGAGCCCAAGAACCATAAAGAAGCACTCAAGGATGAACACTGGATATCTGTTATGCAGGATGAGTTGCTTCAGTTTAAAAAGAATAATGTCTGGGAACTAGTCCCCCGACCTAGTGAGACTAATGTGATAGGTACCCGGTGGATTTTTAAGAACAAAATGGATGAAAATGGTACCATAATCAAAAATAAGGCTAGGTTAGTCGCTCAAGGCTACACACAGATAGAGTGTGTAGACTTTGGGGAGACATTTTCTCCTATTACGAGGCTTGAGTCCGTCCATCTTCTTCTCGCCATCGCATGTCATCTGCGCTTCAAGTTATATCATATGGATGTCAAGAGTGCCTTTCTGAATGGCATTCTACAGGAGGAGGTTTATGTGGAATAACCAAAAGGGTTTCAAGACCCTCATCACTCGGAGCACGTCTACTATCTGAGGAAAGCCTTGTATGGTTTGAAGCAAGCACCCCGTGCTTGGTACGAGAGGCTTACTTCCTATCTCTTAGCTCGTGGCTTCAAGAGAGGGGGAGTAGATATGACGTTGTTCGTCAGGAGAGATGACGGTGCTATTTTGGTTGCCAGGTCTATGTGGACGACATAGTCTTTGGATCCACATGCTCCCAGCATGATCACCACTTTGAGGAGGAGATGAAAAGTGAGTTTGAGATGAGCATGGTTGGTGAGCTTACATTATTCCTTGGTCTCCAGGTTCATCAGCTAGAGGATGGGATGTTTATCTCCCAATCCAAGTATGCTAGAGACCTAGTGAAGAAATTCGGTTTAGACTCCGCTAAGCATGCACGTACACCTATGAGTACCACTACCAAGCTTAGTAAGGACACTTCAGGCAAGGATGTAGAGCAAACCTTATATCGGAGTATGATCGATAGTCTTCTTTACTTGACTGCCAGTTGTCCCGACATCGCCTTTAGTGTTGGAGTCTGTGCGCGATATCAGGCATCCCCAAAAGAGTCACATTTACTTGCTCTAAAACGTATTATTAAATATGTGAGTAGGACTCTCTCATACGGTATTTGGTATTCCATTGATATCGATGACCGTTTGTCCGCCTATTCGAATGCCGATTGGGCCGGGGATGTAGATGGTTATAGGAGCACTTCTGGTGGGTGTTTCTATTTTGGTTCTGCACTTGTCTCTTGGCTGAGCAAGAAACAAAATTCCATCTCTTTGTCCACTGCAGAGGCTGAGTACATAGCCGCCGGGAGTTGTTGCACCCAACTCTTGTGGATGAAGCAAATGTTGGAGGATTATGGGATTTCACAGGACACCATGATCATTTCTTGTGATAACATGAGCGCGATTCACATATCCCGTAATTCCGTCCAGCATTCGCGCACAAAGCACATCAGGATACGTGAGCACTTTATTCGTCAGTTAGTTGATGAGAACACTGTATCCCGGAGTTTTGTTCCCACCGACCGTCAGTTAGCCGACATTTTCATAAAACCTTTAGATTCCCTTAGATTTGAGAGTCTTAGTAAGTCTTTGGGGATTTTCACAATTGACTGAGGGGTTGGTCTATGTCTAGAATAGGATGTTTCTTCATGTTCATATCATATGCTTCCTATTGCTAGTCTGTTTTATATGTACCATTGCTTAGTTGTACCGCTATTTATTTATTCTTTTTGATTTTTATATTTCTTTTGAAAAATACAAAAAGATTTCCCTTTAAGAAAATTTTTAAGAAAAGCACAAAAAAGATTTTATTTTACTAAAATTTTTTAAAAATCCAAAACGATTTCTGTTTTTGCTCCTTTTATGGATGAGCATTTAAGATAGCCAAGTCACAACATCCTTCCATATATCCATGTGACCGTTTGATAGAGATTTGAGAGGCTACATCATTTCATCCATGTGCTTTACATTGTTTGGAGTCTTTGAGATGCAATTAGTGATATCTTCCTACATGTTTGACTCCTATATCCTTTATTGCACACATGCACGACTATATTTGATTATTGCACTTGTCTATCTCATATTGGCTTGAGTGTTTCCATCTCAATTCTGTCTATAAAACTTACAATATGCAATAAAACTTGACAAGATTGGAATGCATGTAAAAACCGTTTTGGTGAGACTGTGTGTTTTTGTATAACGGGGAGGGCTGCGAAAGGTAATCATCTATCCCTTGCGCAAAAGCCACCGTTAAAAAGGACCTAAAAAATGGAGGAATTTTAATATCCGAGGTCCAAAGAGGTTAAAAGAGCCCAATTTTTTTTTTTTAAAGGCAATACCAATTACTTCATGCCAACTATGGCCACTTAGGTTTCACCATCAATTCTCCAAAGTTTGAGAATTTAGAATACCTCTATTCATAATATATATCTGAGGGAGTTTGGTTGGAGAATCTTTAAACGGGTTTGCACTTCCTTGAATGTCCTGAAAAAGCATAAATCATTTTGGACGTTATTGGTGTGATAATCACCGTGAGCTTTGATTTGTTGATTTGATTGAGTCAATATCTTATATTGTCATTCTTTTTCACCAAAGGACGCATTTGAGTTCATTCGCTAAGAGTATCCAATATTCATCGTGCACATATGTCATGTTTGTATGCATTGATTTTCCTATCGAATTTGATCACACCACTTAATTTACGCTATCATCGACTTGGGGGGAGTTTTGTGTTTTTGAGATTTGATACAACATGCTTTCTTCATTTGATATCTCATTTCAAACTCGATACGTCACTTGGTATTTTGTCCTTTCTCATGTGTGTAGGTACTACATGGATTATCATTGGATTGCACACCCTAATGAGAAAAGTGTTGAGATTCCTGAAGAGTTGAAGAGCAAACATTGAAGTCTTACTCAATTGTATCCTTCCAGTTTTGGGTTCATGGGAGGGTAGATTTGTATAGGCATCTTTAGTTGTTTGATAATTCCGATGTTTGTTTTTATGTATGTAGCCGCATAGACATAGGGGGATATTTGTAAGGACATTTTTGTCCATTATCAATTTGTTATGTCGCACGCCGTTACACCGTTGAAGAAATTCAAGATTCACACAGTCATCAACGGATCCGAATATCAAAAGAAGAAGAGGAATCAAAGTCTGACAGGCCGGACCGGTCTGCCCAGAATAAAAGAACCGATCCGCCTGCGGACCGGTCTGCCTCAGACCTGGACCGATCCGCCTGCTGAAAGCCAGTACACCCCGGACCGCAAGCGAACCGAAGAAGCCTAAAATAAAAAGAAACGATCCGCCTACCCCGGACCGATCCGCCTCAGACCCGGACCGGTCCGCCTGGGATAATCTCAAACAGATCGTGCAGAGATTTTTTAGGCCATGTTATTCCTTTATAAACCCACTACGTGAAGTGGTTTTCTAAGACTTACATACACAATTTTCAGAGCAACAAAAACTCTAAGTCTTCACCTATTGAGTACCAAGACTCTAGGTTTTTGATTCACACAAATTTCCAAACACTCGTGAATCACTTTGCAACCCAGGAACACACTTTTTCTGTTCATATCATTGTGGAGAAGACCGTTCTTCTTCTTCTTCATTGCAGCCCTAGTGGAAAGGGATAACTCCAGCCGCCGACTAAAGAATCCGACACCTGAGGGTAATTCTTAGTCACTTGTATTTTCATTGTAATCCGAAATTGTACAGTTACAATGTTATAATGAAAATAAATGGTTTTACCCATTTGGGGGATTTTTCCTCACAAACATGTGTTTGAATGTTCTTGCTTAGTTCATTATCTTATTCAATCACATATTGTTGCATGTTTAGGGTTTGTTTGAATTAAAAGGTGTTTAATATATAATTTTATCATTTGAACGCAAGCGCACATACGTTCTCAAAACTGCTTGTACATTGTTTCATAACAATCAGATGCATTGTTTGTCTAAACCTTACGTGGATTGTGGTCCGCGCCAGCGGGAAAAAACCGTTTTGGTGTAATAAATATTGTAAACAATAACCAATATAACACAAAACAAATTATAAATATATGTTTTGAATTTGAATCACAATTTATAGATGTTTTTTCTCCTTTCGGGGGAAGAAATATTTTGACAGAAGAATTTCCCTGAGTACATATGCTCTTTGTTTTAGCATGTCAGGGTCTTGAAACAATTTTTGCATTTCTTTGTTTCTGCTTATTTTTTCAATGTAGTACATGCAGAACACCCCACAGTCAACCCTGAAATTACAATAAAACAAATATACAAATTAGTATGATGTGATGAAATTTTTTGAAAGGATACAAATTAGTAATTTTTAGAAATGAAGTTTTTCTTACCCATTATATTGTTTAGGGCATTCATGATCTCTTATTAGGTCAAATTTGAGATCACTTTTCAGCAAAAAATCTACAGTCCTTCTTTCTTGCTCTGTCAATGGATCATCATCCATTATAAACTCATTTGGTGTACCTTCCTCAAATTTCCTCTGAATTTTGTAACCATTATTTTTCATTGTTTCTGCTTCAGTCTTCAATATGCACAGTGTTTTTTGGAAGACAGAAAACTGTTAAGAAGACAAATATTTAGTGTATACAAATAAAAGAGTATATGAAGATTAAAGAGTGAAAAGTACACGCATAATATAAAAGTACACGCATATTTTATTTTTTCATATCACATGTATTTTAAAATATGATGCGTGTACTTTGCCTAATGTGTTAAAAGTACACACATAATATTAAAGTACACACATATTTTATTTTAAAATATCACGTGTATTTTAAAATATGACGCGTGTACTTTGCCTAATGAGTTAAAAGTACACGCATAATATTAAAGTACACGTAACTTGTATTGGTTCATTTCACGTGTATTTTAAAATATGATGCGTGTACTTTGATAATCTGGGTAATTATGTACAACTAATACAAAGTGCACGCATTATATAATGCACGTGTACACGTGTATAATATAAGTACAAGTAACATTACTAATTAAGTTTAGGCACTAACCAATTTTTTTACATCATCGAAGAATGTTGTATTTTTTTCCTTGTCGTTCGGTCGGAGGGGATCCATGTGGACCACTTTATTTTCTTTTTTGTATATCACAAGTAATGTGAAATGTCCTACACTATGTCTTAGTACAATGAACAAATTATTACAAGTGCCTAAGTATTCAAATAAATCCTTGTATAATTCCCCCTTCTTATTGACTCCATTTGTTCTACAAGCTTCTATCTGAATAAAAATTATAGACATAGTGTTAATAAAAAAACTGAAATTTTGTTTGTCAAAACTTTCGTTTTATTTGTACTTACCCAACAATAATCAGAAAAAGTGTGTGAGTAGGATAGCCCTTCCTCTGACAATTTTAATCTCAATACTTCACTAAAGGCAAGTATTATCTGTTTCACACAATATAAAATGGTGAGGAAATAATAATGTTGAAATTTAATGGATGTCTAATATTTGGACTACATACTTGGCTCGAAATTTCTTGATTGTTGAGGATTTCAAGTAAATCTTCCCATGGGACATACGAAACCATCCCTTGGAAAATAAATTCCCTGCATTTTATATAATCAATAAGAATTGTATAATAATAATAACCTTATTCTTTTGCACCAAAAAAAATATAAATTAGCGAAGTGATAAATCATAAAACAATAAACTTTACCCTGGTTCAGCAATTTTAATAAACTCTTCAATCTTTTTCTTCGAAGCTTCATCGAGATATTTGTATGCTTCGATTGCTTCAAGCTTGACGCGTGTTTCCTTCATTTTTTCAGCTATTGTTATAGGGCCTTTTCTAAGATTTGACTCTTTTAGTTTCTTAATTGGTTCAAGCTTTTCTGTTTCGCCGTCAGCTTTTCTTTTCTTCTGCCCTCTAGTAAGAGGTCCTTTGGTTTTGGATATTTTGGGGCTGCCCTCAACTTTCTTTGAGGCTAGTTCAATCTTTAAACTCGAAATTTCGTCAAGGAGTCGTTTATTAATGTTTTCCTGATATATTTAACAAGGAATGTTGGATTGTAAGCATTTTTTGAAACAATGATTCATTTTCTCTTACGTGTATTTTATATAATACACTCGTGTATTTTAATAAATGCGTGTATTTTATAAAGTACACGCGTGTATTATAAAATACGTGTACTTTATAAAATTTATAATATACATAAAATTTATAATAAAATTAAGAAAGTGTAGCGTGTAATAAATATCTATCGTATTTTATAGATACCTGGTCAGTTTTTTTCAATGTAAATTCTTCAAGCATTTTCTTCAACTCCGAAATTTCGTCATTAAGGATTTTATTATTGTTTTCCTGTAATACAAAAAAAATGTTACATTATAAACAATGCATTATTTTTAATAAAATAATGCGTGTACTCTGCATTATATCTAATATCAAATAAAACTACATTAAAAATACTATGAAATAAAACTGTGTGTACATTGAGAAAACTGCGTGTACTTTAAACGTGTACTTTAGGAAAACTGCGTGTACTTTAGGAAAACTGCGTGTACTCTGCATTCAAAAGTACCTGTTGAGTTCTTTTCCACTCCGACTCCTCAAGATTCTGCCTCAAAGTCATCTTTTCTATGTCAGCATCTTTCCATTGTTGCAATGTATCATCATACTTTCTTTTGAGATCTTCATTAGTCAGAGACAAATATCCATTCTTTTGTTCCAAAATTCGTGTTGATTCTGCCTGTTTTTTCAATGATTCATCCAATTCTTTAATTCTATCTGAGTCGCTCATTGTGACTTGATCAAGCTTTTCTTTTAAAGAATTGTTTAACTCAACTAGTTGGGCATTTTATACCTCCAACTTATTTAATAACTCTTTTTCCTTCAAAAGGTTGGAATTCTTCACCTTTAAGTTCTTCACTTCCTCATGGGCTTCAAAAAGTGAATCACGATCTACCTACAACTGTACATTCAAAATGGCACTCTCCACCTCCAAAGAGGTCACCTTCTCAAGTGCAACATTAATGTCTTTAGCTGCTTTAGATAGTTGATTATTTTTTTCCAACAATTCCCTTTTCAAAACAACAATTTGTTCCTCCAAATTAACCTTTGGTTGATCTTTTCCCTTCTTTTTCTTTGGAGTCACAATGTTTTTAAGGGGAATATTCCAACCATGTGAAAACTCATTGTCATTAATATCTTCAGCAACATTTTTTGATGATGAATCAACATGTATAGGACTTTCTGTAGATATGTTCAAAGAGTAACTTGGCCCTTCAAACTGAGATTCCTTTTGTACAGGACAGTCCTTACAAGATGGTTTACTTGTAGCCTGCTTCAAAGTTGCTGTTGCGATGTCATTCTTCACAAACCATTGTTTCAAAGACGACAACTTTCACTTCAGAAATTTTGAAGTATTTTCTTTATATTCTTCAACAGGAGAAATAATTTCAAATTTCTCACATGCCCAATACTGTGATCATACAAAAAACAAAATGAATTTAATACTTTTATTACCTAGGGATTCATAATGGAAAGTACAAGAGATTTGTTCAAAATACACGCAAAATTAAACGTGTACTTTACAAATTTTACAATTGTATATTGAAAGTACACATTACCATTTCAAATTACACTTATACTTTGTCAATATAAGTTCACGTGTACTTTCTAAAGTACATTTATAATATTGACAGAAGATATAACAAGAGTATTTTGAGAGTACACTGGTTATATTTACAAAACATAGTACACGTGTACTTTGTAAAATACAAGTGTACTTTCACATGATATATGACGTGTATTTTCAAAATACACGTGATATAAGACGTTTATTTTCAAAATACACGTTAAATATCAAGTGTATTTTGAAAGAACAAGAGAAAATATCACATGTATTTTGAAAATACACGTAATATTTTCAAAGTACAGGTATGTATTGGTATGTAAATTTTGAAATATCAGGAATATCAAGTGTATTTTAAAAATACACGTGAAAATAAACGTGTACTTTCAAAATACACGTGAATTTTTCACGTGTATTTTGAAAATACACGTGAAAATAAACGTGTACTTTCAACATACACGTGAAAATATCACGTGTATTTTGAAACTACACGTGAGTATTGCTATGTAAATTTTGAAATATCAAAATGTTTTTTTGCTCACCAGTAGGAAAATGACACATCCAGTAATTGTGCTAGGTTTTGAACTTGCTGATTTGTCAAGTGAATGTATGAGAAACTCTTGCACAGCAGATGCCCAATCATATTTATTCATTTCCTCAATATTTTCAATGTATTTCATCCAAAATTCTCCAAGGGTGAAGTTTGAGTTGGAGAAAAATAACGTGTTCAAGAAGTGGAGACACACAATTTTAACAAAATCAGCAATTCCTTCATCTGTCTCCAATTCAACTGATTTCTTCAAACCATTCAAAATTTTTGACTTTCCTATTCTTTTTGAGAAGTATCGCGCTTGTAATCCAGATTTTTGAGCAGTATTCGGTCGCTTTTTCAGTTCTATTGATATTAAACCCTCAACCAGGGGTATGCCAAATATTTCACTTATATCTATTGGCATTATTGGAATACTACTCTTCATACGGAAACTTTTGGTTTCCGTATTGTACAGCTCGATAATTGATAAAATATTTATATCCGTCTTCTTGTGGTCCACTTCTACTACTTTCTCACTGTACTAGGCATTGAAAAGCTCCCAAAATGGAGTCTTCTTAAGAAGTTCAATATGGTTATTGTTTATTTTATCTTTAATCTGATGCAAATCATAGAGAAAGCTAACAATATTTGATCGATATTGGTCATTCTTCTTTGCAGGACGTTTAGCTTTCAATGCCACCCTAGAACTGGAACTGGATGAAGAACTATCATCAGAACTGCTCTTTTTTTGTTTCTTTCCTCTTCTTGCCTTCATCTTCATCCCCATTATATTGATCTATAAACAAAATTTAAATTACTAACCTATAATGATATGTACAAGAAATAAATAAACGCGAATTAGAATAAAACATAGACTAAAATAATAAAATACGAGTATTTAACAAAAGTACATGCAATATTCTCACAAACAATTTATACAAGTCTCATCAAAATACATGCTAAAGGCGATAATATATATCGTCAGTTTCATGGTAATACCTAACAGAGGTTGTTCGAAAAGTCAAAAACCAAGATTCTTTACTCCTAACATATTCAGTAAAGAAGTGATACAATAGCTGAATGATAAAAGCTCCAACATTATCAAAACCCCTTAAGCAATACTGCTCAATTCGTTTAGCTAAATTCTTCGCTTTCGATTCAGTTACTTGAAGTTGTTGCACATCAAAAGTGCAGTAAATGTCTTCATAGTAGTAGTAGAAACCAAGTAACCTTTTAGCTCTATCATTGATGCGAAGGAGAAAATGAATTTCGTCATCATTAGTACTATTCACTGTCAATGTGAAAGGTTTTGTATTGTTAAGATCTTCGAATGTGCAAGCAGCAGTTTTGTAGTTGAACATGCTTGATCATACGATTCCTAAACAATAACACAACAATATAAAATAGTACACTCATAATACACATTAGTACATGGACATTGGATTGAACAAATTGAATTTCAATGTGCGTGTACTTTCTGAATTTTTTGCGTGTACTTTCAACAAAATACACGCAAAAAATGGAAAAGTACACGCAATAAAACTAATTATTACCTAATAACATATCATTCAAATGAAGATGGCTATTGGACAAAAAACACTCCTAAATATTAACAAAATAATAATACTTCTTAAAAACTCATGGAATATCATTCAAATGCCGCTGGCGAGGACCAAAATAACATAGGATTGATCAAATATGGATTTGAAATTAATATTTTATAGAGTACACGTATAAAACATAAAAGTATACGCATAATGAATTGAGAAATACAATTTCAATGTGCGTGTACTTTGTGTATTTTGTGTGTACTTTTAAAAAGTACACGAAAAATACACATAGTACACGCAACACAGGGCTTGTACATATACATATTCTATAGAGTACACGTATAAAACATAAAAGTAAATCATTTTCAATGTGCGTGTACTCTGTTTATTTTGCGTGTACTTTTAAAAAGTACACGCAAAATACACATAGTACACGCAACAGAGAGCTTGTAGATGTACATATTCCAATCATGTGTATATTATCCTAGTCCTTGATAAATCCTCGATAAATGATGTATACAGGAGGAAAAGTACAATGATGAAATACATATATCTAACATGGAAAAAGTGTGTTTTGCAATTAAAATGAGGGAAACAAATATATGATGAAATACATATCATGAAAAAGAAGAATGTGATTTCATCAGTCCATATGTCTACAAATTTATACATATGAGAATACAAAATACACAAGGACAAAAAGGTGATAAGAGAATGTATACATACTTATTAGTGCTGTTTGGAAGAATTTGATTTAGAATGTAAAATGTAGAACTTCAACGATTAGGGTTTGAAAGAAGAGAGCTAGGGTTTTGATTGAAGAGAGTTAGGGTTTTGATCGAAGAGAGTTAGGGTTTTGATCGAACAGAGTTTCTAGATCTTCGATCAGGAGTATTTATATGTTGTTCTTGACCAAAATTTGATTGAGAAATAGATTCGTTTTGGGGTTTTGATCGAAGAGATGGTACGATTGCGATTTTGATTCAAGAGAGAATACAGTGTTTTTGGCGCTTCGGTTTCTGAATAGTGTGTGTTTGTTTTAATTTTGGGGTATTTATATGTTGGACCTAATCGTTTAAAATTTGTTAGGCCTAGTTTTTTGTCCTAAATTGCTAGTCCAAGGACTAGACCGTTAAAGCCCCATTGTGAAACTCGGTTCATGTATTTTTTTGTTCTTATTGATGATTATGATGAAATTCAGTTCAAAAAATTTCAGACGGAGGTCCATCAAGGTAAACACCAAAGCAGCACTTTTCATCTATCCCCTGTTCACATTTTCATGAGCAAACTTTAATGAAGTTAAAAACATTATTGATTATCCTTAAGATATCCATTTTAACTCCTTCATAACTAAATCGATTTCTACTAATCCATATTTCCCATAAAGTACTTCCTGGGACCATGAGACAGTGTTGTTGATCAGAGTGCTCTAAACAAACTAATTTTCTTCTAATTGTGTGGTCACAGTGCTGTTGATACTGAGCAGCAGAGTTTGTTATGGCATGTTTGGCCCGTATTTGTTTCATCTCTTATTAATTTGATTTTGCCTAACACATTTATATCTTTGATATTATTAATTTCAAAAATTGTGAAGTTTCTTTTGACTTGGATTTTACATATCAAGTTTGTATATATCAATCTAAAATCAGTATTAGGAGTTAAGTTAAAAACAGCGTACATGATGGTCCAATTTTAATTGCCTTACGCTTGGTTTTCAATTTTAAGGTAAGTTCAATCAACTGATCAATCTATTAATGTTCTAATTATGTATATTTTTTTATCGAGAAAGTGCTTAAAGTTTCAATTATGTAAGTGAAATCAACTAATCAATCTATACTTTGATTTTTATTTTAGATTAGTGTATTGGTATTTTGGGATTGAACCTATGTATTGTGGGATTCCACATGGAATGTGTTAACTTATCAACTCTGCCAGTGTAACATATAATTTTGGTGGTTGTGATGGAATATTATGAAATGCCCTCTTCGTTTTGGTAAGAACGTATACTAACATTACAATTTAATGATTATGCAGATTTAGGACAATTGCAAGCTGTGATTCCCCTTCAGATTTAGGGCAATTTTTTCTTTGTATTGATGTTACACGTTTGTTAAACTTGTATTTGCGGATAAAGAATCAACTCCGTGTTACATGACAAGAGAATCAAATATGAATCACATGTCCAAAGATACTGCGGAAAAATTTTTTGTTAACAGAACTTGAGATTCTGCTAGAGTCATTCACTGGATCATCTATAATGAGGTAATGCTCTTTGCCATCTTTGGCATTTGGATCATCTATTCATATATAGGTCCACAATATTGGGTTGAGGTCAAGCTATTGTATTTAGTCTTGAACAAATTAGGTGTATAATCACCACCGATGAGGATATATTGAACCTGTGAAGGTCAGCTATGAGGTTCATGGTGGTCAATTGAGTGTTGGTGGACATTTTTAGTGTGTACTAGCCTATTTGCTGAAAAATATTACAACATTTGCATATATAATTTGAACTGATATATTTTCATTTTGTTTTCTTAAATTTATTCATATCTAATCATAATGTAGTACATGTGTTTTTTACCCTAGATGTATTCAACCCCAATTTCATTTTTGAAATTGAAAACCCCATAAACTTTTTTGTATTCTCTATAATCAGCCTCTAAATATTTGTTTTCATTTTTATTTTAGGATTGGTTCGATTGTTTTCAAATGCCGATGTTCGGATATTGATAAGGTAATATAAATTTCAGTTTCAGTTTCAGTTTCAGCTTCAGCTTTTTATTTTTTTCAATAAAATCGTTAGAGTATTTCAGCTTCAGTTTCCTTATGCAGTTTCGGTTTCCTTATGAGGTTTCCTTAACCATATTCTTATGCAGTTTTCTTAAAGAAATTATAAGAGAGAGATCTAACATTTTAGTTTTGGATGTGATTTGTGTGTTAGATTTTGATATATTTTTTCTTTCTTCAATTAATAATAGAGAGGACAATGATTTCAACAATGACAAAAACCACAAATGTAGTGTAACACGTTGGATGTCCTTTTAGGATGTGATAATGTAGTATAACACGTTGGATGCCGTTTTAGAATATTTGGGTAGGGGCACCACAAATGACAAAAACCAGTGATTTTCGCAGAGTTCACTAACTGAATGCTGAAGGTAAAGTGACTCGGAACACCACTTTTTAAGGCATTAAATCCCCGAATTTGACTTGAATTTTGTCTATTTGGATGTGAACGGTGTTTTTTAAAACTTATTTTTACATTTTGTAATATGTTTACTTGGTAGGATTTTTGAGTAAATTACCTGTTTGATCCTTTTTATCTATGATAGATAGGGTGAAGATGTCGACTCGGATAACCTAGAAGGAGAAGATGTTGATAGGGATAAGGAAGAGGTTGTCCACGAATGTTGATAGCGATAAGGAGAAGATGTAGAAGGAGAAGATGTTGAGATTGTTTAAGCATGGGTTGTCCACGAATTCTATGTGCTTGATCAACAAATGTCTAGACCAAATGCCCTCTAAATGCATTCTCTATTCATGGTTGACTTTAGGAAAACCTTCAAAGAAGCTAACCCTGATTGCAAGAGTGTTTCTCAACTTGGAAAGTAAGGTGGTGAGAAGTGGAAGTACGTGACAGATGAAAAGAATAAGCCTTATTTGGACAAAGCTGTTGTGCTTAAGGAAGAATTTGAGAAGAAGATTACATAATCTCTTGAAGAACCTAAAAGTGAAGATGGAGGAGAATCACATGATGAAGAAGTTTCCTCAGAGAAGAAAGTGAATGTGGAAGCTAGGACAGTATTTTCCATATTTAAATTTCAGTTATCTCATGAGGGTTAATGGAATTAAATATTAATAGTTTTGGGTTTTTTAAATTTTGAATCTGGTTTAGTGAATTAAGTTTGGTGGCTATGTTAGAATTCGTATTTTAGTCTTTAAAACAGTGCAGTGAATAGTTTTTTGGCTCTTCTGTGCATTTCATTATATGAAGGTGTCCACTCATTCTAAATTATAATTGGCATCATGTAATTAGTTATCACTTTATGCCATTAATTCCATTTCATATTTAAAATGTTAAATTTACATTCTAAATGTCAATATCAGTTTACGCCATTAATTCTTCCTTTAGAAGACTTATTACCTTTTATGGTGCAGAAACCATGTACAAGGAAACCTGGTTGCCATTGGAAGACGTAATAAATGTATCCTACAATAGAGGTAGAAACCATGAAGGGTTTTCTAATGTGTGTCATTTTATTTATGATAAAATCTATATCTTACTTTTGATGCATGTTTTTTGTTATTCTGTTAATTGATGTGTCCTTAATTTGGCTTGCTGTAGTGAAAGTGGAGGGGATGTGATAAGTGATGTTTGATTGAAGGCACGGTATGCCTCTGTTATGCAAGGTAAATATTATTTTTTTCTTTATTATATCTCTTAGATAGATAACATGTGTTTTTGGCCTTAGTATTTTTTTGTATCTATTACTTTTATTAGTTTTGGTCATATTGTGATTGAAATTACAGTGTCACTATATTGTCGCTATATGGTTCACACCCTCTTTTTCGTGCTTGATTGTTAGGTTTTCATTTTCATGAACTAATAGTATAAAGTACAACGATTCGTTCAGGTGTGGGAAAAAGTTTAGTAGAATGTGTGGTTCCCGTCTATACCATTTGTTAATTCATTAGTTCAATTCATGATAAATTGTAACTTACACATGACTGACCATTTGTAATTACCATTGATATGGTCCAATGAAGTTTATATATGTGTACGCCTCTTTGGAGATAGGTTTCACAATGTCGTGGTGTGTTTCTTAGTTTTTGGAAGGTATAGTTTTTGCAATATTCTTTGAATAACCGTTTCTTCTCTTCCCTGTTTTGTACTCCCCCCTTTTTGATATGTGTTTCAGCAAAGAAAAGGACATCGAGTCTAACATAAAGAATGTTCAAAGTTATAAGGTGTCTTCTAAGAACCTTTCTACATCTATTTCTTAACACATCGAGTTAAGGGTTGTTTTTTTGCTCAGATCTAAATATATGTGTATCCTTTACTGATTGTTACGGGTGCGTATTACTCTTTTTTTGGATTATTATACAACTAGATAAGTCAAATTTTTTTGTTTTTTGAGTTTTTTGCATGATATTTAGTGAGGTATCGCACATACTTCTTGCATGTGTTTGATAGTCCTTTATTACGTTTATTACGTGTGTTTGGCAGTCCTTTATTACGTGTGTATGATAGTCCGTTATTACGTGTGTTCAACAGTCTTTTATTATGTGTGTTTTACATTCCTTTATTAGTCCTTTATTACGTGTGTTTGATAGTCCTTTATTGTAAGCATAGTGGTTTCAAACAGCTAATTCAGTCCAACTGGGATTTTTTTGTTGAAGGTAATCCAATGTTCTCCCTTTTGAAAATTTGAAGAAGATTAAAAAGGTATTGAGAGATTGAAACAAAGAAGAATTTGGTGATATTTTTCAAATGACCACTACTGTTGAAGATGATGTTTTGAGGCTTGAAAAAATCTCTGAGAATGGCCCAAGTGATGTTAATAGAGTAAGGATGAATGAAGCTACTGTTGAGCTCAACGGAAGTTTGAAGATACAGGATGAGTTTTGGTGACAAAAAGAAAATTGTAAATGGTCTCTTTATGGGGATGCTAATTAAAAAAAAATCCTACAAAAGTTAAAAACAGGAGATCAAAGGTTGAAATTCACAAAATTAAAAATGAATTTGGAGCTTGGGTCACTAATAAGGAAGATATTAAGGCAGCTGCTATTGCTCACTTTCAATCCATCCTGTCAGTGGAGTACAAAATCAATGAATATGAAGAATTCATGGCTTTTATTCCAAAATTAGTAATCAATGATGATAAGGCGATGTTAACTGAGATTCCTAATGCACAAGAAACAAAGAATGCAACGTTTAGCCTAAATATAGACAGTGTTGCTCCTCGAAGATATTAAGGTCACTAATAAGAAAGATATTAAGGCTGCTATTATTGATCACTTTCAATCCATCATGTAAGTGGAGTACAACATCAACGAATATGAATAATTCACGGCTTCAATTCCAAAATTAGTAATCGATGATGATAACGTGATAATGACTGAGATTGCTAATGCAGAAGAAATAAAGAATGCATCGTTTAGACTAAATAAAGACAGTTTTGCTCCTGGATTTTCGCACATTTGACTTGATTTGGATCTTTCTTCATGAATCTATACTCTAGCTCCTTTATGTATCTTATGTTGTTTGCTCTCAGGGTTCTTTCACGGGTTTTAAATTAGCATGGGGTTCTGCCTTTTTTCATCGAAGGTCTAATCTGGAGGATTTCAGCTGCATCTTTGGGTTCTTCCTTACTTCTACGACATCATACATGTGCATCGTCATTTTGGGGTTCGAGCGACTCACAAACGTATAAAAAATAGCAATCTTGAATGCAAACTACACTGCAAAATGTATTTAGGTCTATTTTTTTTCATGTACTAATGAATTGCATTAGTCTTGGAAAATCAATTAATAAGACAATTTAGTGTAATTAAATTTCATTTTATTTGTTATTTGTTATTCTTTATTCAATATTTGAGTTAGTATTCATTTTAATTCTGCTTTCGTCGGTATACATCATTGTATTAGCCTTATTTCTCTTTGTTAATGTTCTTGGCTTGGGGATTACATATCCACTGAAAATTTAATGTTTTTGGCTTTGTTAAAAGAACTAATTCATTTTTTGATTTACATATCCACTGAACTAATTCATTTCTCTTTGTTTATACTTAAAACAAGCCTCTCTCAACTTGCGTTTCAGATCTCATCATATTTTTTTGAACGGGTCATTTGTATGTTTGGTATTTAAACTCTCTCCATGTATTTCTTTGTTTTCAATAGAAAATAAATAGGGTGGAAAGTCCCCCCCCCCTTCTTACTTCACTCAAAGTGTAACATTTGTTAAATACAAAATCGTTAACTCGGTGTCGTTTAAGATTTCTTTTATGATTCTGTTTATATCTTCACTTGAACGCACTACAATTTTGTTGAAATGTATGATTTTGATGCATTAAAACCATACATTTCAAATACTTTCCAGGGCCAGATACATTAGTTCTTTCCATCACCAAAGAGGTAACACAAAGAAGAACTGCCACCAGGAGCAGCATGGACCTGTGATGAAGTTGCCACAGTTTCGTCCCTCTGGCCGTAAGTAATTTTTTGTCTTACTGTCATGAATGCTTGCTGGAATCTGCTCACTGTTATTTACTGATTGCGAAGGGGCAGTATGCTTGCTTTCACTCACTCCTATTCGAATCTTCTTACCCTTATCAACGGATTGAGAAGGGAAAGCAAACTTTTTAGTAGACCCGTGTTTAAATCTTGCCCCTGGTACTGAGATGATCGAGTACTTTTAGTAGGCTCTCCATCTCCCCTGGTACTGAGATGCTCGAGTACTTTTAGTAGGCTCTCCATCACCAAATAGGTAGCCCAAAGAACTCTGTGTAATACCCCGTATTTTTATGATATTTATTTATGGGATTAATTGAATTAAATGTGTATTAATTGGAAATTAATCCGGATAAAAATACTAGCGAGATGCGAGTTGGTATTTTATTTTAATGAGTATATATGGCTATATATGAATATTGAATCATGAAATTTATCGTGAGATTGAAATACGGCAATTTGGAAATTTTGTTGGAACGCGTGTGACAGTCGCGTCAGGAATATAATTATTTTAATTAAAAAGTAAATTTTATTTCTATTAACCGTATGGTCGTTTTGAGTGCACCAACGCGTCCGGAAGGGTAGAAATAGTCAGAAAACACTAGCCGGGAGTTTAGTTTGGGTACCGGGGCATTTTTAGGCCATACCAGCAACTTAGAAGGGTATTTTGGTAATTTTGGAATTTTGGGAATTAAAACCCACGAAAATTAGAGTTAAAAATCTGACTTAGTCTTAACCCACTAAGCCATTTCCAACCCCAATCTAGGTAGTGGGCTACGGGAGAAGTTTAGAAACCTTAAACTTGCCAAAAACCAACCTCCACCTCCATTGTCATCCTTAGAGAAGAAATTTGTAGAGAGCGAAAGAGAAGAGAATTCTGCAGAGAGAGAGAGAACAATTCATCAGATTCGACATCAAAATCAGAGAAAGACATAAAGCAAGTGGTTTAATTATGTTATTTGCATGAATGTTTCTTCCATGCGTAGGAAATTTATACAATTGTTTTATTCTTGGAGAATAATAAAGACCCATTGAATTGGAACTAGGAAATTACATTTTAATGAGGAGATTGCATGTAGAATTGTGTTAGGGTGATTATTCTGATAGAAATACATCTTTTATATTATCAAAAACGGATTTAATTATAACTATGGAAGACTTTAAATTTCTAGGGTTCATGTACTTGAAAATAGGGGAATATTGGAGAGATTTGATGATTTGATGTGGTTTGGGATGATTAGACCCCATATAAAGGCTGTAATACGAATTTAATATGTTTAGGGATGATTAGAAACCATGAAACCTAGTTGGAATGACATTTAGATGAGTTTAGAGGTGAAGAAAAGTTGGAAAAACGTAATAGGAATTTTCTGGGCTCAAACTGTCACCTCGTTAGAAGGCCTGCCCAGGTCGTTCGAACGAGCTCGTTCGAACGAGCTCGTTCGAACGAGCTTCTAACGAGTTTACAGTTTGCCTTCTAAAGAGAGGGATGTTCGTTCGATGCCTTTTGTTCGAACGAGATCTCGTTAGATGCCCAGTTCGTTCGAACGAACTCTCGTTCGAACCAGCCTCGTTCGAACGAGACTTCTAACGAGCTGACAGTTTAGGCCTTTTTGGCCTGTTTTGATTTCGCGTGTCCCGTAACCTTGTTTAATTGTAGTGATAACATTCCCTTGATGATAAATTGATATAGTTGGGTTATTTGGGATATATTGAGAAGTAAAACATAGAAGTGTGATTTGAATTGAATGGAAATTGTGGAATAGGACGTGAGTGACTATTACGATTCGAGAATTATTGACGGCTTAAATAACTGAATTAACCGGGAACATGTGAATTGTGTAACATTATAAGTCAGTACGATAATGAGAAGTGTACCACAAATAAATTATGGTGATTACTAAGATGTGTGTATACCTAGTATATGTATATGATTTTTTGTGTATGACATACCTACCATACTTGCTATCATGGGAGGTTTACGTTCGCTTAGGGCCATCTACTCCTTGTGTTTCTCGGATTTAGATTGGTATCTCGAGAACATAGGTCAGAGAAGGACTTATTGGGATGTTAATAAGTCTGATGATCGTGGGAGCGTAGGTATGTGCGTGACTCATGTGATGTGACTGTGTTCGCCTCCATTGTTTATGATTTGCTATTATCTGAGAATGATTTTCGAGAGATTCAGAATGCGTGATCCTTATGTACGTGATGTACCGGGATGGATAGCAGAGTATATGTGCACCGCAGCTTAGTCTCGGGTGCTTGTATTGTATATTTATGGCGTGACTAATATACACTTAAATTAATGAGAACTTTCATGTTGGTATTGTGAGTATAAATACGGAAACACGTTGAGTAACTATAAAGGGATAACCTGTAATGAATTGTATTGCTAATAATCGAGAATCTGAGTTTAAGTAAAGCCATCTACTTAATTGTTGACGTTAGAATGTATAATGAGAACCGAGTAGAAAGGATAGAACTCATGTCAGTATAGTTAAATAATAATATCACTTAGATGGGTGCAATTCGTTAGGAGTGCACAATTAGTCGAGAGGTGAGTATTTCATGCGAGTGCACGTCCTAACATGTATTTTGCATTCATTGTTTTAATGTCATTAAAGCACTTGCTATTTTTAAAATACTCTCCACTTTTGGGCTCTGACCCGTTTGCTTTCAAATCTATTTTTGTAAAAACCATTTTAGGTGCCCAGCCACAAGGACATCATGCATAGGATTTTCATTCAGGTGACGAGCTGTAGTTGTTTGGGGAAGTTACAGGACTTTGCTAGTAGACGCTTCATCTATCTTGACTCTATATTCAGCTTTCATCAGTTGTAGGGCATGTCGCCCATTTCTATTAGAAACATTCCCTATTTCAGATTTTCAGACTTTTGGCATGTAATTAATTCAGGATGCATTGTTTTACTTAGTTCAGTTGTGGGATTGTTGTGAGGAGTTTTCCTCCGGACTTATTATTTTGTTGGTTATTCTATTGCTTCGTTATGGTGAATGGTTGTTATTCTTTCATTATCCTCTTATTGCATGTTAATCAGAGTTAACTTAAAATTTGGCAACTCACTTTTTAAATACTAGGTGGTTAGTAATCATAAAAAAGGTTTTCGACAGTGATGCTATTAACTGAACCAACTTGGCATTTTGTATTAATTTAATAAAGGAGTAGCTACCCGGTATTTAATTAGTCGGGGTGTCACACTCTGCCCTCCGCCAGCGCTGGTTCCACGTCCCATTATTTCTAATTACGTATTTTTCTCTAACAAGTCCAGAGCAACGATCCGCACGAGAGAGAATAATAATATAAACACATTTGATAACATTTTGTATAAAGACGTTTGATTATATTGTGTATGAACATAATGTATGGCGCATTTCTTTTATGTATTTTTTTGTAGTCTACTAGGCCTTTCTTTTACCTTACATAATCCGTTGGTATTTTTTGCAAGTACAAATAGGCAAAAGTTAGTTTGTGATAGTGTTTTTTTTGTTGGATTATTTTTTAACACGGTGGATAGTCTTATAAACAAATGAAGCTTTGTCGAATTTTTTAAAAAATATTTACACTTTGTTGTTGTAAACAAGTTTTTGTATTGTTGTGATGTTTCATAATGGTATAACTGTTATCGTTATGATGTTTATCTGAAGTCCAAGACGGACTATTTGTGTTTTTGGGGATTTTTATTATTTTTTAATAGGGTTGATAATGCTATAAATAAAGGTAAATTTATCAAAGTTTTAGAAATTGTTCACACATTTGTGTTGTAATAAAAATCGACTTAAATTGTTTACACATTTCGATCTTTGGAAATTTTTCGCCATGTCTTCAGGCACGGGCATTCTGCTAGTATATATATATATATATATATATATATATATATATATATATATATATATATATATATATATATATATATATATATATATATATATATATATATATATAGTCCTGCTCTTGTGCGGACTAGTCCGCATTTTAAGAATGCGAACCGGACATGTGTCACCTGGCGGTGAGCCCAGAAAAGAGAGAGAGTGTGCCTATAATTTAGGCGATAATTTCTAGGTGCACCATTAGGTGACACGTGTCCTGTCCGCATTCTTAAAATGCGAACTAGTCCGCAGAAGAGCCCGGACTATATATATATATATATATATATATATATATATATATATATATATATAGAGAGAGAGAGAGAGAGAGGCATACTCCTGTGTACACTAAGTTTGCACGGTGCTGGCGCACACCAATTTTTTTAAAGTATTAAAAAAAATATTTTTGAGTTAATTTTTTTATGTGATATATATATATATATATATATATATATATATATATATATATATATATATAGAGAGAGAGAGAGAGAGAGAGAGAGAGAGAGAGAGAGAGAGAGACTCCTGTGCACATTAAGTTTGCACATCAGCTTTTTAAAATATTAAAAAAATATTTTTGAGTTGATTTTTTATGTGATATTTAAACATTTCAACGGACTCATATAAAAAAAATCAGCACAAAAAAACTTTTTTTGCTATTTTAAAAAATCGATCAAACTTTCGCAGCTTTTAAAGTGTTCAAAAGTAGCGAAAGTTTGACCGATTTTTTTAAAGTAGCAAAAAACGTTTTTTTGAGCAGATTTTTTTATATGGGTCCGTTGAAATGTTTAAGTACCACACAAAAAAAATCACTTCCAAAATATTTTTTATCGCCCATAATTTAGCCGATAATTTCTGGGGTCACCGTCACGCGACACATGTCCGGTCCGCACTGTTAAAATACGGGATAGTCCGCATAAGAGAATTATGTAATACCTCGTATTTTTGGGACCTTTACCAATGAATACATTCGTTAAATATTAAATTACTTGTGTGTTGTAATTTAATTGGATTAATTAATTTAATTATTTAAATATTAATCTGGTGTGTAGACGATTAATGTTTATGGAATTAAATGTTACTGAGTAAATAGTAATAAGTTGATATATGAATATTAACTTTTAGTAAAATAATTTGGACGGCGATTCTGAGTGTACGATTTAGTCCGGATGGATCGAAATAGTTGGAAAAGAGTGCCCGGGGGGTAGTAAAGGATTTTTGGGACATTTTTAGGCATATTTGAGGCCACATAAAGGTGTTTGGGCCCTTTTATTAAAGCCCACAAGCCAAAAAACGGGATTAACTCATTTAACCCTAAAAGTGAGAGGGTGTGAGAGACATAACTCATCTTAGAAACCCTAAACACATAGAGACAAGAGAAGGTGTAATTAGAGAAGAGCTTAGGAGCCTAAATCAAGGATTAGAGTGGACAAATCTTCATCAAACCCATCATCTTCAACAAAGATTCAGACCCTACAAATCCAAAAAGGCAAGTGGTTTAACTTACATTCATTTTAATTTGCATTTCTTATTTTTATCATAGTGAGGTGTGGATTAAACGAAATGTTAGGGTTAGTTCTTGAATTAAATTTGGGGTTTCTATAATTTCTGATTTTTAAATTTTTAGAGGATATACAAAAAATGTGATTCATAAACCCCCAATCTGTATAGATGTTGTATTTAGATTGAGGATTTTAAATGGGTGGATTTGCTGTAATTTTTGGAGGGTTTTAGGGGGAAATTCTGAGCTAAAAGTAGAGCTTGAAAACAACAATGGCGGATGGATTTTTTGGGTTACGATGGAGGAGTGAGAGAACCAGGGTCGTTCGAACGACATGCCAAGTCGTTCAAACGACGACGTATGGCTGCCTCTCCTCCTCCCCTGTTTTATCTTTGGATGTTCAATTCTTGGAGAGGGTTACTGTTTTGGCAGATTAATTAATTGGGCTAAAAATAGGGGTTTGAATTGTGGGAATTCATCATGGGTTATTGTGGTGTAAATCCAAAAAGGGAATTTAAGGTTTAATTTGAGAGAATTAATAATCTTAAATTAATAAGTATGTAAGACTTATTAGGAAGAATTTTGAATAAATTTGGGATGTTTATTTCCGGGCAAAGTGAGCGAGTCCGAGTATGTTTGGTAGTGTGACACCGAGGTAATAGATTATTTAATGTGTGATTAATTAAATTGTGGATCGGAACATAAAAATTGGGCATGTTAGGCTAGTATTACGGTAGCCTGGATTTAATCATATATATATATATATATATATGTGTGTGTGTGTGTATTAGTTATAAATATTTTTATGAATAATATTTATAGAAAAACATACCCCTCTAGTGCTATCATAGGAGGTTGCACGATGTGGGTGAATCTCCTGGCTTGAGGAGCAGGGTGAGTATAGACCCCGGGTCATAGCGTTCGAAATCAAGAATGAGACGCTTTGGGTATGATTCAGTCTCATTTCGGGAGAAACTATGATCGCTTCTAATGCGTTTGTTTATTTTGCTGATATGGGGAGCTAACCGTATCAAGGGTTCGGGTGGATGAGTATACCTGGTAAGGATAGCATTTTAGAGAACATCCGGTGAGTGCCTACTCGGAGGATGGTTATATATTTACTACATGTGTCTGAATGTTGTAAATAGTTGATAAGTATATATATAGTTGATAAGTATATATATATATATATATATATATATATATATATATATATATAGAGAGAGAGAGAGAGAGAGAGAGAGAGAGAGAGAGAGAGAGAGAGAGAGAGAGAGAAAATATATATACGGGTAAAATACATGTTATGAATTGTTTTAATGTTATATAACTTGTGAGAATGTTATATGGTTCAAATGGGATAAATAAAGGTGATTAACAACTTATAGATCGTTGAAATGAAAACTTAGTCGGGCTAGAGTAACGGGAGAAGTAGGAACTATATGACAACTAGTTACGAGGTAGAGAGCTAGATGGGTCATATAAAGGAACGGTAGGTGTGCACATTAGTTGAGGGGTGAGGCGGTCCTCAAGAGAGTGCGACATTAACTTAAATATAAAGAGAATTCATGCATTTTAATTGTTGCAATTAAATTCACATGCTAAATATTTTCAAATGTTTTGGTTTCTAACCCTTGCTATAAAATATTTTCAAAACCTTTTAGGTGTCCTACCATCGGGGCAGGCTTGATTTCTTTTCAGGGTACGTAGCTGCGGTACATGTGGGTGATGTAGGATTCACATTATACGCTTACACCATTCTCTTCTAGATAGGGATAGTCTCCGATGTACTTCGAGCATGTTTGCTCATGACAGCTGTACTCTTTATTTTGAATAAACTTGTATTGGCTATACTTTTCATGTATTGGATTTATGTTGGGTTGCTTGTATCTAGTCGATGTTTTTCGGCTAACACTTAATATAGACATTTGTAGCATGATTTAGACTCTATTATATTGTGTTGGTTATATTTGGGTTCTTGTTGTACTTGTTGGTTTGGGTTAATTCATAAGATAAAGTATGGCACCGGCTTAATTAAAGATTAGGTGGTTAGTAAAAATAAATGTTGTGACAGTGATGCTAAGAATGAACTATATGGAAATCCTGATTTAATTTAATTAAGGCCTGATCAATCAGAATTTATTTAAGCGGGGAGTCACCCATTATATATATATATATAATAATAATAATAATAATAATAATAATAATAATAATAATAATAATAATAATAATAATAAGTTACAAAACTCATATATGTCATAAGATAGAACTATGATGTCATCAATGTGAATTTTTCCAATACTACCTCTTTTGCCCTCAATTATTTGATTTCCCCCTATTTTTTGACTACCAAATTTAAACTTCAATTCAAAATTGAGGGTACTTTGGTCAATTTGTTCACACTTTCTCTCATTTCTCAAACAAAACGACTGATTCTTCACTTCTCTCCCATTCTCTCCTCATCAACCCAAAAGAACCCTACCTCGTACATCCTCCTGCCTTCCCCTGTTTCCCCCTTCCCCTTGTCACGCCCCCAAGATGGCACACTCCCCCCACGCTCATTATTCCCTCTCAGACCTACAATGTTGCATGTTGTCTTCCTTCAGTTCTCACTCCTACGCTGCCGCTTTATTCAACCGGGCTTCCACTGGAACTGGTATTTTAGATCTAATATTTTCTTTTTTCCTTTTTGAGACTCAGATCTATTAAATCTTCAACGGATCTCCACTTATAGTTTTAGGCTCCACAACACTAATTCGGGTTTGAGGGGTTTGGCAAATTTATTATTTGGTGCATTTCGCATAAGACTGATTCGGGTTTTGGGGTTTTGTATGAAAATAATTTCTTTGTGCTTATTTGTTGTTTATGTTCTTCTTTTAGGTTGCATAACATTAATTCGTGTTTTGGGTTTTGGGGTTTTTCATAGCACTGATTTTTTAGGACTTTGTATTTCAATGTTAATTGTTTACTAATTATTTATGCTTATTTGTTGTTTATACAGGCATTAACTAATTACTCTATTTTTGGAATTGGATAATTTTTTAACACTGAATCAATTTTGGTAAGTTTGTATATATATTGATTTGAATTTTAATCAGTTTAAGAATTGTGAATCACTTTGTCCGAATTTGAATTAGTTTTTTTTAACACATTAAATCAATTGTTATAGATGTGAATATGATCATTTGGATTTGAATGGGTTTTTTGGGATTTGACACTGAATCAATTTTGGTAAGGTAGTTACTATATTAATTTGGATTTTAATAACTTTAAGCACTGTGAATCACTTTGTTTGGATTTTAATCATTTGATATTAATGCAAATCAATTGGTAAGCATGTGCAACAAATAAGACTTGAGGCCTATTTTGAACTGAAGACACAAAAGTTCAATGCGAGTGCCTAGAGTTAAAAGTGGATGGACATACTTCTTGCATTATAGTAAATGGAGATTCATACATGTCATGTTTGATAATTGGAAGTTTGGATATGGAATTTTCCACTGGACTAAATACATGACCATACTTTATTGAAAACATAATTGAAAATTATTCTCTTTTTAGATATCGTGAGTATGGCCAAACAGAATTGAAAACTCGATTATTCATTGCAAAACTAATTGCATCCCAAATCTGGGGTGCAATTGTATTTCACTACAGTTTAAAATTATAAGATTCACCCAAAATTACTTTTCATATTGCATTTATCTTTTATCTATACACCTTTTAGGTAACTTCTATGAAAAATCGTAAAAATTTAGTAGTTTGAAGTTTTTTGGTCATATTTTTAAGTGATATCTATTTTTTCTGTTTCTTTTTTCAGGTAATTTAAGATGCACTTTCATGTGGCAAGCGAAGATTCAGTGGGAATACTATTTGCATGATTTTATTTTATGAAATAAACTTTCATCTGACACAAACCTATGTACTCATCCCAATCTTTCAGCGCAACCTCTTCTAACCAATATGGCATATGGTAAGGCCTTCTGCCCTCTTAGGAGAATACCTCTGCTAACCAATATGTATAAGAGCATCCACAATGGTGGAGGGTTTGGAAAAAAAATGGTAAAATTACAAATTTGTAGACGTACAATGGGGATAGGCACTTGCCAAAACTGGAGAGAGGAATGGTAAGGGATTTGTAAATTTATCGGTTGGCTACTGATTCAGTAAAAACTTCTTACGAACTTCTTTTCTCCGTAAGAAGTTCTTACGAACAAAAGAAGTTCGTAGGAAGTTCCTACAAACTTCAAAAGCTCGTAAGAATTCCTACGAAGAAAAGAAGTTCGCAGGAAACCCTTTTTACCCACTATAAATTCTGACACCGTTTGAGAGAATTCTTTATAAATAGGGGTCAAGTTTCTTCCAATTTCTTATTGTCCCCCTTTATAAATTTTTAGAGTCTTCTCTTCCGTTTTCTTATTTTCATTCTAAATATATTATATTTCTATAAAAAAATATGTCTTCTTCTCAACCAATTATTTCTGGTACATCTCGACAACCTAATATGACTCCTTTTGAGGATGAAGTATTATGTATCATTTATGCAAAATATACAACTCGAAGTATTGAAGGAAACTCAATATCATCGGGCACATTTTGGGACACTGTGAAAGATGAGTATAACGTTACGCATGGAATTACAATTACTCGTACGAGATCCATGCTATCAACACGTTATAATCATATATCGCATCAAATATTTCTATATATTGCAAAGCTTTCTCACCAAATGAATAATATGGGAAGCGGGACGAACGAATTCCAAGCGGTTACTAATGCACACGACGCGTACCGCGCCGAAACCAACAAACATTTTACGTTCGATAACTTCTATCAAATTTTAAAAGATTTACCAAAATTTGACTTGGAAAATACAGCGGGGAACGACGAAAGCCCTACACCTGTACACGAAGATGATACTCCGAGGGTACGAGACGTACCGGATAGACCCCTAGGCAGGAAGGATGAGAAATAACGTGCACGTCAACGAGCGCGTTCTGACAGCTTGGATTGTAACACGGCAGTACTCAAACATTGCGAAGACTTCAATGCAATGTTTAAAAGCAAGCAAGAGTGGAAGAATAATCGTTCCCTTAAATTTGACTCTCAAATGGATGCGTTCATTCAGATGAAGCAAGCTGATCAACTCACCAAAAAGCAGGATCAACTCGTGTGCCTAGGACGAGAGCAATCGTACATCATGGAGATGGATATGACCCACATGAATGAAATACAAAAGCAGTTTCATTTTAAAAGGTTCAATGACCTAACAACGATGGTTGTTGCGACTGAAGCTGCGATATCTGAGTTGCAATCGAACTCTGCCGGGTCATCTGGTCCAAGCGGTTCAATTAATGATTAGTAGTGTTTTTAAATGATGTATTGAACCCTCATAATTGTATTTCGTTTTTTTTTGGTATATGGAGAGTGATTCACTATCCATCTTAATAAATGAAATGACACCCTTAAATAGATGAAATGTGAGTATTGTTTAATAATTTTCCGCTTATATAATATTATCGGTTAAACCATTATTTTATATAGAATAACAGGTATATGATCACTACAACAATCCTACAAATACAAATTGAAAATGGAACAAATATAACATTTGACCACGGTTAAAATAAAAAATACAATAAATTCATCAACCGACCATTTCATCACCATGGGTGTTCCAAATGTGCTCTACCAAATCATTCCGTAACTGTTGATGTTTAGTTACATCTCTTATCTTAGCATCCCGTATGAGGTAGTCGTAGAAATTAGTTTGGCCCCTCATAATTACAGGTGTTTCATCATTCTCTTCATACTCATTTTGCCATGGACAATCGCTACGTTCATTGTCAATAATCATATTATGCATTATAATGCACGATTTCATAATGGTTGATAGTGACGCCCTATTCCATAATTTACAAGGTTCACGAACAAAAGCGAATCGAGCTTGTAATACACCAAACGCACGTTCAACATCTTTTCTGCACGCTTCTTGGTACTTGCAAAATAATTTCTATTTTTGTGTAATACCATTTTGGTTCCTAAATGTTTTTACTATTGAAGCGTACGGAGGGTAAATGCCATCTCCAAGGTAGTAGCCAATGTCGTAAGAATTTTCGTTAACATTGTAATTAACGGGAGCTGCCGTCCCATTGCACAATTCTTGAAAGACATTAGATCGGTGCAAGACATTCAAATCATTACAAGAACCAGGCACCCCAAATAATGATTTCCAAATCCAAAGATCGTAGGAGGCAACCGCTTCAAGGATTATAGTTGGTGACTCTTTACGATCACTATATTGAGCGTGCCATGATGTTGGATAATTTTTCCAACGCCAATGCATGCAATCTATGTTCCCTAGCATTCCTGGGAAACCTCTATTTGCATTTTGTTCGAGTAACCTTGTAACGTCGCCTTGTGTCGGATTTCTGCCGTACTGGGGACCGAAAATTCGTACAATTACCTTTGTAAATCTAATAACAGTTTCTAATAGAGTGGTTTCACTCATAGCGTACTGCTCATACCACACGTCATGGGAACCCCCATTAGCTAACAGTCGAATTGCCCCCAACACTTTCTGATGAGAGCTTAAACCTTGACGATCGCAAGCATCATTCTTCTGAACAAAGTAGTTATCATAAAGGCAAACAGATTCAAGGATGCGATTGAAAATACTATACCGCATCCTGAATCTCCTTCGGAAAAAATACTCGTTGTATACCTTATCTTCCCCAAAGTAATCTTCCCATAGTGTTGCATGTCCCCTTTCTCTCCTACGATTCACTCGACGTCTCGTTTCGAGTTCTTTCCCATCGCGAATTATATTTTTTTCAGCACACCACCGAGTAATCTCCATCATAATAATCATTTCCTCGTCTGAATCATCGGATGATCCACGTTCATTAAATTGTGCATATTGGAGCAAAATATTCCGTCCCTCATCGCTAGAACTGGAGGAGTCCATGATATAATATGGTTACAAATTAATTTAGATGTAGATGAAATATTATACTCTACCTGTATAGTTTTACGATACACAAGTATTTATAATTTTAGGTAAAATCTTATATAGGTAAGTGTGCTACATGTAACTGCGCTACAGATAAGTGTGCTACAGATAATATAGGTAAAATGTTAATTTATGTGTCCTATTGGTAAGTGTGCAATACAAATTTATCTAGATCAGTGCGCTCGTTTAGTGTCAATAATATATGTATCCTTTCGTATGTAAATATACTGTATGATATTGGTAAGTGTGCTACTGATATTATCAGTGCTATTGGTAAGTGTGCTTCATTTTGGGTTCAGGTTCTTCAGGTAATCAATATGTTGTATAGTTAATTTAGAAAGTTACTATGTGGTAACTTCAATCGTCTGCATGTTATTATTGTGCCTTTATATGTGCCTTTTTATAATTTATAAAATTATAAAATTACTACGTGATTATTTTTCAGCATTATGTGTGCCTTAGTATGCGTGCCTTTCTATAATTTATCTTTTCCATTGGTATTCGTGCCTTTGTATTATTATAAATATTTTTTATCATTGTAAAATAAAATTATATCTTCGAAGGTTTAAAATTACCTATAAATAAATAAATTTTGATGTAGATGAAATATTATACTCTACCTGTATAGTTTTACGGTACACAGGTATTTATAATTATAGGTAAATCTTATATATATGTAAGTGTGCTACAGATAATATATGTAAAATGTTAATTTCTGTGTCCTATTGGTAAGTGTGCAATACAAATTTATCTAGATTAGTGCGCTCATTTCAGCGTCAATAATATCTGTGTCCTTTCCGTATGTAAATATACTGTATGATCTTGGTAAGTGTGCTACTGATATTATCAGTGCTATTGGTAAGTGTGCTTCATTTTGGGTTCAGGTTCTTCAGGCAATCAATATGTTGTATAGTTAATTTAGAAAGTTACTATGTGGTAACTTCAATCGTCTGCATGTTATTATTGTGCCTTTATATGTGCCTTTTTATAATTTATAAATTTATAAAATTACTATATGATAATTTTTCAGCTTTATGTGTGCCTTTATATAATTTATCTTTTACATTGGTATATGTGCCTTTATATCATTGTAAATTAAAATTATATCTTCGAAGGATTAAATTTACCTATAAATAAATTAGAAGGATTGCAACAATTTTTTATCTACCATTGTCTTATATTTAAAAAATGGCTTCATCTCCCTACTATTCATCCATTTACAATGGCTCTTACACAGATATTGTTGGTAACGATTGGTATGGGAAAAAAATAATTTTCCAAACATATCCAATTGATACTTCTCGACGTTTTCTCAATGACTTTGGTCATATATTCATAATCTCTCCCAATTCGGAACCTGAAGACTTAGTTGTGTATCCTTGGGAACACCTCACATGGCCAGATAAATATGATGAAAGGTGTGACCTGGAGGTGCTTTGCCATTACCATCACATATACGTGCCAAAAATCGGGTTGCCGCACTTTGGCCAATATCGTATCCCGAAGAAGCGGATATGTTTTGTCTTGATTTATTGGAGGAAGAGATATGGAAGATGGAGAGGCGCCTACAACGTTATCACAAAGCACAACGCGCGATGCTATCAGGTCGTCACATTCAAGAACAATTAATTAACATATATAACGACTCTACGTTGGCATCAGATAACGATATTTCAGACTACACCAATTCCGGTTATGATTACTTTTCGGAATGCATATATGAAAATGATGGGGAAGAGTACGAACCAAATATATCAAACTACAACGAAGAATATGTTGATTCAGATACGCAACGATATTACTTACCTAAATGTTTAGTGCGCAATGGGAAACCATATTGTTGTACTTCTACTAGGTTCGACCTAAGCGTTTGAACACATACTCCTAATAATCATTTTGATCGTGTATTATTGTTTTTACTACTTAAGTCAATAATAAAAAAATGATATCAGAGCAATCACAATAATTATTTGTCATTATATCATATCAGAGCAATCGCAGTAATTGTTTATCATCATATCATAACATTTTTCAGAGCAATCGCAATAATTCTATGTGTAATAAATGGAAATAAATATGAGACATTATATCATAACATTTTTCATAAATATTAGACATTATATATCATAGCACTTATCATCACAATTACATTGAGACAACAATAAGAAATTTTATTCTTGACATTTTTCAATTGTACATTATACATCACTGGCGCCCCGGGCCGAACTCAAAATCAGCACCTAAATCTGTATGTGAACCCGTGTAAGGGTCAGACCCAAATAAATTACCCCAACCTTGTTGGGCCTCATATGTCGGGACCGGGTCAGAGGGTGGGGCTAGGTGTGGTCTGTAAATGCTCGGACGACTAGAACTAGTACCACCCTCCTCAAACCCTCGACTAGGCATAGTAAAACGTGCTAGTCTACGCTCCAACTCATCAATGCGATCATCACGTGCTTTGAGTTGATCCTCTCGCTGACGTGTCTCGTGTAATATTAAATGACGTAGACCTCGAATGTTATCTTCTGCCTCGACGTAGGACTGACGCCATTCTAACTGCGTCAAAGATTGAGCTGAAGGTGCGTTGGTTGAAAACTCAGGTCTCGACACATCTATAGTATATGAAGCCCCCTCCGGTAGGCCTACGTCAACCGTCCAATTCTGCCTTGGTGGTTGGATGTGCGCAGAACCACCCACAGAGAACTGTGTCTCATACACATGTAGATCATTTGTCGGTGCTTGTGCTTACGGGATTCGCAACGTCGAAGGTGCCACTGAACCAACTCCAATCAAATCTACATTAACATATCTGGCAATCAGCGGTAGTATTGGCCCTAGTGCTACTGCCTTCCAATATGCATTATACTCTTCTTGTGACACATCTCTTACGTATTGATTTGCGATAGGCCAATTTTGGGCGGCAGCTGCTTGGAAATCATGTTCTGAGGCACAACACAAACTTGATGGTGGGTTGTCTGCTATACATATCCTCCCAGTCAATTGCCGGATGGCCCGATCACCCAAGTACCAAAAATCCTTAAATAGGGGATCCCAAAAAATCATCTTTGTAGGGACAATTTGTCCATCATTATGGATATGATATGTCATACGCCGTTACAAGAATGATATCACATCATCATCAACAAAATCCGAAGATCAAAAGAAAGGAAGAATTCAGAAATTCAGACAGCTGGACCGGTCTGCCTGATATTAAAACGAACCAATCCGCCTAGCCGGACCGATCCGGTGAGACCCGGACCGATCCGCCTTGCTCGTTTAAGACCAGTGAGCCCCGGACTGAATGCGAACCGAATCAGCCTCAAAATAAAAGAATCGGTCCGCCATCGGACCGATCCGCCTAAGGCCCGGACCGGTCCGCCCTGGATAACCACGAACAGATCGTGTGCATATTTTTAGGGCAAATGAATTCTTATTTATACCACGATCTGGGAGTTTGTTTTCTTAAGACTTATACACGATTTTCTGAGTTCCATAACTCTTAAGTCTTCATGGTATTTGAGTCCATTGATTTATACCCTTGATTCACACAAATTTCATACATTTGTGAGTCACTTTTGGTAACCCTAGAACACCATTGATGTTCAACCCTTTGTGAAGTGAACCGCTTCTTCCTCTTCATTGCAGCCCTACTGGACAGGGATAGTTCCAGCCGCCAGCTCTACTGGAAAGGGTTTCTTCCAGCCGCGACTACAGAATCCGATACCCGAGGGTAATTCTTAGTCAAACTGTATTTCATTGTAATCCGATTGTAAACCGTCTTTTACAAATTATAGTGATATACAAATGGTTTTGCCCCTGTGGGGGATTTTTCCTTAACTTTGTGTGTTGAATATCTTGTGCATGATTTCATATTGTTTCAATCACACCTAGTTGCATGCCTAGGGTTAATTTGGGTTAAAAATGGTATTTATTATATTATTTCTTAATTGAACGCAAGCGCCAACTCTTTCAAATTGGTATCAGAGCAGGTTACGCCATTCTATTGCGTATTCCTTACTTCCACAAAATTTTTCTAAAGATATCAATTTTTGAAATAAATTGATTTTTGAAAAGAGCGTGTTCAAATGGAGAAGTCATATTATAAAATGCCTATTTTTGACGGGTCGAATTATGCCTATTGGAAAGCCCGTATGAGGTCGGCTTTAAAAGCCATTGACGAACGTGTATGGATTTTGGTTGAACGAGGGTGGACTCCTCCAACCGTGACTGTTGATAATGTGACCAACTTGAAACCTGACATCACTTGGACTGATGATGAATTTAAATGGTCATCTTTTAACTCTAAGGGTCTAAGTGCTATTTCTGGGTCTGTTACTCCTGATGAGTTCAAACGCATAATGACGTGCACCACGTCAAAAGAAGCATGGGATATTTTGTAACTTACCCATGAAGGAACGAATGTTGTTAAAGAGACAAAATTGCAAAATTTAACAACTCAATTTGAAACCATCACCATGCATGAAAATGAATGTTTTGATGAATTTTATGCTAGGCTTTCTGACATTGTTAATACTAGCTATAATCTTGGTGAACATATTCCAAATGCTAGAGTTGTTAAAAAGATTCTTCGTTCCCTTCCTAAGAGTTTTATACCTAAAGTCACTGTGCTAAATTCCTTGGGTAATTTAAATACTCTAAAATTGGAAGAACTGGTAGGAGATTTACAAACTTATGAAATAGACATGTTTTCTAAATCTGCCAAGTCAAAAGATAAGGGAATTGCCCTTAAAGCCCAAGAGAGAAAAAGTGAGGGGTCGGCAAGAAAGAGAGTCGAGTCGTCTAGAAAGATAGAACTTCTGGTTCTGAATGTGAGTTTGACCTAGATGATTTGGCACTTTTTGCTAAAATCTTCAAGAAAATTCTAAAATTTAAGAAAAATGGGAATTTCAAAGATAAAAAGAATTTTCAGAAAAATAAGTTTGAAAAGAAAGATTTCAAAGAACCCCCTAAAGATAGTGAGAGGTGTTTTGAGTGCGACGGTAAGGGACACAGAGCATTTGAGTGTGCCACTCGTCTGAATAGGGAAAAGGGTAAAGCTTTCCTAAATGCTACCCTTAGTGACAACAGTGAGGTCGAGTCTGTGGACTCGGGAGATGAGTCACCGCATGAGCGTAACTTCACCGCGTTCATGGCTAGTCATGTGAGTACTCCTAGTGCATCTCACGACGATGAGGATGCTACTTCACAGGGACACCTCAACAGCGAGAGCGAAGAGAGTGAGGGAGAGGAGGAAGGTAGTGAGGACGAGAGTAGCCTTCAACGCGCCTACGCCGAGTTATATGATGAGTCTTTCAAAACTAAAAAACGTAACAAGGCGTTAGTTCTTAGGATCACCGCGTTAGAAGAAGAGTTAGGAAAGACGAGAGAGAGAGAGTCCTCCATCTGCACCGCCTTGAGAGAGAAAGAATCTTCCTGGTTTAGTAAAGAGAATTTGCTTAAAGAGAGAGAGAGCAGTTTTGAGAAAGAGAAAGCGGACTTGACTAAACAAGTGGCTAGTCTTTCGAGTGAGCTTCATTCCTCCCTGGAGACTCGAAAGAAACTTGAAGCCTTTATTTCTCAGCTTACTCATGACCTTGAGAGAGCTAGGAAAGTTAAGGTACAAATCGAGGACAGATCTGGGAAGATGGGAAAGATGCTCCTCGGTCCCGCTTTAGGTTTTGGTGACAGGCAAGGAATAGGTTTTGATGGTGCCTCCACGTCCCAAATTGCACCCGGACCAATTCTTGAGTTTACTACGACTCCTTATGGCCGTCATAAAAAACCAAGAAGGAGAGTTCGACCAAGAAAAGCAATCCAAGGTCCTCCTAATACTGTGCCCTTTTGCTCCCATTGCAAAAGAAATGGACACGTTAGGGATGATTGCTATAAGTTGGGTCGGACACGACGTACGTTTGCTCCACCACATCAGACTGATGAGTTTACCAGTCTAAGAGAGCGTGTTGAGTTCCTAGCCGCCACATCACAGAGTTTGATGGAAGAATTCCGACGGATGACCTTACCATCAATGAATGCGCCCCGCATTCCGGCTAAAATCAACAACAACAAGGGAATACAAAAAGGTACCTACTTTTGGGTTCCTAAGAAAGAGAAAAAGGCCCTTGTTGTCCATGTTGCTCTCAAAGCTCATAATACCTCTCAGTGGTATTTTGACAGTGGATGCTCCAGACACATGACAGGTGATGCCTCATATTTTACCCATCTTGAGGATTATAATGATGGGAGAGTCACCCTTGGAGATGGGAGCAAATCTAGCATAGTTGGACGAGGTACAGTAGATTTACCAGGATTTCCCAAGCTAGAGAACGTGCTGTACGTCAAAGGTTTGAAAGCAAACCTTATTAGCATCAGCCAGCTGTGCGACGATGACTTTGTAGTAAAGTTTGACCGAGAAGCTTGTAAGGTCTATAATCAAGCCGGTAAATTTTTAGTGCAAGGGGTGAGGACAGAGGATAACTGCTATGGGACTGAGCCCACATCCTCACTTGTTTGCAACAGCGCCACGATCACTCCTATGGATCTGTGGCGCCAACGTCTAGGTCACATGAACATTAGAGACTTATCTCGTTTAGTCAAAAGGACCTAGTACGTGGCTTACCATCACTTGGAAAGACAACTTCCATGATTTGTGGACCATGTCAGTTGGGAAAACAAATCCGTAGTCCTCATAGGAAGTTGAATTCATTACCACCTCCCGTGCTCTTGAGTTGATTCACATGGATCTTATGGGTCCTACTCGCACGGAGAGTCTAGGTGGTAAGAGATACATTCTCGTGATGGTAGACGATTTCTCTAGATACTCTATTGTAGGTTTTCTAAGAGAGAAATCTGATACTGTAGAATTTTTAACGACCAAGTGCTGTGTCCTATAAAATCAACACGGGGTCACTATTAACAGAATACGTAGTGACAACGGCACTGAATTTAAGGAAGCAAAGGTGGATCTGTATTGTGATAGCCTTGGGATCAAACATGAGTTTTCTTATGTGAGAACTCCTCAGCAAAATGGGATTGTTGAGAGAAAGAATAGAACGATCCAAGAGATGGCTAGATCTATGCTTCTAGGTCGTAAAGTTTCTAGGAGATTTTGGGCAGAGGCAGTGTCTACTGCATGCCATACGGTGAATAGGGTGTATCTGCGTCCACACACACTTCACACTCCTTATGAGTTGTGGACTGGCAAGAAGCCCAACCTAGCATATTTCCGTGTTTTGGGGAGTAAATGCTACATCCTACGGGATAGAGAACAATTAGGAAAGTTCGACTCCCGGAGCGACGAGGGAATATTTTTAGGATATTCATCGAACAGTAGAGCGTACCGGGTTTTTAACCTGAAGAGCTCTAAGATTATGGAATCAATAAACGTCACCGTGCAAGATGACGAACCTTCAACGGTTATTGATCCTAATCTTCAGTGTGAGAATGAGGATTGTTCTGACAGTGATTTACCTGTTCCTCTCTCACACTCTGTGGACCCTACTCCTGTGTTAGGGGACACACCTGCTTGGGTTCGCAAGAGTCATGATCCTTCATCCATTGTTGGCGATCCCACTCTAGGGGTCAAGACTCGTGCTCAACTAGAGAACATTGTTAGTCATCATTGCTACACATCCAAAGTCGAGCCCAAGAACCACAAAGAAGCACTCAAAGATGAACACTGGATATCTGCTATGCAGGATGAGTTGCTTCAGTTTAAGAAGAACAATGTCTGGGAACTTGTCCCCCGACCTAGTAATACTAATGTTATTGGTACCCGGTGGATTTTCAAGAACAAAATGGTACCATAATCAGAAATAACGCTAGGTTGGTCGCTCAAGGCTACACACAGATAGAGGGTGTAGACTTTGGGGAGACATTTGCTCCTGTTGCGAGGCTTGAGTCCGTCCGCTTACTACTCGCCATCGCATGTCATCTGCACTTCAAAGTATATCAGATGGATGTCAAGAGTGCCTTTCTGAATGGCATTCTACAGGAAGAGGTTTTTGTAGAACAACCAAAAGGGTTTGAAGACCCTAAGCACCCTGATCACGTCTTCTATCTGAGGAAAACCTTGTATGGTTTGAAGCAACCACCCTGTGCTTGGTACGAGAGGCTTACTGCCTATCTCTTAGCCCGTGGCTTCAAGAGAGGGGGAGTTGATATGACGCTGTTCGTCAGGAGAGATGACGGTGCTATCTTGGTTGCCCAAGTCTATGTGGACGACATAGTCTTTGGATCCACATGCTCCCAGCATGCTCACCACTTTGAGGAGTAGATGAAAAGTGAGTTTGAGATGAGCATGGTTGGTGAGCTTACATTCTTCCTTGGTCTCCAGGTTCGTCAGCTAGAGGATGGGATGTTCATCTCCTAATCCAAGTATGCTCGAGACCTAGTGAAGAAATTTGGTTTAGACTCCGCTAAGAATGCTCGTACACCTATGCGTACCTCTACCAAGCTTAGTAAGGACACTTCAGGCAAGGACGTAGAGCAAACCTTGTATCGGAGTATGATAGGCAGTCTTCTCTACTTGACTGCTAGTCGTCCCGACATTGCCTTTAGTGTTGGAGTCTGTGCGCGTTATCAGGCGTCTCCTAAAGAGTCACACTTACTTGCTCTAAAACGTATTATCAAATACGTGAGTGGGACTCTCTCATACGGTATTTGGTATTCCTTTGATACCGATGACCGTTTGTCCGCCTATTCAGATGCCGATTGGGCAGGGGACGTAGATGGTTGTAGGAGCACTTCTGGTGGATGTTTCTACTTTGGTTCTGCTCTTGTCTCTTGGTTGAGCAAGAAGCAAAACTCCATCTCTTTGTCCACTGCGGAGGCGGAGTACATCGCCGCCGGGAGTTGTTGCACGCAACTCATGTGGATGAAGAAAATGTTGGAGGATTATGGGATTTCATAGGACACCATGACCATTTCCTGTGATAACACGAGCGCGATACACATATCCCGCAATCCTGTCCAACATTCGCGCATAAAGCACATCAGGTTACGCGAGCACTTTATACGTCAGTTAGTTGAGGAGAAGGTCGTAACCCTGAGTTTTGTTCCTACCGACCGTCAGTTAGCCGATATTTTCACAAAACCTTTAGATGCCCTTAGATTTGAGAGTCTTAGGAAGTCTTTGGGGATTTGCACAGTTGACTGAGGGGTTGGTCTATGTCTAGAATAGGATGCTTCTTCATGATCATATCATATGCTTCCTATTGCTAGTCTGTTTATATGTACTATTCTTTGTTGTACAACTTGTCTTTACTCTTTTTGCTGTTTATATTGCTTTTAAAAAAAATATAAAATACAAAAAGATTTTATTTTGATAAATTTTTTGAAAAAAGACCAAAAAGAGATTTGCCTTTTATGGATGAGCATTTAAGATAGCCAAGTCACAACTTCATTCCATATTTCCATGTGACTGTTTGGTAGAGATTTGAGACGCTACATCATTTCATCCATGTGCTTAACATTGATTGGAGTTCTTGAGATGTAATTAGTGATATCTTCCTACATGTTTGACTCCTATATCCTTTAATGCACACATGCACGGCTATATTTGATTATTGCACTTGTCAATCTCATGTTGGCTTGAGTGTTTCCATCTCAATCCTGTCTAAACAATGTATAAAATGTGATAAAACTTGACAAGATTGGATTGCATGTAAAAACCGTTTTGGTGAGACTGTGTGATAATTTGCATAACGGGGAGGGGCTGCGAAAGTTGATTTTTATCCTTTGCGCAAAAGCCACCGTTAAAAAGGACCTAAAAATGGAGGAATTGTAATATCCGAGGTCCTAAGAGGTTAAAAGAGCCCGAAAAAATTGAAACGGCAATAAAAAAGCAATACATGCCATATATGGGCCATTTAAGTTTCACCATCAATTCTCCAAAGTTTGAGAATTTTGTATACCTCTATTCAAAATATAAATCTGAGGGCGTTTGGTTGGAGATTGAAAAATGGGTTTGCACTTCCTTGAAAGTCCTGAAAAAGCATGAAAATCATTTTGGACGTTATTGGTGTAGAAATCACTTTGAGCTTTGATTTGTAGATTTGATATAGTCAATGTCGTATATTTCCAATCTTTTACACCAAAGGAAGCATTTGAGTTCATTCGTTAGGAATATCCAATATTCATCGTGCACATATGTCATGTTTGTATGCTTTGATTTTCCTATCGAATTTTGATCACACCCATTCTTTTACGCTATCACCGACTTGGTTGTTTTATGTTCATTCATGGTGTGATTTTATGCCTTGTGTCACCCCGGTACTTGATTGCTTGACTTATTTCTCTCATTTGTCTATCTGGGGACATCATAAAAAGGGGGAGAATGAATTATCTGATTATGGGGGAGTTTTGAAATTCTGAGAATATCATCTTAAATGGATATATATGCTTATGTTTATCTCATTTCAAACTCGATACGTCACTTGGTATTTGCTTTGTCTCATGTGTGTAGGTACATACTTGATAATCCCATGATGCACACCCTGGTGAGAAAAGCGGTGAGATTTCTGAAGATTTGAAGAACAAACGATGCAGCCTTAGTCATTTGTACCTCTTTCAGTTTTGGGTTCATGGAAGGGTAGATTTGTATAGGCATTGTTTCATACTTGATAATTCGGATTTTTTTATGTTTGTTCCGGCATAGACATAGGGGGAGATTTGTAAGGACAATTTGTCCATCATTATGGATATGATATGTCATACGCCGTTACAAGAATGATATCACATCATCATCAACAAAATACGAAGATCAAAAGAAAGGAAGAATTCAGAAATTCAGACAGCCGGACCGGTCCGCCTGATATTAAAACGAACCGATCCGCCTAGCCGGACCGATCCGCTGAGACCCAGACCGATCCGCCTTGCTCGTTTAAGACCAGTGAGCCCCGGACCGAATGCGAACCGAATCAGCCTCAAAATAAAAGAACCGGTCCGCCATCGGACCGATCCGCCTAAGGCCCGAACCGGTCCGCCCTGGATAACCACGAACAGATCGTGTGCAGATTTTTAGGGCAAATGAATTCTTATTTATACCACGATCGGGGAGTTGGTTTTCTTAAGACTTATACACGATTTTCTGAGTTCCATAACTCTTAAGTCTTCATGGTATTTGAGTCCATTGATTCATACCCTTGATTCACACAAATTTCATACATTTGTGAGTCACTTTTGGTAACCCTAGAACACCATTGATGTTCAACCCTTTGTGAAGTGGACCGCTTCTTCCTCTTCATTGCAGCCCTACTGGACAGGGATAGTTCCAGCCGCCAGCCCTACTGGAAAGGGTTTCTTCCAGCCGCGACTACAGAATCCGATACCCGAGGGTAATTCTTAGTCAAACTGTATTTCATTGTAATCCGATTGTAAACCGTCTTTTACAAATTATAGTGATATACAAATGGTTTTGCCCCTGTGGGGGATTTTTCCTTAACTTTGTGTGTTGAATATCTTGTGCATGGTTTCATATTGTTTCAATCACACCTAGTTGCATGCCTAGGGTTAATTTGGGTTAAAAATAGTATTTATTATATTATTTCTTAATTGAACGCAAGCGCCAACTCTTTCAATCTGTAACCCCGTTATCTCTCGAGCATATAAGATGACATCAGAGTCACGGTAGGCAGAAGTCTCATATGGCTGCCATATAATGGACTCGGGTGACCTCATCTCAAGCTGATGTTGACTGCTTGAGATGTTAAACCGTTGTGCTCCCTTTACTTTCTTTCTGTTCCCCCTCGACCAACGAAATATGCGGGTCCATGCATCGATAGACGGATCGGCGAGAATAGGACATGCCGTGGCCATGTACTCGTGATGTAAATACTGCAAAATTTTCCAATAAATTTAATTCATTAGAATAAGTTGATGTATATTGTAATGAAACATAAATTTTAATAAATAAGATGAAACGATAATATACCTCGAGTATTTGTCACATGCATTCAACGCTAGTCAATGATCGTCGACTGGCTTTGTCCAAAGACCATAAAATACGGGCATAAATAGCCGAACCCCAGTCGTATGTGCCGATGGAAGGAATATCCTCTAGATAATGTAAATAACCGAGGTCGGCAGTGGAGTGAGCATTTGGAGAAAATACACTCCCCAATACATAAAACCAAAATACCCGAGCTATGATTGGCGACATATAATCTGGTAACGGTTCAACCTTGACAAAATTTTCTATGTATTTTTTTAGGTCAGAAATTGGAATTCCCGCACCAGTAAATCTCTGTATATGAATTTCTGGGAAAAATTCATTTATGGTATTAACAAAATTTGTATATTGTTCAATTCGTAGATTTTCAATCGGTCGTCCCTGTCCAATTGGAATGCCTACACGAAGGTTAAAATTTTGTCATATATTTAAATAACTATGAATATGAAAACCATAATATATATTTCAAACAATCATTTATGAATTTAAGTACAACTATTTATTTTCACATATTGAAACATTAAGTGAATATAAATAATTATTTTCATATATTGACACAATCGGAATGCGGGTACTTTTCATAATTTTTTTGGCGTATATTGAAATAATTATGAATATAATTACCTAAAAATATATTTCAAACATTTAATTATGAATTTAAGTACAACATATTATTTTCACATTTTGAAACAATTATGATGCCGGTACATATATTTAAAATTTTGTCATATATTTAAATAACTATGAATATGAAAACCATAATATATATTTCAAACAATCATTTATGAATTTAAGTACAACTATTTATTTTTACATATTGAAACATTAAGTGAATATAAATAATTATTTTCATATATTGACACAATCGGAATGCGGGTACATTTTCATAATTTTTTTGTCGTATATTGAAATAATTATGAATATAATTACATAAAAATATATTTCAAACATTTAATTATGAATTTAAGTACAACATATTATTTTCACATTTTGAAACAATTATGATGCCGGTACATATATTTAAAATTTTGTCATATATTTAAATAACTATGAATATGAAAACCATAATATATATTTCAAACAATAATTTATGAATTTAAGTACAACTATTTATTTTCACATATTGAAACATTAAGTGAATATAAATAATTATTTTCATATATTGACACAATCGGAATGCGGGTACATTTTCATAATTTTTTTGTCGTATATTGAAATAATTATGAATATAATTACCTAAAAATATATTTCAAACATTTAATTATGAATTTATGTACAACATATTATTTTCACATTTTGAAACAATTATGATGCCGGTACATATAATTAAAATTTTGTCATATATTTAAATAACTATGAATATGAATACCATAATATATATTTCAAACAATCAATTATGAATATAAGTACAACTATTTATTTTCACATATTGAAACATTAAATGAATATAAATAATTATTTTCATATATTTGACACAATCGGAATGCGGGTACATTTTTCAATTTTTTTGTCGTATATTGAAATAATTATGAATATAATTACCTAAAAATATATTTCAAACATTTAATTATGAATTTAAGTACAACATATTATTTTCACATTTTGAAACAATTATGATGCCGGTACATGTATTTAAAATTTTGTCATATATTTAAATAACTATGAATATGAAAACTATAATATATATTTCAAACAATCAATTATGAATTTAAGTACAACTATTTATTTTCCCATATTGAAACATTAAGTGAATATAAATAATTATTTTCATATATTGACACAATCGGAATGCGGGTACATTTTACAATTTTTTTGTCGTATAATGAAATAATTATGAATATAATTACCTAAAAATATATTTCAAACATTTAAATATGAATTTAAGTACAACATATTATTTTCACATTTTGAAACAATTATGAATATAAGTAGAACGAAATAAGCCATAAATTATTACCGAAAAGCATTGTGAAGTCCAGCGGAGTGAACGCAAGCTCGACATATGGTAGTTGGAAGGTATGCGTCGTGTCCCACCAACGTTCGGTCATCGCCGTCACAATACATTGATCGGAATTGGGCATCACCATAGAAAAGAAATTCGACATAAAACCGACACTGTCGATAATTGTTTTGATATCGGGCTTTCTCTCTTGAATCAATTTGTACAATTTCAATGGCCCCGCCCAATTCCCCCGAAATTCGAATTTGTTTCCGTTTTTTATCGGAGTTTCGCCGTTCGACGCGTGTGATACTCCGTCGTAAATACGGGTATAGTTGTCAATTACGTAATTCGACGATTGAATCGGCGCGGAAGAATCGGGAATTGTCGTTGAAGTCGACCCGTGTTTTTTTGATTTCCCGATATTAATATATTTCTTCCATTTTCTACCTAATTCCATCGTGTTGACAATATCCGATTTGGATGATTTTCTATATCTAGATTGGGACTGATTTGAAATTATATTTGGGAATAAATGGAATGATTTTTGAGAGTATATGAATAAATTTAGGAAAAATATATAAAATATTTGGACTGAATTATATGAGACTAGTACATACAAATATTGAGTAAATAAGAAAAGGAAATGGAGGAAGATGAAAATGGAGAAGATGAAAGATGCAGAAGACAAATGAAGAAGGAAAAAGAGGAACTGAATAAATAAACGGATTGGGAAGAATGAAGAAGAATGAAGAAGAAGGAAGAAGTTTCCAATGTTACCGTTTGAATGTGACCGTAAAGTTCTTACAAACTTCTATAGTTCGTAAGAACTTCCTACGGATTTCATTTGTCCGTAAGAAGTTCTTACGAACTATAGAAGTTCGTAAGAACTCCACCACTACTTGCTGCCCATTTGGGCGATAGGTAAAACACACACACGCGCCTCACACGCTGTTAAACTTACCTTTCACCGATATACACCACTACGGATGCTCTAAGAGCTATCCTTTTTATTATTTTAATTGTTTATGATTTTTTCCTGTGTTGAATTATTCATGGTATTTACAAGCATGTTTTATGAAAATACTAGTGGAAAGTATTGAATCATGTATGATTCAAAACACGATTCTCTCCAATCTATCACGTTGTTCCCGATAATAGGTGCGGAGTGGGGATAACACAACTTGGAGTAATGGAGATATTTCACTCAAGAATAATATGAACAACTGTCTCAATGTTTGGTAAGTTGAAAGGTTTTTAACTTTTACATTTTAATAGTTGCATGATACATCTTCGATAAAATTCTCAAGAGTTCTCTTTTGTCCATCATGTGGATCTGTTGTTGATTATTGATGGCTAAAGGTGGTTATTGATTATTGATGGCTAAAAGCAGTGATGTGCCAATGCAATGTTGTTTTTATTTATGTTTGACATTTGACTGGGTTATTAAATGTTTAGTACATTAACGATGTTGTTGATTTTACAGCTCTATACGAGCGTAGGTTCTTGCTTATAACAAGATACTCCCAAATTTACATCTTTATTACGCTATTCCAGCTTTAGGATTAATCCACTCAATAATGATTTTTTTTAACAACTCTAGCACTTCATTGAAATTTGTCTATATTGGAATAGTAATACAAAGTTGTCTATATTGGAATAATAATACAATCATTTGATATAATTCATAATAGCCATCGCAAAACAAAGTTGTCTATATTGAAAATATTGAAATAGTAATACAAAGTTGTCTATATTGGAACAGTAATACAATCATTTGATATAATTCATAATAGCCACAGCAAAACAAAGTTGTTTTCACTCTTTTGGGTGATGATGATTGGGGTTTCAAATTGAGTGCTGGAAATTTGAGCTAGAAATTTGTTATTTGGTGAACTTTTTTGTTTATTTATCTATGCCATGCTATTATTTATGGCTAGGAGTTTAGGAAAACATATAGAGTGATGATGTTGCAAACTATGGTACGAGAAGTTTATTTTATAATTCGGGTGTCAAAATGCTTATCTTCAATATCTAATTTGAATTAGATTGAACTTATGATTTACCTTTATTAATTTAGGTGCATGGTGTAACCCAAACTTACCAATGGGGATATGTTTTGTTCTAATTCATGGCTGAATCATCAAGGTATACAAAATTTAGTCATTCTAACAAGTTTCTACCAAACACTTCTCTATACTCTATAAGGTGATGATAATATCTAAGCAACCAGTTATAGCACGAAGTTTCATTCTACACAGTTATAGGCATCCAGTTATATTCTTACAATCATGATTGTGTTGATAATGTATAAGAAGTAGCACTCATATGTTGATCTGCAATTGGAGGGTGCTATGTTGTTGATTTCAAAATCAGGATTATATATAGAACTGACTCCCAACTTTAACTTCCACATAATGGTTTAGAGTCAAATCAAAGATTTATTGTTCATTATAAAAGCACTGCTTAAAATATTAAGTGTACTGTCCATCAAAAAAGAAGAAGAGGTGTACTATATACCATTATATGTAAAAATATTAGTATTCCTTTGGGAGGTACGGTGTGCGTGTGTAGAGGGTTGAGGTTTGTATTAATAATTGCAGAATAAACGAAATAACCCAAATTTGAAATAGATAAAATTAGAAGGACTTATCGATCGAGGTTTGTGTTCGACACAAAGTCCTAAAGGTGAAATTGCTCGCTGATATTTGTAGCTGTCAGCCTCGTGAACATACACCTCCCAGGATTCAACGATCAGATTTACACACCAGCTTAGTGTTAAATCTTTGAACTCTCAGGATACTCCAGCACTCCCAGAAAATTAACGAAAATTAGAAAGTAGCAAAATTATTTTTGCAGAGAAAGTGATTTGCAGAAAATAGCAAAAGTATTTTTGCAGATAACGTGAGAGATTTTTTTGATACTTTTTTGACTCTGTAGCCTTTTCTTAAATAAGGGAAATGGTAAAAAACGTGGGTAGAGGTTTTAGCCAACTAACCCACTAATATCTCCACTAACAGCTATAGTGGAAGAAATAGTCAAAGACTTAAAACGGTTTAAAAAATTAAAACGATTTTGAAAAGATTTAATGCATATTAGAAATCCCCAAGAGCCCAAGGCCCAATCTTTGACCCTAAATAATTAGTGTGCTCCCTAGGACTTGAACCCAAGACTTCATGCACACACCCCCACTAACTTACCACTTGGCCACTCCCACTAACTTATTTACTTTATTCAAAACAAATATATATACTAACATACATACCCAACAATCCCCCACATGAATGAAGTAAATAAATTAAATAAAACGACGCTCTGGAGTATCATAAGGAGTGACGTATAAGGCAAAGGTGTCATTTGACTTGAACCTTTGCTTTGTGATGATCTATTGAGTTTACCGGTTGATAGTGAACTAATGTCTTGAACTATTTCACCGCTGTTGTAAACTTAAGTCAATAGAACACACACGTGACTCCAAAAAATCATCATCGAGTTCCCACAGTTGTGCTCGTTTCGGCCTTGAGCATGCCCAGGTTTCTTGAGTGCTCTAGAGAATCAGCCTTAATTCTCATAGGAAGCGGCCCCACTACCACACTCATATAGGTGCTTCTATCAAGAGTGTACTGTATCTCACACCCTACTGAATAACAGCTATAGAAAGCATTAAAAGATTGAATCTCATCCTCCATCGATACAGAGGTACTACATCATAGGAATGGGTTTTAAGTAAAACTTAAATTTGTACCCCCACAAATCACTCGTATAACTTTGTTATCCCATTGAACCCAGATCTTGGGATCTCCAGTCATATGGGTTGGGTTTCCATTATAGGTGATTTAGATATTAATAGGCTTCAGGCCCATCCCCCTCGATGTTTGATAAACTAGCTCTCTAGCTAGCCCTTTAGTCAATGGATCCGCCAGGTTTTCCTTTGACTTGACATAGTCGATTGATATAACTCCATCTTTCAATAATTGTCTCACTGTGTTGTGTCTCCTCCTGATATGTCTAGACTTTCCATTGTAGGAGTTATTATGTGCTCTTGCGATTGCTGCTTGACTATCACAGTGAATGGACAAGGCTGGAACTGGTTTAGGCCACAAATGAATATCTAATATGAAGTTCCTTAACCATTCAGCCTCTTCGCTTGCTTTATCCAACGCTATGAACTCTGACTCCATAGTGGATCTAGCTATGCATGTTTGCTTGGTAGATTTCCAAGATATAGCGCCTCCTGCCAAGGCAAAAACATATCCACTCGTAGACTTACATTCATCATTATCAGAAATCCAATTAGCATCACAAAAGCCTTCAATTACAGCAGGATATCTAATATAATGAATACCATAATTTATTGTGTATTTAAGATATCTCAAAACTCTAATCAAAGCATCCCAATGTTCATTATTAGGATTACAAGTGTATCTGCTAAGTCTACCCACAGCATATGCAATATCAGGTCTAGTGCAGTTCATAAGATACATTAGACTACCAATAACTCTAGAATATTCTAATGATGATACACCAGGACCCGAATGTTTCCTTAAGTGACAACTAGGGTCATAAGGTGTTTTAGCAGGAATACAATTAAATTGTTCAAATTTTTTAAGAACTTTCTCTACATAATGAGATTGGGTTAAAACAATTCCTTCGGAATTTTTAATGATTTTAATTCCAAGTATAACATCAGCAACACCCAAATTTTTCATATCAAATTGCTTATTAAGGAAACGTTTAGTTTTATTAACTACATCCATATCAGTTCCAAAAATAAGCATATCATCCACATATAAGCAAATAATCACACCAGAATTATCCTTGAATTTGCTATAAATACATTTATCCGCTTCATTAATGTTAAAACCATTAGAGATTATTACTTGATCAAATTTTTCATGCCATTGTTTAGGAGCTTGTTTTAGTCCATATAAAGATTTTTTAAGTCTACACACTTTTTTATCTAGGCCTTGAACTACAAACCCCTCGGGTTGATCCATATAAATTTCTTCTTCAAGATCTCCATTCAAAAAAGCCGTTTTAACATCCATTTGATGAATTATCAGATTATGTAATGAAGCAATAGCAATTAATAGCCTAATAGATGTAATTCTAGTAACAGGAGAGTAAGTGTCAAAGAAATCAATTCCTTCCTTTTGCCTATAGCTTTTAGCTACCAATCTTGCCTTAAATTTATCAGTAGAACCATCAGCTTTTAATTTCTTTTTAAAAATCCATTTGCATCCAATAGTTTTACATCCTTTAGGCAAGTCAACTAACTCCCACGTGTTGTTAGAAATAATAGAATCATATTCACTATTAATAGCTTCTTTCCAAAAAATAGAATCGGGTGAGGACATTGCCTCACTAAAAGTGACGGGGTCATTTTCCATTAAGTACGTTAAAAATTCAGGACCAAAAGAAGTAGCTATCCTAGGTCTTTTACTTCTCCTAATTTCAATATCTTCTGAATTTGGAGATTCATTTCTAACACTAGGACCCATTGGAACAGAACTACTAGTTCCCTCACTTCTCACTTTAAAAGGAAATTTGTTCTCATAAAATTCAGCATCTCTTGACTCAAAAATAGTGTTTTTTTCCATATATAGATTTTTAGAATCAATTACAAGAAACCTATAAGCATTACTATTTTTAGCATACCCTATAAAAACACAATCAACAGTCTTTGGGCCAAGTTTAGTTCTCTTAGGTAATGGTATTGAAACCTTAGCAAGACACCCCCACACTTTAAGGTGTTTATAAGAAGGTTTTCTATTTTTCCACATTTCATAAGGAGTTTTATCATTATTCTTAAAAGGTATTTTATTAAGAATATAACAAGCAGTAAGAAGTGCCTCACCCCACATATTATAAGGTAATCCCGAAGTGCTTAACATAGAATTTACCATATCCTTAAGAGTTCTATTTTTTCTTTCAGCTACACCATTAGATTGGGGTGAATAAGGAGGAGTAACTTGATGAATTATTCCATTTTCTTTACAATATTTATCAAGATCACCGGTGTATTCTCCTCCCCTATCGGATCTTAATGTTTTAATGGATTTCTCCAATTGTTTTTCAACTTCTAATTTATAAGAAATAAATTTTGAGAAACACTCATCTTTACTCGTAAGGAGATAAATATAACAATAACGAGAGTAATCATCAATAAAAGTAACAAAGTATTTATTTCCACCACGTGTCACATAACCTTTTAAATCACAAAGATCAGAATGTATTAAACTTAAAACAGTTGAACTTCTTTCTACACTTGGAAAAGGTTTTTTAGCATATTTTGATTCAACACATATTTCACATTTAGAGTTGGTAGAAATATCAGATTTTGGTATGTTTTCCAAAAACATTAATTTTTTAATGGATGCCTTATTTACATGACCAAGTCTAAAATGCCACATATCACAAGAGTCAATCAAATAAGCAGAAGAAGTAGATATTTTATTATTATCATCCACGGTTACATTTAGTTTGAAAAGACCCTCATGAACATAACCTTTCCCCACAAAAGCACCTCCCTTAGTCACAACTACCTTATCACTCTCTAGAACAATTTTAAAACCTTTCTTAACTAAGACAAAACCGGACACCAGATTCTTCCTAACCTCAGGGACATACAAAACATCTTTCAATGTGAGAACATTTCCCGAAGTAAACTTTAAAACTACGGTTCCCTTGCCCTCAACCTTAGACGAAGAGGAGTTTCCCATGTACAGACGTTCATCCCCACTAACAGCAGTGAAGGTAGTGAAGGCACCTCTCGTGCCGCAAATATGTTTGGTGGCGCCAGAATCAAGCCACCAGTCTGTCATGTTACTCACAATGTTTGCCTCTGTCACAACAGCAGAAAAGTTACCCTCCTCGGTTACATTTGCTTGAGGCTTCACATCTTGACTCTTCCTAAACTTGCAGTCTTTAGCGTAATGACCTGGTTTTTCGCATACATAGCATTGACCTGCAGGTTTAGATTTAAACTGAGGTTTAGAATTTTTATTCTTATCGTTAGGTTTGAATTTATGGTTGGACCTCGAATTCTGGTTTGGTTTATGGTGCCCATGTTTCTGGTTTGAATGGTTAGGCTTGGACTGGTTCTGTTTTTGGTTTCCATTTGATTTTTCCTCTACCAAATTAGCCTTAGAACTGAATTCAGAATTTTTCTCCCTAAGTTCTGCATTCCTATTATCTTCCTCAATTCTCAAACGAACTATCAAATCTTCTAGTGACATTTCCTTTTTCTTATGTTTCAGATCGTTTTTGTAATCTTTCCAAGACGGTGGCAGTTTTTCAATTATAGCTGAAACCTGAAATCCCTCACATATACTATAACCCTCGGCCAGAATTTCATGAATAATAATTTGTAGTTCTTCCAGTTGCGACACAACAGATTTATTATCTTCCATTTTAAAATCCAAAAATTTTCCAACCACAAATTTTTTAGACCCAGCATCTTCAGTTGCATATTTTTTGTCCAGTAAGTTCCATAATTCTTTAGCAGTAGGACATGACCAGTAAACATCATACAGTTCAAGGCAGAGACAATTCAGAATATAATTCCTACACATATAATCTCTTTTTTTCCAAACAACTAGTTCTTCAGGTACAGAAGGTCTATCAGATGCAATAACGTCAACGACTTTAAGAGTTGTTAGGTAAAATTGCAGTTTCATTTGCCATCTCTTAAAATTCTTTCCATCAAACAATTCAGGTTTTTCAGAGTATTTTGCATTAGGATTTTCCATAGCAGTTTGTAGAATAACAACAAATTTCACCTTTAGATTGTTTGTATTAATAATTGCAGAATAAACGAAATAACCCAAATTTGAAATAGATAAAATTAGAAGGACTTATCGATCGAGGTTTGTGTTCGACACAAAGTCCTAAAGGTGAAATTGCTCGCTGATATTTGTAGCTGTCAGCCTCGTGAACATACACCTCCCAGGATTCAACGATCAGATTTACACACCAGCTTAGTGTTAAATCTTTGAAATCTCAGGATACTCCAGCACTCCCAGAAAATTAACGAAAATTAGAAAGTAGCAAAATTATTTTTGCAGAGAAAGTGATTTGCAAAAAATAGCAAAAGTATTTTTGCAGATAACGTGAGAGATTTTTTTGATACTTTTTTGACTCTGTAGCCTTTTCTTAAATAAGGGAAATGGTAAAAAACGTGGGTAGAGGTTTTAGCCAACTAACCCACTAATATCTCCACTAACAGCTATAGTGGAAGAAATAGTCAAAGACTTAAAACGGTTTAAAAAATTAAAACGATTTTGAAAAGATTTAATGCATATTAGAAATCCCCAAGAGCCCAAGGCCCAATCTTTGACCCTAAATAATTAGTGTGCTCCCTAGGACTTGAACCCAAGACCTCATGCACACACCCCCACTAACTTACCACTTGGCCACTCCCACTAACTTATTTACTTTATTCAAAACAAATATATATACTAACATACATACCCAACAACATATGGTAAATTAGAGCAGGTGTGGTGGGTGGGAGATGGTATTGTGAGGTCGGACAACAGTAGTGGATTTATAGTTTGGCCTCCTGAGCTCAGAATAACTGTGAGCTTAGAATAATTGTTTTTCGTTAATGGATCTGATTTTGAAATGGTCCAATCAATAGTACGATGAAATCTTCTTGCTAATTCAGAGGTTAATGTGATGCTATCACTTGGGCCTTCATCTAACTTGGTTGTGATATCAGGTTCTATGAAAGGGAATACCGGGGAAATGAAATAGGTGACTCCTGAAAAAAAAATTAGGAGAGGTCTCATGCTTCTAACGAGACCAGTCTAAATCATTATGGTGCTTCAAATAACAACATCAATCCCTGCAACTAAGTGTGCACACATGATTTTAGATGAGGAATTTGTGGGGAAGTTTTAAGTTTAGTTTTTTATTAAGGAAATGATACATGGTTCAAGATACATGCAGAATCAGAACCGAAGTTGAGTTGATTTTGGTACTAAGAAATCCAAGCTGTTACTCGAGTTCAACACATTCGTTACGTTATTTTCATTCCTTAATTTCATGAGTATTGTGTTGTGAACTACTCTATTGAATTCTTTGTGTTTGTTTGCTATTAAAAAAATAAAATGAAGGGTTACGAACATTTATATGATATAATGGAATTCTGTTAGTATGAGAATGGCCACTATAGAATGAAGTCATACTAATTTATAATCTACTTAGTCTTTGGGTTAATATGATATAATGTAATTTAGTTTGTATGACTCCGGGGATCTTTGGATACTATTGCACATCAAAATTCCAGTTGGTTCTAGTTGGCAGTTCAAAGATGATCTGCTAACACTCAATAGAAAAAGTAGTGCCACGATGTGAGGAAGAAGTGACTACTCAACGAGAGGGGAAGGGGAAGAAAATGAATATGATGAAGATGACAAGAGAATTCAAGTAAATGCAAAAACTGTGAGTACTCTACAACATGATTTTTTTATTGTTGTTGGGGTGGGGTGAGCTCTTAGGAGCACTTCATAAATTCATCTACCTTTGAAGAAACCATGTCCCGACAGATAATGCGATTATATTTAGCACAAGTAAGTAAAAAGGAGCCGTCACTGGGACGCCAAGGCATTGCAACTACACAGATAAACATAAATTTCCTTCAGCATGGTAATATTTCCATCTAATTACATTCTCATATATTATTGATCAGTTTTTATCTATACATCAAAGTCTCAAAGGTATTTAGGCTACGCAAATAGTTCTTATATAATGCCTTCATTATTTTGTAATCTTATTATGATATTCTAGATTAAATTTGAGGTATATATCCCTTTTTCCATTTTTTTCTCACTCAGTTTATTTATGTTTTTACGTGTTTGAACAGGTCTATAGAATGCTAGAATTTGGGGTAAGTTTAAGTTTTGAGTTTTAAGGTTTTCAAATTTGGGTTTCCCTTTTTTTCTCTCTTATCCACTTTCCTTTTTTCGTTTGCTATCTTAGTTGACATTTCATGCCTGTTTATGAACACACAAAGTGTGCAGCGAGTTTTGCTTTAACAACCTACTAATGAGTAGTGACTGCTATATGACTATTATGTGTCAGTTGAGATCACTATTATGTGCCACTTGATTTATTTATTAAAATATGATATTATTATTATTTATCATTCGTTTTTACTCTGTTTTTTAGTTGATGAAGACAAAGATGATAGAAAGCATGACGTCGCCTGTGGAAGGTACTCAACAATTTGCTTACATGGCATTTAGAATAGTTATTTTTAAATATTTTCGTAACCAATTATAAATTGAGATAAAAATATACTAAGGTTTATCTTGCCTCTGATTTTGTGTATTTTGATCGTTACGTTTTGTTAATTGTTTTTTAGTCACCCTCTATGTTTTGTTCTTTTTGGTTAAATGAAATTGACATCTTCTTATCTCTCTACTTTTGCAGTTGGAACCTGTGCAAAACAGTGTAGCTAGATTGAATGCGCATATGTTCAATTCATTATATTCAAATAGATAATTTTTGTTTTGAGTTTTAAGAAATATATTCTAAGATCTCCATGTTTTTGTAGAATTAACCGGGTTACTTTAGTTATATAATGATATTTAAATGTTGTATGTTCAAAGAGTTGGGTTATGTAGTCGTTTGTATTGGAATATTGTTAGATAAGTGACGTATGAGTCGCTATTTATTTTGTTCTTGAAGTGTTTTTTTATACCTTAAACAGGTGGATAGTCGTGTAAATAAAAGAAATTTTGCCCATTTTTCTTAAAATTTAACTTGTTTGTATTGAAATTAAATCGGGTCGATCGTTAGTTTATCATGATTATGTTAGCTTTCCCGAATATCATCGTGCCTTTAGGCACAGGCATACCCTAGAATATATATTAACCAGACTCTCATAGATACGAAGTTTACATACCGATTTTTTTTAAAATAGTAAAAAAATATTTTTGAGTTGAATTATTTTATATGGTATTTAAACATTTCAATGGACCTATATAAAAAACATCAGCTCAAAATACTTTTTTTTTGCTATTTTTAAAAAATCGGTCAAACTTTCACAGGTTTCTTTAAAAGTTGTGAAAGGTTGATCGATTTTTTAAAAATAGCAAAAAAAAATATTTTGAGTTGATTTTTTTTATATCGCTTCATTGAAATGTTTAAATATCACATAAAAAAAATTCAACTTAACAATATTTTATTAAAATAGGTTGGCCCAAGCAAGTAAGTAAATTTGATATATGGTGCAGACTCCAATACATACTCTTTTTTTAAAATAGTAAAAAAAGGATTTTTTTGATGAAATTTCACGGATATGATCTCCATAGTGGGAAGATCATCCCCAATTTTTTTCATCAAAAAATTCAATTAAAAAGGGGGTGAGAGGAGTTGATACGCAAAAAATAGTATAAATATGTATTTTCGACCGTTGAAATTTTGGTGATCATCTCACCCACTTTTTGATTGAATTTTTTGATGAAACTTCATGTATATAATCTTCTCACTATCATGATCATATCCATAAAGTTTCATCAAAACATTCAATAAAAAAATGTGTGAGATAATTGTCAAAATTTCAACGACCGAATATGAATATTTACACCATTTTTTTGCATATCACCTCATCTCACCCACTTTTTGATTGAATTTTTTGATGAAAAAATTAGATATGATCTTCTTACTTTGGAGATCATATCCATAAAGTTTTATAAAAAAATTATTTTTTTACTATTTAAAAAAATGTATGTACCGGAGGCTGCACCATGAGAAGTCCTTATAGGAGACACTATATATATATATATATATATATATATATATATATATATATATGTGTGTGTGTGTGTGTGTGTGTGTGTGTGTGTGTGTGTTGAAAAAGATTACTTAAGCTAATAATCAGGGTCACTTATCTAAACGACAGTTGGTATTTGCATCAACGAATTGACTAAAAAGTAAATTTAAACGTAAGTAAATCTTAAAAGAGTTTTTTACATATAGGTCCTATATGAAGAATTTTTTCTTAAATTAGTCTTAGTAACTTTTCAATCATCAAATATGTACTATTCCAAATTTTTTGGAACTTTGTTTTGACAATTTTGAAATCAATCTGTAGCGTCTTGTGGAAAGTTACACAAGTGGTCGAACTTTTTTGTTTTCCTGTTTTTCATCTTCAAATGATCGTAACTTTTGATTTACAATTCCTTTTTTCACAAAATTACTATTTTTGAAATCTCCTCATCGAGATCTATCAAATTAGATCCTTGAAGCCCATAATATTTGAAAGAAAAAAATTACATAGACCGTAAAATTTACTGTGTGCATCGATAAATGAAATCGTTTTATATTTGAGACATTTTCAGAGGGAGTAACATTTACTGTGTAATATTACACAAATAATAAAATTTACTATGTTCACCAGAAAATAAAATTCATAAATTTATCAAACAAGATCCATGACGCCCATAATATTTCAAAGAAAAAATTACACAGACACTAAAATTTACTATTTGCACATTTAAAAATAGAACTTAATTAATGGTTGACTAGTTCGTAGGACTTAATTAAGAAAAAACTCTCAAAATTGGACTTACATATAATAATACTTATTAACTGGGTTATGAGATTAGTTGTTAAGATTAAATAATAATACAAAAAAATGTTTAAATAAATGGGTCAATTGATGTATAGTCCTCAGCGTAAATATATATTTTGTAAAAAAACATCTATTTTTAATTAAATCCATTTAGTCGTTCAAACACCCATTTATCCAATATTCTCTTATTTTTAAAAGGTCCGCTCTAGCGGCACCCACCCCACCCCTACTCACCCCCACCCCACTGCTGGAGCTCCGGTGATGCCAAACACCCATTTACTCAATATTCTCTTATTTTCAAAGGGCCTCACTAGTGGTACCCCACCCCTATCCACCCCACTATCGGAGTTCTGATTGGGGTCATTGGAGCTCTGGTAGTGGGGTGGATAGGGGTAGGGTGGGGTGTCGTATAACATTTTGAAGCAAATAATGGGCTTCATTTTGAAGTAGAGGTTATAGAACTAATCGATGAGTATGGAATTCAGAGACACAAATCTTAACCTTACCAACCCCAAACTAATGGTGCCATTTAAGTCACCAATAAAAATTCTAAAGCCATAATCAACAAGGTGACTGAGAGTTACAGAGATTTGGCCAATCGAATCCCTTATGCCCTCTGGGGATACCGCACTTAAATCAGAACACCCATTAAGCCTACCTCTTATTCTTTAGTATACGACATGAAAATAGTCCTACCTGTAGATCTGGAAATACCTTCCCTTCGTATCCTACTCAAAAGCAAGGTTAACGAAGAAGAATAGCATCAGAGCCGCTTAAATGTACTATCACTCTTGGATGAAAAGATTCTGAAGGCTCTATACCATATACAGGGGTACCATTACCGGATAGCATGACCATTCAACCAAAAATTCAAGGACCACGGTGTCTAGGAGGGAGACCTTGCCTTCAAAGAGATCATATAACCCATCTAGGATCCCAGAGTGAAATTCAAACCGAACTGGAGTGGCCTCTACATTGTGAAGAAAATTCTCTCAGGAGGCGCCGCTATGCTCACAGACCTCAATGGAGAAGAGATGGCACCTCCAATCAACATAGAGTGTCTTAAGAAATTTTACCCTTGGCCCGAAGTCTCGATGCACTACGAATCTTCTCACCCCCTTTCATTATAAAAAAATTCATTTTTCCTACTCGGAACTACGTGGAACCTGATCCTCTAAAAAATAATTTTTTAGAATAAAACTCATAAGAATGTTCAAAACCCCCAGAGGTACGTAGGCAGTCTGCATGGACAAATTGCCAATTAAGTCAATTTGTAGTGTTGACTAAATTTCAGACAAAACTAATTGAGTCATATGATAGTAGTTTGTTATATCCCTTCAAGCCATGACAATTGAGTTGAAGACAGAGCGACCAAGCCTAAAGTGAAGATATCATCAGTGTCGATTTTCATGCCAAGTTTATATGTCATCAACATTTGAATGTCAAGGTCTCTAAAGGTATGAATGAATTTAATAGATAGAGAGACTTGGTTTTGTTGGGTGTCTTTTTATTAATCTTTTGTCAAAACGACTTTATATTTTATTAGAAAATCACTTTAAATCTTTACATAAAAGTTTTTGGGCTTTAAATACAGTTTTGAATTTTCTAAAAAGTCATTCGAACGAAACTGGGATATCGTTCGAACGAGATTCCCAAGTTGTTTGAACGAACCATCGAACGAGCTATCTAACAAACTTTGTATCTATTTTTCTGAATTGTCATTAGAAGTATCGTTAGAACGACATCGTTGGAACGAGTTTATCTAACGAGATTATGCCCTTTTTGAACTCTATTTTTTCGTTCGAACCAAGTCGTTTGAACGACATTCAAAAGTCATTTTTTCCATTTTTTATTTTTAACTTCCCTCTATCCCACTAAATTTTTACCATTTTAATAGTGCGGGAACATAATTTTGGGTGAGACTTTTTCTAGATTTTAATGAGGCTTGAGAGATCCAAAATATTAACCAAAAAGTCCCTTTGGTTTTTGTGAATCAAAATTCTTTAATCTTTACACAAGAACGAGTTTTACACCCTTAGTTTACCTTGATCCAAGTTCGTACATATATATTTTCTTAAAGATCATCTTGTTGGCACCGTGTTTCATCTCTACCCCAAAAGGATATGATTTCCTATGGAGAAGTCCGTGTTTTAATGATTCATAGTGTGCATATGAAGAAAGGATTCGTGTTTAGTTAAAGTTACCTGAGACCTATCGGTGGATTATGAGACTGCGGTGGATTCCAGAGTTATCAGCTAGGCAAAGGTGGAAGCAAGAAGAAACGTCAAGGCTTGAGAGAGAGTCGACTTGAGGAACCATACCTAGTGTATTTGTATTTTTTTTTTGTAAAACCATACGTAGTGGATAAATGAGTATTTGAGGGCTTAAATGGGTTAAACTAAAAATAAGTGTCTTTTTTACAAAATAGATATTTATGTTGGGAATTATAGATTAATTGATCCATTTATTTAAATAATTTTTTTGTATTATTGTTCAATCCTAACAACTAATGTGACAACCTAGTTAATATGTAAATCTTACTTTGAGAGTTTTTTTTTCTTCATTAAGTCCTATTCACTAGTCAACCATTAATTAAGTTCTATTTTTAAAGGTGCACATTACTGTCTATGTAATTTTTTTTTTGAAATATTATGGGCTTCATGGATCTTGTTTGATAAATATATGAATTTTATTTTCCTATGAATACAGTGAATTTTACTGTCTGTGTAATATTAACACAATAAATATTACCGCCGGTAAAAATGTCTCAGATTTAAAACTATTTCATTTTCCGGTGCACACAGTAAATGTTACTGTCTATTTAATTTTTTTTCTTTGAAATATTATGGTTGATAGATCTCGATGATGAGATTTCAAAAATAGCAATTTTGTAAACAATGGATTTGTAAATAAAAAATTATGATCATTTGAAGATTAAAAATAGAAAAACAAAAAAGTTCAACCACTAGTGCAACGGATGATTAGTTTCAAAATGAAAAAATTGTCAAAAAAAAGTTTTAAAAAATTAAGAATATGTTCTATTTAATGATTAAAAAATTACTGATACTAATTTAAGAAAAAATTCTTCATATAAGACCCATATGTAAAAAATTCATCTTAAAACCCGTTTATTTGATAAAGAAAAGAAAAGCAGATTCCCTTATATGTTTGGTCATCTTTATCTCTATATCTATGATTAGTAAAAGATTAACAACATATAGATGCTAATGAATCTCCAAACGTTTCCCACCATACTTTTTCTTTTTGATGGAAGATGTCATTTGACTCTATCATTAGTCTTTAAGCTTTTAGCTAAAGACTTTAAGCCTTTAATATGATTGTTATGGAAGATGGAAGATGTCATTTTTCTTTTTTTTTCTTTAAGCTTTTAGCTAAAAATTAACAGCATATGGAAGATGTCATTTTTCCTTTTTTTTTCTTTAATATGATTGTTAAATACAATCATATTAGTTGTTTATTTTTTATACTTCAACCATTAGTCTTTAAGCTTTTAGCTAATGACCAATTAATCCCTTAAGCATCTTCTTAGACCATGCTCCACCATTTTGTTTGTTTTGGCCCTCGTGAACAAAAATGTTATTTTCTCTCCAAATAAGCAAATTTAAGAGAAAAATAATCTCGACTTTATTTGTTCAGACCGAGCAAATTGAGAGTCAGTGTGGCTTCGCGGGGAGGTATAGAGTGCGATAATTGGAATGTCGCACTTGATTTGGACGGTATTTAAACACAATCGCTTGTCCCCTCCTTTCAACTGACTATTATATCTATTTTTTAAATGTTTATTTTTTTTTATTTCTTTCCAACTTAAATTTTTTGATTTTTATGATTGATTGTATAAAATACACATTCATAATTTTATGAACTTTATAAGTATAAAATGCGCAATGAATAGATAATCACTTTTCATGAATTTAACAATAACAATAATATTAAAAAACTCATAATTTTAGATTTCATTAAAAAATATACACTTTTACTCATTTTTTAACGTTGTTGGACTTTATACTAAATATATTATAATATAATAACAATATACTTAAATGTGACATGCTATTAATTTTATCCTAATTTTTCATAGAAAACATATTTTTACCTAAAATTAGAGAATTGAATTTAATAAAAAAATGGAAAAGAATGAGACTCGGTTTCATTTTTTTTCATATTTTTTTTAATGAAAATAAACAAATCTTCATTTTTTTTGCAAATTTATAATAACACATGTAATTATATTTTTAAAAGCATTCCAAGTCAAAAGAAATATTGCGGTCTTGTTCGCTTTCTCAAAGAAGGCAAGAATAATTATTGTACAACAATTAAGTATATTTTTCTTAGTATATTGTGTCATTAAATATTAGGACGGGAATTGCCTTCAATGACAAATTTTATAAAAATAGAGAATTTGCCAAAAGCCCTTGGGGTGAGGGGTGTTTTTAGTGCGATCAAGTACTTTTTAAGTGTTTTGGTATGGTTCATGCTAATATGACATGCACTGTAGCTAATATGACATGTATTTTAGTCAATATGACAAAAATATTTTTCAATATAACAAAATTTTTCTAATATGACATGAAAAATTAAAGGATTATTCTATTTAAGTCATGCTAGAAGAGTTTAACGTTGTTTAAGTCTCTTTGACTAGTCAATTATCAATTATGTACTATTTTAACAATACTACCACTACGTTTATAAATCATCTAAATAACATTCTCTCTCTCTCTCTCTCTCTCTCTCTCTCTCTCTATAGTGATTATGAGCACGGAGATTTCGACTCCCGAGTTATCTCATTTCCTTATCCTCCCTTCTACTTTTTTTCTATGTTCAGGCGTTGGGAGGCAGTGATTGGGAAGTGGGTAATGGTGGATTTTTTCAGATTGATGGTGAAGTTTAAGGTTTTTTAGTTGGTTTTATTGAAGTGATGAATGAGGTTTAATTGGAAGGTTCTATGGGGATGACCGATTCAAATATTAATGGATAAGAATCAAAATGGGCATGGGTGTGATCGATGATTGAAAAACCTTCAAATCAATATGTTTTTTGCTTCACTGTGAAAATCTCCCGTAAGTGCAATTTTTCCCAAATAGAAAATATCTATTGTCTGTGAAAACCTCCAGATGGCTGTTAATTTCTATGATAATATATGTTTATTGTATTTAGTAGTTTGACAGTAAATCAATGTTCTTCTTCTTCTTCTTCTTCTTCTATTATTATTATTATTATTATTATTATTATTATTATTATTATTATTATTATTATTATTATTATTATTATTATTATTATTATTATTATTATTATTATTATTATTATTATTATTATTATTATTATTATTATGTATTTTCATATTATATATACACTGTTTGAGAAAAAATCATAGTAATTTTTTATGTGTAATATTTGTTAACACAATAAATTTTTACTGTATGCATATTTTTTTTCTAAAAATTTATAGTGTTCATAAATCTTGTTTGATAGATCTTGGTGGGTAGATTTCAAAAATAGTAACATCGTGACAAATGGATTTTTAGTCAAAATTTATAGCCATTTGAACATTAAATAATAGAAAAAAAAATTCTCATCACTATATGTAACTTCCACAATAGTAACGGATGGCTACATCTGAAGGGTAGATTTATCAAATAGAAACTTCATAAATTAGGAATAAGACTTATTTGATGGTTGACTAGTAAATGAGGCTTTTCTATAAAACCATATTTTCAAATAGGACCTATATGTGAAAGTCCCAAAAATTAATAGGACAAAAAAATTATAATATGATACATTTATATTTTACTAACAATATTGCAATATGACATATTGGACAACACAAAATGTTATATTAGATTAAGAGCACAATCTAAAGATCAAAAGTTGTTGAATCGCATAAAAAACTTTTGTGTATTAAGGACTTCATACTGAAGGCCTATTCAAATAAATTACATTCATGAAAGAGAGATACGGTTCTTAGAATATCCATTATTGGTGATGAATTTGATGCTACATTTGATTTATGGAAAGGGAATACACACACACACTCTTATATATATATTCAATCAGAATAAATGGTTGGGGCACGACTGGGGCACGAACTAAATCGTTTTTCTAGGGTTATTTCACGCCCCTAAGAAAAATCAAATTCGAAGAGGGACGATAACTTCCAGGATACAACAACTTAAAACTCAATTTTCTTCTCGCTATATCTTCATAAAAATTGCTTGAATAAGAAGGAGACTCAACCCCCATTTATAACACTTTAACTAAGTTTTAAACCACCATTCACAACCTAAACATTGTGGGAATTATAGGAGGTAAACCTGGGCAGCTAAACAACGTGTGAGAAAAAAATTATAAACCAAGTAAATCAAGAGAGGGATTTAAATGGGTTTAAAATCAGATCAATTTATATGATTTAATTTTTAAATTAAAACAAATTAATAATTAATAAATCATATTAATTATTTAAATAAATAAACTTAATAAATTTCCTCCCAAAAATAATTTTATATTAGAACCCACGATCCACGGATCCCGAACTCGAGCATGGCTGGAGGGGTGAGTAGCGGCGCACGCGCGTGTGTGTGTCATGTAGGCCCTCTCCCATTAAAACACTTTGGATACCCCATAGGGCAACCAAACAATGAGCTTGAGTGGGGTATATTAATGTGTTAAAAAGCTAAAAAGTATCTAATGACCAAGAGTTATGTGATTAAAATTATTAAGAATCCCATAATAATTTTAATAACAAAGCAAATATCTAAAAATAAATGAGCAAGTCAACAAGTCATAAACATGATAGATCTATGCATAAATAAATGTGTATATCGACTTAAATCTTTACATAATGGAAAGTTATTCAAATCATAAGAAACTTGAGTAATAATGTCTTGAAAGATTCTTAGGTATACATAAAATTGTCTTCACACACAATTGTTTTCCCATGTAATTATTACTGGCCAACACTTTATGACCATGTGCTGCATCCTGGTATCACGAAAGATCTAGAGGAATTGTTCCAAAACAATCCTTATAGGAAACTGACACAACTTTCACACTTATTAAGTGAATCTATTAAGAGTGCTCCTGCACCTATGCACTAATTTTATAAGATCCATATAACTCATTGAGATCAACCTTTATATTGCGAAAGGACATCATGCTTACCATTATATATTGTGACTTTGTCTTTCCTATTGAACCTATATCTTGGGATATCTAGTCCATAGGTTGGATTTCCATCACACGTAATCCATTTAATTAAGGTCTTGAGTCCCATACCTATAGAAGTAATCCCCACTTTTTTTCTTGCCAAAGTTTTGGTTTAAGGGCTTGTGATATTATCACCAAATCTTATGAAATCTATAATAACATAACCATAAAAAATAAATTCTCTCACAATACTATGTTTATGACGTATTTGTTATGATTTTCCATTATGCTATTAGTTTTGTAATCTACAGATGGCAGTTATACTGTCGCGTTATATAAAAATAACCAGTATTAGTCTATACCAAATATTTATATTCGAAAGTTGGCTACTCAACTAGCTAACCTCCTCGTTCATAACGACTAATGTAATAATGTTTTCTTTTGGATTTCCAAGAAACTTCCTCCAATATTAAATATATATCCACTGAGTGCTTTTGAATCTTTTGAAAGGTAATTCCACTCTGCATCATTGTAACCTTTAAGTACATTAAAAAACTTGTGATAATGAATCCCTAAATTGGTTGTTCTTTTTTAGGTATCTCACTAACCCGCCTATTTGCATGCCAATTCTCCTCATAAAACTCCTACGAGGTAGGAAATATCTACTTAATACAATTAGTACTATATTTTACACTACTAATGACACAAACAAATTCCTTTTGATTGATTATATCACCATTACTAGAAAATAATTTAACCCCAGGATTAAATGAAGTACACTTAGGTTTGTAATTAAAATAATTATATTTTTCAAAACCTTTTCAATATAATGTGATTGATTGATGAAAATCCCATAGATCTTTTGATTTTAATGACTAAAGTTAAATTATCTTCTCCCAGATCGTTCATGTCAAAATTATGTGATAAAAATATATTTAGTTTATTTAACTACTTAAAGATTAGAACCAAAAATCAAAAGAATCATCAACAAATAGGTAAATCACCACACAAACAACATTAATTTATAACAAATACATTTATCACTTTCAATATTTAAAATCCATTAGAAATTATCACATTATTTGATTTTTCATGCGGTTATTATGGTTCTCGTTTTAAGCCATAAAGAAACTTAATCAATTTACAAACTTTTTTCCATTTGTGAGGTAATAGTTTGTGCTTGGGCGTTTATGAATAAACTGAGGCGTAACCGGTTTCAATGGAGACAAAACAATGATAAGTGTACTCTGGATGATAAGGAATAAAGTCAAGTATATATTACAATGATGGGTAATATATACAAACTATTTAGATGATAAATGAACCTCTGATGGATGTTAGTTAGAGGGAGAGAGAAGAAATCACTATAAATACACCCAAAGTAGGTAGGCAAACAACAAAATATGGGTAAAATACTGTTTAAAAGTTAATAAATTCTTGAGTTCTTGGTAAGAACTGGACAAGTGTATTAATGAACATGAGTAAAAGCTCTGGATTGTAATAAATATCTCAAAGTGATCTTATATCTCGAAGATATGATGACTGATCAAAGCATAAGTGAGGTATATATAGACTTAGACTTCACAAGAGGAACCTCTGGTGAATTAAATGCTAGGTCAGATTACCATACCTAACATATAATTAGCATTAAATTCTGATTGAAATTCTCAAGTGACCAGCTGTTATGTCAAGTGGAGCAATAAGTGTGTCAACGCCTTTAAGACCAACTGATCACCAACTCATCAATGTATTGAGATAAGTTTTATTTGACATATGTTAGGTATGGTATGGCGTCACACATAAATTTTATGGAAATATACTATTTTTGGAGCCAAAACTCTGTGGTTGAGACATAAGTAAAGCCACAGTTTCTCGAGTAATTCTCATTAGCGCTAGGCTGTGTGCGTTAACTAGTGTATCTAGAATTGTTAAGTCATTCCTTAAAAATGACGTGCTTTTCATCATCCAAATAAAATTCGTCAAAGGTTATCCAAAGTGAGTTTCCTCGATAGAGCATGAAAGCTTTTCGAGTCATGCCAGACTTGGTCTATCGCTGGTACTGAGTAGCTTCACAAATATTAGTATACAAAGTATAATTATAACAAATTACATGTTGGGTCATCTATCTTATTCTAGAAGGCTTCATTAATCTTTGATTAAGCTACACTTTGTCTTGATCTGTCATTAATCACTTAATGAGGAGGTTTATATCTTAAGTGAGGAGGATTATCTTTAAGATCCTCCTATATTTTCTCCCTCGTAGAGAAAGTTATTGTGTAAACAAGAAGTTTTTGTATGAAATAACTTCAACCAACACATCATCGATTGAAACATATTCAATCGTCACATCTCAATCTGAAACATCTTATTTTTTCGTGTGTTAGCCAAATATTTTGCATTTCTAAATGCTGGAGTCCCATCACCTACCTACTTTGTTCCCCTTTTGGACATGTTGCACTTTAGGGTGAGCTCTGAACTGCCTTGATTAACGCAGTAATCATCTTCTCCTCAAATTTTAAAATATTCATGGGATAATGAACCGTCGAGAAGCCTCAACGAGCTGTTTTTAGCAACCCCTTAAATAACCTATTATCTATTCATTTCAAATTTCTTACAACTTCCTTCATTAAAGAATTTAGAGCTTTTGAAGTTTTTACGAAGAGAAAGTCTTATTTATTGCTTCAAAATTGACTGAAAACTCTATTTAAACTCATTTTCACTAGTCATTTTCTACTAGAATCATTTTTATACCACTTTCAGTGAATTTCCATCGATAAAATCTCTTAAAATCTTTATGTCCTCTTCAAGAAAAATTAGGAAAATCTTTGGTAAGGCTGTAGCATAAAAAATAGCAGAACATGAGGCTTTGTATGGCTTTTACTGTCGTGCTCCGTTCTTTGGAGAAGGTGATGAATTTTAGACTCAGGCCAAGGTATTTTCTTTAACTTTGAAGGGAAAAGATGAGCCTTTGTTAATGGTCGAGGAACTTCAAGACCACACGCATGAAGGCTATCTTTCCTCTTTTAGTGTGCTAAGGTTTAAGTTATATCGTGGGACTTCCCATATTCCCATTTTGACTTCGAGGGAGCACTAGGTTCTCTAAATTGTTTTGCATCTTGATCAAGCTTCATATAATCTAAATAAGATGATATTTTTCTCAAGGTTGTTCTAGCTTGTTCTACACTCTAGATTTGGGACTTTACCTTACCAAAATATAAACCCGCTCTTCAGTTGTTAATCTCTAGATGAAGTGTGATTTCTCATACCTTTGTGTCATCTTGGGGTGAATTTACCGTCACTTTTGAGGATGCATGTGAGTTGATGGATCTAAATCCATATGGTTCTCTCCCATATGATGACATTCCTCTAGATTAAGATGAGGTTAAGGAATGAACTATGTTGGATAATTTAGTTCATGAATGTGTTGGTGATTCTACCAAGGACACTTTTAACCAATTTATTAACTATTTTTATAAGCCCTATGTGAAGCCCATACAGGAATAAAAGGAACGTGGCCTTATGTTAGATTCACCTCTTAGACCTAGTAATTGCCAACCCTAAGAGTTAGTAGATTATATCCTGAGACTTATTTCTTATTTATTTCTTCCTGTCCAGTTCAATGATCAACCATATAGGGATTTGGTAAATATTTCTGTCAGGTTCGCTCGTGGAGTTAATATTCCCCTTATTGCCTTTACCCTTGGATATCTATATACCTCTCTAGATAGAACTAATTTTGGCATCCAGTGTTTAGTTAGATGTCATGATGTGTCTAATTTTGCAAACATTATTCTTTTGATAGGATTCCTCTGTGCTAGGTTCTCCACCCTTGCTCTAAAAGAACAACCTATTAACGTATGCCCTTTTAAATGTCCACGTATAATTCCTTCAAATAATAAACAGAGCAAGAAAGATTTTTTGCCTTTTATTGATGATTATAACTCTTTTTACGATTGTTCTTACTCTGGGGAGACTAATGCTCAAGATTGGTATTTCTTTAAAGGTAAATTTTATACGGTGAAGATATTTTTGGGGGAACAAGCTGTTAAGGATGACCCATATTTGGTTATGGTGCTTTAAATCATCCGAAGTCATATTCCTATATTTACAGAGTGGCATTTCGAGAGTGAGGCCTAAAAACCTCATCGGTAATATGGTTATGAACTAGGCATACCCCAATTAATTTGTAACTACAGTAGAGTTGGCGATTTTTTTTACTATGTTTGTCTTGAGTTTACCCGCCGCAATGTGATGGTTCTATGAGCAAAAAATCTTGACCGATTGGTCAATCTCAAGATGAAAAGGGTGGGTGATGTGTCTTTAGGTTGTTTATGCCATTATTGGCTAATGCAGCTAAAGACCTTCAAGGCAATTGATAAAATAGAGCCTAGGTATCCCGTGGTGGAACGATATGGGACCTTGGAGTTTAATATAAAAATGACTCCACATTTGGTATAGAGTTTGAGTTGAGTACCACAAAAGGCCTCTTCTAATAGAAATGCATCCTTTGGATCCAACTGGAGAAGTTCCCGAGGAGCCTAAAAAGGACAAGGAGAAAGGTGTTATTAAAGCTGGTGGAATCAAACGAAAAGCTTCATCCATAGCAGGTTCCTAAAAAAGAGAGGTTATATCTCAGACTTCCAAGAAAATAAAGGCAACTAAGGATTTATCTAAGTGTGTGAGTGCTCCCATACTAAATTCTGTTATGGTAGACCAAGTATCTACCTTAGTATCTTATGTACTTTCTAGGATGAAATCCATACATATCACTGAAGATGATGCATTAGCTGGTTTGGCGAGACACTACCTAGCTGATAATTCTATTATTCCTTAGGTTACAATAATGAAGTTTGCTCACATTGAGTAAGTGGATCAAGTATCTCTAACTGGTTCAACTCCTCAACACAAAAATATTTGAAGGAAGAAGATGTGACACCCTGCCTAATAAAATACCGGGTGATCAGTCATATACCAAATTAAAACAAGAATCCCAGTTAGTTCATCCGTAGCATCACTGTCGAAAACCTTTTTAAAACTTACTAACCACCTAATATTCCAAAAAGCTGGTGCCAAATTTTATCTTTTCAATTAAACAACCAATAACATGAAGAAATAAATATAATCCATTCACACAACAGAATTAAATCAACTGAATAAATAATGACTACATTCCGAATAAACCATCGGTCACCAAAGTAAAATAATCCAATACAAATATTCAACACCGGAAGAAAATAAATCTGAAAACTGAATTGAAAGTCTGGGTGACTTGCCCGAAATTAAACTAGAATTTATAAATGATTCCTACTCTAGGAATGAAAGAACGATGCGTCTAATCCAAGGTCCTGCTAGCATCCACACATGCCGCAGCTCCGTGTCCCCGGAATAGAATATCAATCCTGTCGTCCCTATGGCTGGACACCTAAAAGGTTTTGAAATTAGTTTTATAGCAAGGGTTAGAACCCAAAATGTTTTGAAAATATTTAGCAAGTGAATTAACTGCAGTAATTTAAAATACATGAAGGCGCTCCATATTTAAGTTAGTGTCGCACTCTCTTGAGGACATTCTCACCCCTCCACTAAAGTGCACACCTAATGGTTACCTTAACCCCACCTAGTTGTACTACCCTGTCCAACTAGTCATTGTAACCCTTCCTTGCCTTTCCACTCTAAACCGAGTATTATTATCCATGGGTATAAGTTATCTCACTAATTAACTTAATTAATTTCCTTTAAGTAATAATATATAACTGTGACACAAGTTATATAAAACAATTCCATCACACACTGTATTATTATCCGCATATAATATTTACTACCATTATATACGTACTTTTACCACAACATACACACATATATATACACATCCATCCCTTTAAGTATGCCCTCACCGGATGATTCCCTCTAGAGTGCTATCTTACTAGGTGGGCTCACATAACCTTGATACCCGAGTTGGAATCGCTCACCAACTTGGCCCAAAATATAAATGTAGTGGAGGCGGTCATATTCCTTCCCGGTAAGTGAGATAAATCCCTCACCCATATATCGAACGTTATGATCTGGGGATATACTCACTCTACTCCTCAAGCTAGGGGATTCACCCACATCGCGCAACCTCCCTTGATAGCACTAGATTATATAAATTAAATAAATACCTAGTAACTGATATTTAATAGCGCGCGCACACACACACACACACACACACACACACACACACACACACACACACACACACACACACATATATATATATATATATATATATATATATATATATATATATATATACTATCACTACGTCGTATATATATAATATAAACCCCGACTTTATCTTGTACTCAAAATCTCGTAACACTAGCCTGTAATTTCCTGAGTCTGTGGCCCGACTCAACTTAATTAATTTTCTCACTTATTAATTCACACGTCAATTAATATAACATTTCCCCGAGTCTATGTTTCGAATCTTATACAAATACTTTGCACATTAATTTATATAATATTTACCCGAGTCTATGATTCGACTATAATTTAATTAATTTGCACATTAATTAATTAACACTAATTCGAGTCTATGGTCTGACACTAATTTAATTAATTTACACATTAATTACTTAATACTAATCCGAGTCTATGGTCCGACTCTAATTTAATTAATTTACACATTAATTAATTAATACTAATCTGAGCCTATGGTCCGACTCTAATTTAATTAATTTACACATTAATTAATTAATACTAATCTGAGCCTATGGTCCGACTCTAATTTAATTAATTTACACATTAATTAATTAACCCTTGGTGTCGCCCAACCATTATATCCAGACTTGCTCACTTGGCCCGTACTACCGTTAATACCCGATTCTATATTTCGCCCCAGAACTAATTAATTACACCTCGATTCCTTTAATAATGTAGTGCCAATCAACTATAGTACCCCAATATTTTTCCTCGGTCCAAAATCAATACTCACAAATAAATTCTCGAAATTGAACGGTCCCGTGACATACAATTATCACCCTCCTAAACCCAATTATATCCCCTTATAATTGTTAAGGAATATGTGTCACATATGCATTTATCACTAAATAAAAGTAGGGGATTGAATTCTAAATTAATTTCCCTTATATAAAAAAATAGGCCGAAATTGCCAAAATTCTGGGACCTTTGATCGATCGATCCCCTGGGTTGATCGATCGATCGAACATGGATTCGTCTTCTCCAGCTTGCTGTTTCAACCATTGATGAACCCTTAAGCTTTTGTTTCTTCCCAAACCTTTACCAAAATCACCACCAACGTATTCTCCACACATGGAAAGGTTCTAAACACCCTAGAGACCTTAATCCATCATCAAATTTGTCCATAACCCTAAGTATATCCGATTTGGGTTTTTCACCCAGGTCTCGTTCTACCGAATTTGACCTAACCATTTTCAGTCCATTTAATCACTAATACATATTGTAATCCACTCTACAATTCAATTTTAACAGTCCCAAATCATAACTTAACCTCCATTGAGTAATTAAATCTGTCCTTTACTATAAATTCAGAAAACCTAATTTTAATTATGGTTACGTACCCAAAACGAATTTTCAGAAACACATACTATAGTCTGAATTGGTTATCACCTATTTTAAGAATCACAACAGTTGACCACTTTCCTGGAATGATTCTTAGAGTCTGATCCGTTGGTGCAGTGAAGGTGTTGATGAAGAACACCCCAATCCGTCCCTTAATATGACTCTAAAAGACCTCCCATTGGCTTCTTGATTTGTCTCTTCTGTGTCTCTCTCAAACACTAGCTTTAGAGTTGTATTAACTGCCGTTCACACTTACCCCAATTAAGATTAAAACACTTAATCCCGTTTTAGGCCATACGGACCTAATTAAAATGGCCCAAATCACCCCGTGTGGGCCGGACTATGCCCAAAAATACCCCGAGACCCAATTACTACCCCAGGCACTCTTTTTTTGACTATCTCGACCCATCTGGACTCAACCGCACACTCATAATTTTCATCCAAAATACTTTATAACGCTCTCAAATTTTGACCTCAAAATGCGACACACTTCAATAGGAACAATTAAACTTAAAAGTCGTCAATTATAATTAATTCGGCCCACTTAAATAAATTCTCCAAATCATAAATTTAAGTTTCTCCAATTTAAATATTATTATAACTCCCAAAATAATTAAATATTAAATCCTCGAAATTACGGGGTGTTACGTACGTCCCCCCCTTACAAAGGAATTTCGTCCTCGAAATTAAGATAAGACTAGTGCTCCAAGCTTTAAATATCACTCTCTAGTCATGTGCCTCTAAGCTCGCTATATCTATCTCTCCCGCTTCTAACTATAAATTACACAAATATTCATTTTAATTAACCAGGGCGCCCATACACCCTTACCCGTGCTTGATCGCACAAAAGTTTCCTTAATTAACCTGGGTGCCCATACACCCTATCCCCGTGCTTGACCGCACGAAAGTTACCCGACTATACTAGCTGTGACCCGTAATATAACTTCCAACCCGTAGTTATATCACATATATAAATAATAACACCGGGGGTACCCAACCCATGTACTAACAACCGAACATCTCCCCCACTTCCAACGTTGCACTAAGTTTCATGCGTGGGACGTCTCGCAAGTAGAATCCAAATAAGGAACCCCCCCGATACACTACTACATAACATTGTTGGTCGTCGAGATCTGTTAGACCTTCAGTCCGTAGTACATACCCCCAAATACTTGTCTATTAACACGAAAGCATACACGCCTACTCTTATGCTATAAAAGACAACATAAAATACTATCACTAGTTCTTGCGCAAAATAAACCCTGAGTTATCTCTCTCTGCTCGAAACTAAATATAACCACCCTGATTCACTTCAGTAATCACCCCTACTTACCGGGATAAATATGAGAACACAAGACCTCATTATGTGTCTATTGCCCCATACAATACAACATATATACACATATATATAGGCTAGACTCCCTCTCAGGTGATACCTAGTAAAAATCATTAATACCCTGCTGTCGCGAACACCAAAACTTACTCCCACTATTTTCAATAGTTCAAATCCATTGCTATCTAGCCGATATAAAAAATTTCTACCCTACTTCCAGAATTCTCAAAAGTAGTAACCACTCGCATAATTCAAACCTTCTCTCCGTGTGCACCTCCACTCTCTCGTAGTTAACACCAAAGGACTCCGCTACCCCACGAAATTTTTTATCTACATATTATGGCTGCTACAGCCAGCGCATCCACTAAATCCGGCTCACTCGCGAATTTTAGTGAATTTTTTTTATATTATGACACCCTCGCTGTCACCCAAAATATACCCCATGCCCATAGGATAAAAAGATAATTACCTCCATACTCTAGCTGCAATGGCTGATCCTCGGGTTCTTGAGCAGTTTCATTTGCCCGAACGCACCCATGACTTATTGCAGTGGTTGCACATCCACGATCTCATCCTGTAGTTGACCCCTTCCTCGTTGAGGACAATATCTCTTCACGTGTCTCGCTTCCCCACAAACGAAAAACCTCCTAATAAATTCACCCTACCACTGATCCCTTCCTTATTGGCCTTGTCGGAAGTCCTGGCCATCCTGTCGATAGCCTCCAGACCTAAATCGCTTGGCCTGATTCCCATGCCGGGAATCCTACCCCTGATGTCCCCCTGTCTGCTATTGAGATACCCCACTGGTACTGTTCCCTTCCGCTTTATCTGATTGACTAGTTCCCCCCCCCCCCCCCCTTGCTTCCTCTCACGTGGAAGCGATATTCCTGACAGTGCTGGAGTGCTGCATTTACGACATCCGTATAAGCTACTAATGCGGGATTACCAATCAAATGTTGTCTGATCCTCCAGACTAACCCATCCATGAACTTTGACTTCTTTCTTTCTTCGTCGCTTACCTCATCCGGTAAAAAAATTTCCAAACGAGTGAATTCTTCCTCGTAATAGGCCACTGAACGATCCCCCTGTGTCACTTCTCTAAATTTTCTCCTCATTTCGATCTCCACTGTTGGCGAAAAATACTTGCGGTCGAACCGCACCAAAAACTCTGCAATTGCTAATGTATCCCTTTCCTCAACTGTGGTGATCGACTCCCACCACTGTAGCGCTGCTCCCACTAACTTAAAAGTAGCTAGCATTTGCTTTTGTACCTCATTGCAGTCCACCATGCGTAGGTGATGCTGGATATCTCTCTTCCATTGACACGCTAGCACCACATTTGAATCCCCTCGACACTCTGGTGGGTGGCCCTTTTGAAAGACCTCTCGTACTTGCTGCCACTCCTACTACCCCTGGTGGGCCTGAACATCTGGTGCCACTAACACTTGTGGCTGATCTCGTGGAAAGTACCTTTCCATAGCGATCATCATTGCTTCAACTGCCTGCGCCACTAATTCAGTTACCTGTGCTGCCGAAATTATCTCCAGCTGTTGCTGCGATAACTCTTGCTCCTGATGAGCCTCTCTAGTCTCATCTCCCCCTGTTGCCCTAGCTACTCTCTCTCTCCTCGGTGGCATCTGAAATTAGAATCGAATCATATGAGTTCACCCTCAAATATAAAATAATTGGAAGAAGAACGTAAATGCGCATATGTATAAGAATTCGACAATCCTATGATCGGGCTCTATATCAAAGGACGCTAAGCTGAAATGTGAAAAGCCGCACATATCCTAAGGACACTAGAACCTGATGCTCTGATACCATATGTGACACCCCGCCTAATAAAATACCGGGTGATCAGTCATATACGAAATTAAAACAGGAATCCCAATTGGTTCATCCTTAGCATCACTGTCGAAAACCTTTTTAAACATACTAACCACCAAGTATTCCAAAAAGCTGGTGCCAAATTTGATCTTTTCAATTAAACAACCAATAACATGCGAAAATAAATATAATCCATTCACACAACTGAAATAAATCAACCGAATAAATAATGACTACATGCCGAATAAACCATCGGTCATCAAAGTAAAATAATCCAATAAAAATATTCAACACCGGAATAAAATAAATCTGAAAACTGAACTGAAAGTCTGGGTGACATGCCCAAAATAAAACTGGAATTTATAAACGATTCCTACTCTAGGAATGAAAGAATGATGCGTCTAATCCAAGCTCCTGCTAGCATCCACATATATCACAGCTCCGTGTCCCTGGAATAGAATATCAATCCTGGCGTCCCTGTGGCTGGACACCTAAAAGGTTTTGAAAATAGTTTTATAGCAAGGGTTAGAACCCAAAATATTTTGAAAATATTTAGCAAGTGAATTAACTGCAGTAATTTAAAATATATGAATGCGATCCATATTTAAGTTAGTGTCGCACTCTCTTGAGGACAATCTCACCCCTTCACTAAAGTGCACACCTAACGGTTACCTTAACCCCACCTAGTTGTACTACCCCGTCCAAATAGTCCTTGTAACCCTCCCTTGACTTTCCACTCTAAACCGAGTATTATTATCCATGGGTTATAAGTTATCTCACTAAATAACTTAATTAATTTTCTTTAACTATTAACATATAACTGTGACACAAGTTATATAAAACAATTCCATCACACACTGTATTATTATCCGCATATAATATTTACTACCATTATATACGTACTTTTACCACAACATACACACATATATATACACATCCATCCCTTTAAGTATGCCCTCACCGGATGGTTCCCTCTAGAGTGCTATCTAACTAGGTGTGCTCACATAACCTAGATACCCGAGTTAGAATCGCTCACCAACTTGGCCCAAAATATAAACGTAGTGGAGGCGGTCATTTTCCTTCCCTGTAAGTAAGGTAAATCCCGCACCCATATACCGGACGCTATGACCTGGGGATATACTCACCCTACTCCTCAAGCTAGGGGATTCACCCACATCGCGCAACCTCCCTTGTCACTGATATTTAATAGCACACACACACACACACACACACACACACACACACACACACATATATATATATATATATATATATATATATATATATATATATACTATCACTACGCAGTATATATATAATATAAACCCCGGCTTTACCGTGTACTCAAAATCCCGTAACACTAGCCTGTAATTTCCCGAGTCTGTGGCCCGACTCAACTTAATTAATTTTTTCACTTATTAATTCACACATCAATTAATATAACATTTCCCCGAGTCTATGGTTCGACTCTTATATAAATACTTTGCACATTAATTTATATAATATTTACCCGAGTCTATGATTCGACTCTAATTTAATTAATTTGCTAATTAATTAATTAACGCTAATCCGAGTCTATGGTCCGACTCTAATTTAATTAATTTACACATTAATTAATACTAATCCGAGTCTATGGTCCGACTCTAATTTAATTAATTTACACATTGATTAATTAATACTAATCCGAGCCTATGGTCCGACTCTAATTTAATTAATTTACACATTAATTAATTAATACTAATCTGAGCCTATGGCCCGACTCTAATTTAATTAATTTACACATTAAGTAATTAACCCTTGGTGTCGCCAAACCATTATACCCGGACTCGCTCACTTGGCCCGTACCACCGTTAATATCCGATTCGATATTTCGCCCCATAACTAATTAATTACACCTCGATTCCTTTAATAATGTAGTGCCACTCAACTACAATACCCGAATATTTTTCCTCGGTCCAAAATCAATACTCACAAATAAATTCCCGAAATTGAATCGTCCCGTGACATACAATTATCACCTTCCTAAACCCAATTATATCCCCTTATAATTGTTAAGGAATATGTGTCACATATGCATTTATCACTAAATAAAAGTTGGAGATTAAATTTTAAATTAATTTCACTTATATATAAAAATAGGCTGAAATTGCCAAAATTTGGGGACCTTCAATCGATCGATCCCCTAGGTCGATCGATCGATCGTACAGGGATTCGTCTACTCCGGCTTGCTGTTTCAGCCATTGATGAACCCTTAAGCCTTTGTTTCTTCCCAAACCTTTACCAAAACCACAACCAACGTATTCTCCACACAAGGAAAGGTTCTAAACACCCTAGAGACCTTAATCCATCATCAAATTTGTCCATAACCCTAAGTATATCCGATTTGGGTTTTTCACCCAGGTCTCGTTCTACCGAATTTGACCTAACCATTTTCAGTCCATTTAATCACTAATACATATTGTAATCCACTCTACAATTCAATCTTAACAGTCCCAAATCATAACTTAACCTCCATTGAGTAATTAAATCTGTCCTTTACTATAAATTCAAAAAACCCAATTTTAATTATGGTTACATACCCAAAACGAATTTTCATATACACATACTATAATATGAATTGGTTATCACCTATTTTAAGAATCACAATAGTTAACCACTTTCCTGGAATGATTCGTAGAGTCTGATTCGTTGGTGCAGTGAAGGTGTTGATGAAGAACACCCCAATTCGTCCCTTAATTTGACTCCAAAAGACCCCTAATTGGCCTCTTGATTTGTCTCTTCTGTGTCTCTCTCAAACCCTAGGTTTAGAGTTGTATTAACTGTCGTTTACACTTCCCCCAATTAGGATTAAAACCCTTAATCCCGGTTTAGGCCATATGAGCCTAATTAAAATGGCCCAAATCACCCCGTGTGGGCCCGGCTATGCCCAAAAATACCCCGAGACCCAATTACTACCCCAGGAACTCTTTTCTGACTATCTCGACCCATCTGGACTCAATCGCGCACTCAGAATTGTCTTCCAAAATACTTTATAACGCTCTCAAATTTTGACCTCAAAATGCGACACACTTTAATTCGAACAATTAAACTTAAAAGTCGCCAATTATAATTAATTCGGCCCACTTAAATAAATTCTCCAAATCATAAATTTAAGTTTCTCCAATTTAAATATTTTTATATCTCCCAAAATAATTAAATATTAAATCCTCAAAATTACGGGGTGTTATAGAAGATTAGTGGAACACGTGTGGTTCCAACTCCAGCACCATCAATTTACTCATAGAAAAATCTATAGGATATCCCGTGTGATGATGTGGTGGATGTTTCCACCTTAGGTTATCCTTCGGTGCCTCATTGCGAGACTCAACATATAATTTTTTTTATTTCCCAATTAGTTGAAATTTTCTTTTAGTGTTGAGTTGTTTATGTTATGCTTTAACACCGTTTGTCTATTCTTTTGGGTGCCTGTCCCCCAATATGGAAGTTGTATCTATTCCTGATGATATTCCTCCTAGGGGTGGTTCTTCGAGTCAGTAGTTGAAAAACACCTCGTTCTAGCCTTTTTATTTTTCTTAACTTCAAAAATTAGGCAAAATTTTTCCAGGCGTTCTCCTTCTAGGCGTGCTTTGTGTGTGGAAAATTACCGATGAATGAGGAGTGTATGGGATCTCTGGTGGAACTCTGTAAGTGACAAGTCCTATTATTCCCCTAGTTTTACCCGAGTCATCCTTGGTCATTATTCCCCTTGTTCAATTTGATGAGGTACCTCTATTTGGTGTTTAATGTGATCACCTTTTATTTTCAATCTTTATGATGCTAAACACTTTGTTTCATTTATTGTATGTAGGGTACTGAAGGCATTATTCATCTTGATCCCCCTGTGAATGTGCTGGCCCTCAATAGGTCTATCATTTAGAGTATCCTTCCTCATAACTTTATGTAGCCAGTTATAGATTTGGACTCCCTAGTTGTGATACCAACATCCATTGTATCTATGAATGTCTTTACTCACATTTGTCCCACCAATGTTGAGGTATTTGTCTTGCAAAATGAAATATGTTTATCTTTTTTTAATAATTAGTAATTAATTTGAGCTCCCTCTGAATGTGGTATTTCTGCATTGATAGAAATGACTTTTGCATATATCTTATTGTCATTGCTTGAAAAGTCCTTCTAATCAAAACCTTAAAATACCTACAAAATGTAACAACTCAAGTGGAGCGGTAAGTAAGGGTATCAATCCACTTCCAAGGGAGTAAACTAGAGACGAATTCAAACGTAGTTCAATTTTTTATTTTCTTTTAGGGCTTTTGGTTTTTTTACTTTTTCTTTAGCCTTTTAAAATATTAAAACAATTGGGTGAGGAGATGATTTAAACTAAACTAATCTAAATGTAATATGATAATAACTAACTAGAAAATGACTAAAATAAAAAATAAAGTCTAACACTAAAATAAGAGATAAAGTGAGGTAAATAATTGTGAGAACAATCAAGGAATGGGATTACACCACAAGTTTTAGTTATTCTAATTAATTAATTTAATTAATTGAATTCTCCCAAATTATTATCAAAATTACAAATCAACTCTCGTTGCAAATGTAATTTTAATAGTAACCTTTTAGAAAATTAAGTTTAACACCCCACAACTCTTAAAAATAGATCCACACTCCTTTTAATTAATCATCCTCTAGGATCGATCAATTAAAATTTATGTCAATCTTAGAAAATAAATTTAGAGCTAAAATTCAAGTTATAATACCCCACTTAATAAACCCCTATCTCTAGTTCGAATCTAAAATGGGTATTATAACTAGAATTTTGATTTTCTCTCGAAAATCATTTACCCTCTCTCGAGGCATAAATTTAAGAGTGAGGGATTAAAATTAACATTCAAACGGACTTTTTAAGTAATTAAACTAATTAAAATAAAATAACATCAAATAAGGGTTTTACCCCACCCCTTGAAAGGGGATTTAGCCTAACATGGTATGAAATATGAAAAATTAATAATCAAAGGCATAAAATAAATGAGAAGAGAAAAGAACAATCAAACCCAAATCTCTTGATGCTTAATTGATCTTCAATCCATGAGTTGAAATTCATAATCCATCATCTTGAGTGATCCAAACAATATTACATAAAAATTTCACTCAAATTAATCCTCACACATTTATCACTCAATAATCTCAAAAAAGAAAAATAAAAACTATTTACAAAATGGTGTTTATCCTAATTTATTTCTAACCCTAAACTTTCTCTCTCTATTTGGTGATCTATAAAGCTCTTTTTTCCAAATGGGTTCTTCATCTTCATTTATAGTAGGCACATGGAGTATGGGAGTAATTTTGAGAATTGTCTTGAGTGTGCATGGAAATGGTGAGGTGTGAGGATAAGGTGTGAGTGTGTTGAGGTCAAGTGGGTGAGGGGATTTAGGACTAAAACAATTCAGATTTAGTTATGGGTATTTTGGGCATTGGGTAAAATATGGGTAGCTGGGGATAGAATAGGAAAAGGGGTTAAATGGGTTTAATAAGACACATGTGGGCATTTAAACTTATTTGGTTTTGTCTTGTTTAGTTTGGAATTGTTTTGGCAGGAGGCACGATTTTGGACAACGGTCGGTTTGGGAAAAAAATGGATTTGAAAGGCTTTGGGGTTGTGGGTAGGCCTGTCAATGGGTCGGGTCTGGACCCGGACCCGACCCGAACCCGATCCGTATAATAGGGTCTGAGCATATTTTTTTGGACCCGAGACCCGAATACCCGAAGACCCGTTTATTAAACGGGTAGGGTCTGGATCTTATACAAGACCCGGACCCGAAGACCCGACCCGAATTGTACATTATTATTTTGTATATATATACATATATACTATAAATTTATATATATTTATAAATATATCTTATCAATATAACATGTAAGTATTATATATAAAAATATATATTTATGTATATAATAAATATAAGTAATATATGTTTTATTTATACTAATAATATTCTACAATACATTGCAAAATATTTTAATTTAAGAATAAATAATAAAGAAGGGGGATAAAATAAAATAAATATAAAATAAATGTACATGTTTGACCAGACCCGGACCCGAACCCGAGACCTGAAGACCCGAATGGATCCGCGTCTGGATCTAATATTGTAGACCCGATGAAGACCCGGACCCGAACCCGAACCCGAACCCGATGAAGACCCGATTACACGGATCTGGATCTACCTAAACCTGACCCGTCTCCGACCCGTTGACAGGCCTAGTTGTGGGTTATAGGTTGGTAGAATTCCGGCCATGGGCGCCGGAGGTTTGGATGCCCTCCGGATGGTGCGTCGCCGCTGCGATCGGAGGTTGACGCCGACGGCGGTTTGAGGTGCATGGACGGAGGGTTAGGGGGTTAGGGGTCGGCGAGCTGTCGCCGGCAGGTGGCTCTCGCCTAGGCGGCGGGGAGGCAGGGGTCGGGTATGGGACAAGAGGGGGAGGGCGTGGGTCGGACAGGACAAACCCGTGGATTTGGTGGTTCGTAGGCTGGATCGCCCAAGAAGGGGTAGGGGGTTCGTTCGGAACTGTATGGGACAGGAGGTGAGAGGTGGCGGCGGTGGCAGGTCTGGCGAGTAGGCCAGCGGTTCGAGGGTTCGTCAGGTTTGGGGTTGGTTCAGATCTGCGGCCAACGAGGGGTTGAGTTGGGTCGCCAGAAATGGGATATGGCCAAGGGGTGTGGGTTTCAAAGGGTTAATGGGTCTTGAGGTGTTTGTTGGAGGTGTGAGATAAGAGGTTGGGTTAATGGTTTTTTTTTTGGCTATGGTGTGTTAATGGTGGATAGAGAGGAGAGAGAATGTGGGGGGTTTGAGGTTGAAGATGATGGAGTGTGGTTTGGGTGTGGAAGGGTGTAGGGTGGTAAGGTTGGGTGAGGGTGAGAGTGTATGATAGTGTGTATAGGATTTGTGTGTGTGTTAAATTCGTGACCCTAAAATACACTAATTACCAAAAAATAAAAATAATCAAACAAAATCTAACTAACTAAAAAAATATAAAAATAAAAATATTAAAACTTAAGAAAATAAAATCCTAAGCTATTAAAAACTAAAATAATAAAACAAAAGAAATAAAAATTGAAAAATCTAATAAAATATGAAAACAAAAGTCCTAAAATATAAAATCTACTAAACTAAAAATAAACTCTTAAAACTAATCTTAATAAAACTAAAAACTAAGAAAAATCAAAATAAAATAAAATAATAAAACTATAAGAATAAAATAGAAAAATAGAAAATAAAAATTAGAAATCCTAAATAAATAAAAAATGAATCCTAAAAATAAAAATGACTCAAACTAAAAATATAAAAAATATAAAAAGACGCAAACTCAACACACACATGAGTCGGTGAAGGCTAAGGCTAGGATGGGCTAGGTTAGGGTCAGGGGATTGGGTACTTAGCTCCATATTGCGCACAATTGCCTTGATTTAAGCGTTTGAACTCTGCAATGCACAATTTGACCTACAAGATAAACATTTAAGCACATAAGACCCATATTGTCGAGAATTAGCAACTAAAGTACGTCTATTCGGGGTATAAAATGTACAGTTTTGGGTGCTTATCACCCCCCCCCCCCCCCAAAATAGAGCGTTGCTAGTCCTCGAGAAATAAGATAGAGAGAAAGAGAAAGATAAGTAACCAAAAGTGTACCACTTTCGCGAGCACTTGCAATTGCACTTAGCATGTGCAACAAGCCTTTAAACCTATAGGTCGCCCTACAGGACGAGTTGTGTCTCGTGTGGGTTTGTAGGGAATATACCCACAAAATTCTTATTTGCAAAAATTTATTGAATGGGCAGTTAATCTCTTATTAGATGTAGAATAATCGCACAATCCATCACATGAGAAATATTTTCAGAAATACAAGCTAGAATGTGTAAAAAGATTAAGCTAAGTAAATACTCAAGGTGATAAGCACCCAAAACTGTACAATTTATACCCTGAATAGACGTGTTTTTGTTGCTAATTCTCGACAATATGGATCTTATGTGCTTAAATATTTATCATGCAGGCTTAACGTCAGTTGCGGTGTCAAAAGCTATATTTCAAGGCAATTGCGCGTTTTATGGAGCTAATACCCAATCCCCAGACCCTAACCTAGCCTAGCCCAAACCCCGTGTGTGTCTAATTTGCCCTCTTATTATTCTTAAATTTTTAGTTTGAGTCATTTTTATTTTTAGGATTTATTTTAGATTTATTTAATATTTTCTAGATTTATTTTATATTTTATATTTTTATTAGTATAATTTTATTTTATTTTGATTTTGATTAGTTTTTAGTTTTATTTTATTTTATTAGGATTTTTAATTTTTAGGATTTCATTTATTTATTAGATTTTATTTTTTTTAGGACTTTAAATTTAAAGTTTAATAGATTTACATTTTTATTTTTCTTTTCATTTCTTTTTCTTTTTATTTTTAATTGAATCTTTATTTTATTATTTTTGAAGTAGGATTTTTTACTTTTTAGATTTTTAATTTTATTAGTTTTAATTTGTTAGTGTTATTTTAAGGGTTCAAATTAAACACACACACATTATCCCATATACACACTTATCCTACACCTAACTAAGTCTCACACCTTCATCACAACCCTCACCCTCATACTACTAACCTATACCCTCACCCACACAACCAATTTCCCTTTTTACTATTCATATTCTTCATCCTAACCCTCTCTCCTCTAAACTCCAAACCCCCATCAAACCAACACACCATAACCAACAACTTCTCTCTCCACCTCCATAACTCACCACCACAAAACCCAAACACCCAGGCGCTGCCACCGGCGCTACACCCCCCTCCGGTGTTCCTTAACTCCGGCGGCGTTGACCTGCCGAAATCGACCCCTGCCGACGACCACTAAACCCGCCTCTCTCTCTCTCACCTTTGACCTCCACCTCGCCGGCGTCGCGCCCAACTAAACCTACCGTCGGACTCACTTCCGATCTCCGTCCCCCGACCCCATTTCCGATAGCCTCCCGCCGGAGACCACCAACTTACTCCGGCGATACCCTCTTCGCCGGCACATCTCCACTCCGGCCAGCAACAACCTCCAACCAGCCATGAGCTGCGACCCAGAATCCATACCCATGTAAACCCAAAAACCCATTTTCAACCCTTACCCATTTCCCATTTCTCCAAGCCACGCTCTTGCCATCTGTAACAAACATAAACCAAGTCAAGACCAAACAATTGCCCATGTGCCCATTTAACCAACTTGTCCTCATTTTACCAAAATACCCCCCAACTACCTTTTTAACCCCAATACCCATTATACCCTCAAACCATATCAGATTTTATCCTCACCACCCTCACCCACATGACCTCACACCCCTCATGTGCACATCCTTATTTTACCAATTTAACCCCTTAGCTCCAATTGCATATAAAAGAAGACCTCAAGGCCATTTATCAATCATCAACTAAAGAGGAAATTCTAGAGAGAGAGATAGGTTAGGGTAGAAAATAAATTAGGTAGAATATTTTTGTAAATAATTTTATTTTTATCTTTTTAGATATTTGTGAGAGATTAATTGTTGAGCAATTCAAATGAGTATTTGTATGTAATTGAATATGGTGGAAAGCTCATTTGGAATAGATGTTGATCAATTTCAATGGAGGATTAGAGTCCAATTTTGCAAATCAAGGAGACTTGTTTGAAGATTTGTCCTCTTACCCTTCTATTTTATTTGTTTATGCCTTTGATTATTAATTTGTCATATTTCATACCATGTTAGGCTAAAACCCCTTTCAAGGGGTGGGGTGAAACCCTTATTTGATATTATTTTAGTTTAATTAGTTTGCTTACTTGAAATATCCCTTTGAATGTTAATTTTGATCCCTCACCCTTAGATTTACGCCTCGAGAGAGGGTAAATGATTTTCGAGAGAAAATCGAAATTCTAGTGATAATACCCATTTTAGATTCGAACTAGAGATAGGGGTTTCTTAAGTGGGGTATTATCATTTGAATTTCAACTCTAAATTTAATTTCTAAGATTGACATAAATTCTAATTGATCGATCCTAGCGGGTGATTAATTAAAATGAGTGTTGATCTAATTTTCTAGAGTTGTGAGGTGTTAATTTTAATTTTCTAAAAGATTACTATTCTAATTACACTTGCAACGAGAGTTGGTTTGTAATTTTAATATTAATTTGGGAGAATTCAAATAATTGAATTAATTAATTAGACTAATTAAAATTTGTGGTGTAATCCCACTCCTTGATTGTTCTCACAATTATTTTCCTCACTTTATCTTTTATTTTAGTGTTAGACTTTATTTTTCATTTTAGTAAATTTCTAGTTAGTTATTTTCATTTAGTTTAGTTTAGTTTAGTTTAGATCTCACCTCACCCTATTGTTTTAATATTGAAAAAGCTAAAAAAAATTAGAAAAGTGAAAAAGAACAAAAAGAAAATAAATAGTGAATTACAATTGAATTTGTTCCATTTGCTTTACTCCCTAGAAAGTGGATTGATACCCTTACTTACCTCTACACTTGAGTTTATTATAATTTGTAGGTACATAAGGTTTTGATTAGAAGGACTTTTCAAGCAACGACAATGAAAGAGATACCCATACAAAAGTCTTTTTATCAAATGGCGCCGTTGCCATTCTTGGGATTGTGAAGCTCGGAGGGAATTTCATATTGTAGTTCATTTATTTTTTGTTACACTTTATTTTTTTTTTGTACCATTTTTTTTAGAAGGCTTGTATTTAGGATTATTTCATTCTTGGCTTGTATTGCGGTGCATAGGACACCATTTATTTTTTATTTAAATTTGTAATAATTTAAGCCAAGCGTGATAGGGAAACCGGACAAGGTAGAGAGAGGGCGTCCGTTGGCGAGGATTTAGAAGCCTCTCTACCTTGGGTCGGTACGACTCCTGGGGACGACTGAGATTGGCGTGATCTCCCCCCGGTCGACTCAACTTTTTCGGCACCCCACGGCCTAAAAACCGTGGGAGGTACATTTCTTACACTCTCGCGCCTCTCCTGTTAGCGAGTCAATTCTTTTGTGTGCTCTTGTGTGCTCTTATTTGATTTTATTCTCGCATTTATTTTCGAATGGTGTGATGAATTAAATTGCTAAGACCTACACCCGGTCACTCACGAGAAGGGATTTCATCACCCGACTCACTCGCTTACCATTGTGTGCTACCCTAGCCATCACTAAATTTAAAATCAATCAACTAGGTAGCCCACTAGGAGAACATTTTGCAAAGGCGATCACTAAAATATTTCCGTGATTTTTATCGCCCACAGACTTAATTAAAATTGGACTACCCTTTCGCTAAATCTAAAGATAATAATTGGCTATGTGCTAGTTAGGAATTTTTCTTGACTTGTGTGTGTGTCCAATTCCATTTTTCGGTAGTCGATTTTAGTTAGTCCGTCCAATTCAAAGAGTCCATATTTTTTTCCCCACCTTTTCTTTCAAAAAAAACAAACAAACAAAAAAAAAAAAATCCAAAAATCCAAAAATATTTTTCTTCCTTTATTTTTCAAAAAAATCCAAAAATATTTTCTTTCTTTCATTTTAGAAAATTCAAAAATATTTTATTTCTTTCCTTTTTAGAAAAAATCAAAAAAATCAAAAAAATATTTTCCCCCTCATGGCCGAAGAACGTCCTTTAAGGGACTACTTTGGTCATTTTCCATTGACACGTGACACGTGTGAGAGTGGTCCCGAGCGATCTCTTTATGATATTCTTCATGATTTCACCTCTCTCACGAGTATCGTTGGTACTCTTGACCCATCTATGCACTCACCTCCTATTCCATCACCCTTGGTGTCAAGTGTCACCGTGCCTCCTCCTTTGTTGTGCACCCACTGTTCTAATGCCGATCACATGTCCCATGTGTGTCCATACTTATCATATCCATACAAACCAACCATGGAACATGTGTATCCATATGACACTGTTTCGGAACCCACCTCGGCCTACTACCCTGCTATACCTAATCCCGAGTTGTGTGAGTAACCCAGTTATTCGTGGAGGCCTGATCACCCTTCCATGCAATACGTATCCCAACCCGATGTTGTGGATCCTCACACGTTCCAACAGTCGTCATGGCAAACTTGTGCACCCAGTCATGATCAGTTTCCTCACTACGCACCTCATGAGTATCAACCATCTGTCCATCACGAGAGAAATCCTTTCGTGTATGATGCACTTGGCCCCACCCCACACACTTCATTTGAGTATTCTCCATATAGTCCTGATTATAGCGCGTTGTGTCCACCTCACCCACCACCACCACCCATGATTCCACCAACACCTTCATCCACATCCACTCTCGAAACCCTCTTGCAAAAGTTCATACTTGAGCAAGAGCAAGCAATTCAAACTCAAGCTCTCCAAAGGCTTGAACAAAGGTTAAATGAATTGGTGTGTGCGCGAGAGTCGGATATTCCCATGACCCCACCCATCGTTGCCACCGAGTGTGACGATGATGTGTCCCCTTGTAACACAGAATTTGAGTGTGACCAACCCTACCACCCCGAGAATCTTGAAGCTGAGACCATTCCATGGTCCGGGTCCCAAGTCGACAATTGTGTTGACATACCTTTCATTAGTGAGCCTGATTCAACCCCATCATATCCATATGAACCCCACCTTGCGGTTCCCATTCACCTTCCCACTCCCGCTGAATCCAAAATAATGCCCGAGTCTATACCTATTGAGCACATCGTGTGTGTTCCCGAGGAACCAATTTATCCTAGGTTAGATCCGGCTACGAGTGCTCACCATTTTCCCGAGATAGAATCCCTAATAGTTCCTAACTATCCGGATATGGATGATAACCCACCATGCTTGGCTCCCTTTGAGTCCGATATTTCTAATGATTCCACTATCTCCGATCTTGGTGCCTCGTCTTACCCACCCACCCCATTCCCCGATGCTTCTTTTATGGAGAAGTTGACAACTCCATCTTTAGAAACCACACTCCCTTGTGAGTATTCCTTTACTCCTCCCAATGAGTGTGTGTCTCCCACGCTTGAGTTGGATCATCTTCATCCACCATTTATCCCACCCGATACACCATTTGTCCCACCCGACCCACCCATTGTTCCTTCCACCCCACCAACTGGTTTGGATCTCGATTTTGCACATTTCCAGTTTCCATCTACATTTTTAGATCCTCACCTAAAACCATCCACCATCTACAAGAGTATTTTTGGTGCTACTCTCCACCATGACACCGGGCTTGTTCCTCCATGCACGCCACTCTCTTGTGGTGTTGATTTTTCACAACAGCTCCCTGGCGTGTCACGGCGCGACCATTACCATCGCCCATTCATAGAACGATCGTGTCATTTATATGAGCCCCATCCCATTCCTATATCCAAACCATATTTCCTTCCTCACCAATTAGAGAACTATTCTTATAGGGCCCTAGTTGCCCTCACATTTACGCTCAACAAGGCCCGTGATCGATACCTATTCATTCTCACCTTTACCCTAATACCCACCCACCCATGGTCCACCGATGCTTTGCATCGCGTGATGCACTTTTCTATACAACAAGACTGATGTTTCAGTCTTGTTTGGGGGTGATTCTCATCACCCGATTTTTCTGTCGCCCTGTGCTTTCATAGATCTTATCATTAGGGTGAGATACCATCGGTCTGGCTGAAGACATTAAACTTAGCGCTACCGGGAGGCAGCCCGTTGTTTCTTGTACTAGTCTCATCCAGTTTGGGGGTGGTGTTTCACATCACCCTATGCTTTATCATTCTTGTAGACTTGTACATTTTTTTTATCACTTCTTATTCAGGTTTAATCTTGGCTTTATCTGTCCACTTCATTAGCGGTTCATTCTGGTAATCTCTTTCCTACCTTATGCTCTCATTTTAAAAATCATTTTACTTAACATCGAGGACGATGTTCCTTTTTGTTTGGGGGTGGGGAATTTTATCAAAATCGTGCCTCTTTTGAAAAATTACGTTTTTTAAACTTGATTTTTAAAATTTTGTGCAGTTTCTTTCATCTCACTCAATGATGTGAATTTTCAATCATCCATCTTTTAAAGTCTAGGAATCAAGCTAGAGAATATCTTTTATAAATAGCTTATGTAATACATCGCAAGGCATTTTGCACCATGAATTTCTAGACTCAACAAAATTTGCGCACTTATCACGTCATTACGTTTAGAGTTGAAGAGTACTACAATTCTAAAGAGAACCTTAAGGATCACTAGTGGAGACTTTTTCTTGTGAGATTGGTGCCTTTCACCCTTTTAGAGTGTTTTATGCAATCTCCGAGTCACAAGTTGATTCAACTTCTTTTGGGTCCGCACTTTAATTGCCGTATGATCTCATTATTCTTTAAAATTTTGGTTGATCACTGAGAATGACATCATTTTCGAGGTGTAAGAAACACGTGTCTTGAAATTTGTCCCGAATACTGGATTTTCATCCATACACTTACCACCTTTCCATATATCATTTTCCATTCACTTCACCCATTACATTCCCCCATACATTACCCATTCACTTCACTCATTACATTCCCATGTTCTTCCATATTCCCCTCACCATCATTCCCCACTCATTTCATATATCATACATCATCATTTTCAAATAAAAGAGTGTGATTTCAAATGTAAATGTCTTCAGTGTTAGTTTGAAAAGTGAGAGAAAAACAAAAAAAAAAAAAAAAGAAAAAAGAAAAAAAAAAGAGAAAAAAAAAGAGAGGAAAAAAAAATAGCAAAAATAGAAAATATAGAAAAAAAAAGAGAAAAAGAAAAGAAAAGAAAAGAAAGAGAGTTTGTAGTTAGTAGTTAGTTTTGAAATAAAGACATTTGTGCCTAAAGTGTATACACTCTTCTTTCGCATCCATTTCACATCCATCTTTTACCCATCACATATCCATCATATCATCATCTCATCCTATCATACCACAACTTATACCATCCATCCCATTTCATTTACCCCTCACCCATATACATACATATTCCCCTTGGTGTTCGGGCAAATGAAAGTCAACGTGGTGAATAACTCGACGTTCTCACTATAGTGATTAGCATTTCTTTCATGAGATCATTTTCTTTCTTATTGTTCGTTCTTTCTTATACGTGTGTGAGACGTTTGAACTTGATTATATTTACTCACCTCCTCACACACAAGAGCGATACACTGACCCATATCTCGAGAGTTCGTTTGAGAGTGATATATCCGTGAGATTTGAAGTTGAAGCGTTGATTCCGAAGAGGCAATCTAGGAATTACTTTTATGATACTCGATCCATTTTGACTGATTCACACTACACACGTTGAGTTATAGGAAGGAAGTGCCTTGAGTATTTATCTAGCTTAATCATTTTACACATTCTAGCTTGTATTTCTGAAAATATTTTCCCATGTGATGGATTGCGCGATTATTCTATGTCTAATAAGAGATTGACTGTCCTTCAATAAATTTTTTCAAAATAAGAATTTTGTGGGTATATTCCCTGCAAACCCTCACGAGACACAACTCGTCCTGTAGGGCAACCTATAGGTTTAAAGGCTTGTCGCACATGCTAAGTGCAATCGTAAGTGCCCGCGAAAGTGGTACACCTTTGGTTTCTTATCATTCTCTTTCTCTCTATCTTATTGCTCGAGGACTAGCAACGCTCTGTTTGGGGGTGGTGTGATAAGCACCCAAAACTGTACAATTTATACCCCGAATAGACGTGTTTTTGTTGCTAATTCTCGACAATATGGATCTTATGTGCTTAAATATTTATTATGCAGGCTTAACGTCAGTTGCGGTGTCAAAAGCTATATTTCAAGGCAATTGCGCGTTTTATGGAGCTAATACCCAATCCCCTGACCCTAACCTAGCCAAAGCCTAGCCCAAACCCCGTGTGTGTCTAATTTTCCCTCTTATTATTCTTAAATTTTTAGTTTGAGTCATTTTTATTTTTAGGATTTATTTTAGATTTATTTAATATTTTCTAGATTTATTTTGTTTATTTTTATTAGTATAATTTTATTTTATTTTGATTTTGATTAGTTTTTAGTTTTATTTTATTTTATTAGGATTTTTAATTTTTAGGATTTCATTTATTTATTAGATTTTATTTTTTTTAGGACTTTAATTTTAAAGTTTAATAGATTTACATTTTTATTTTTCTTTTCATTTATTTTTCTTTTTATTTTTAATTGAATCTTTATTTTATTATTTTTGAAGTAGGATTTTTTACTTTTTAGATTTTTAATTTTATTAGTTTTAATTTTTTAGTGTTATTTTAAGGGTTCAAATTAAACACACACACATTATCCCATATACACACTTATCGTACACCTAACTAACTCTCACACCTTCACCACAACCCTCACCCTCATACTACTAACCTATACCCTCACCCACACAACCAATTTTCCTTTTTACTGTTCATCTTCTTCATCCTAACCCTCTCTCCTCTAAACTCCAAACCCCCATCAAACCAACACACCATAACCAATAACTTCTCTCTCCACCTCCATAACTCACCACCACAAAACCCAAATACCCAGGCGCTGCCACCGGCGCTACACCCCCCTCCGGTGTTCCTTAACTCCGGCGGGGTTGACCTGCCGAAACCGACCCCTGCCGACGACCACTAAACCCGCCTCTCTCTCTCACCTTTGACCTCCACCTCGCCGGTGTCGCGCCCAACTAAACCTACCGCCGGACCCACTTCCGATCTCCGTCCCCCAACCCCATTTCCGATAGCCTCCGGCCGACGACCACCAACTTACTCCGGTGATACCCTCTTCGCCGGCACATCGTCACTCCGACCAGCAACAACCTCCAACCAGCCATGAGCTGCGACCCAGAATCCATACCCATGTAAACCCAAAAACCCATTTTCAACCCTTACCCATTTCCCATTTCTCCAAGCCACGCTCTTGCCATCTGTAACAAACATAAACCAAGTCAAGACCAAACAATTGCCCATGTGCCCATTTAACCAACTTGTCCTCATTTTACCAAAATACCCCCCAACTACCTTTTTAACCCCAATACCCATTATACCCTCAAACCATATCAGATTTTATCCTCACCACCCTCACCCACATGACCTCACACCCCTCATGTGCACATCCTTATTTTACCAATTTAACCCCTTAGCTCCAATTGCATATAAAAGAAGACCTCAAGGCCATTTATCAATCATCAACTAGAGAGGAATTTCTAGAGAGAGAGATAGGTTAGAGTAGAAAATAAATTAGGTAGAATATTTTTGTAAATAATTTTATTTTTATCTTTTTAGATATTTGTGAGAGATTAATTGTTGAGCAATTCAAATGAGTATTTGTATGTAATTGAATATGGTGGAAAGCTCATTTGGAATAGATGTTGATCAATTTCAATGGAGGATTAGAGTCCAATTTTGCAAATCAAGGAGACTTGTTTGAAGATTTGTCCTCTTACCCTTCTATTTTATTTGTTTATGCCTTTGATTATTAATTTGTCATATTTCATACCATGTTAGGCTAAAACCCCTTTCAAGGGGTGGGGTGAAACCCTTATTTGATATTATTTTAGTTTAATTAGTTTGCTTACTTGAAATATCCCTTTGAATGTTAATTTTGATCCCTCACCCTTAGATTTACGCCTCGAGAGAGGGTAAATGATTTTCGAGAGAAAATCGAAATTCTAGTGATAATACCCATTTTAGATTTGAACTAGAGATAGGGGTTTCTTAAGTGGGGTATTATCATTTGAATTTCAACTCTAAATTTAATTTCTAAGATTGACATAAATTCTAATTGATCGATCCTAGCGGGTGATTAATTAAAAGGAGTGTTGATCTAATTTTCTAGAGTTGTGAGGTGTTAATTTTAATTTTCTACAAGATTACTATTCTAATTACACTTGCAACGAGAGTTGGTTTGTAATTTTAATATTAATTTGGGAGAATTCAAATAATTGAATTAATTAATTAGACTAATTAAAATTTGTGGTGTAATCCCACTCCTTGATTGTTCTCACAATTATTTTCCTCACTTTATCTTTTATTTTAGTGTTAGACTTTATTTTTCATTTTAGTAAATTTCTAGTTAGTTATTTTCATTTAGTTTAGTTTAGTTTAGTTTAGATCTCACCTCACCCTATTGTTTTAATATTGAAAAAGCTAAAAAAAATTAGAAAAGTGAAAAAGAACGAAAAGAAAATAAATAGTGAATTACAATTGAATTTGTTCCATTTGCTTTACTCCCTAGAAAGTGGATTGATACCCTTACTTACCTCTACACTTGAGTTTATTATAATTTGTAGGTACATAAGGTTTTGATTAGAAGGACTTTTCAAGCAACGACAATGAAAGAGATACCCATACAAAAGTCTTTTTATCACAAGGCACATCCTTCCTAGAACTCAATGTGTGTAGTGTGAATCAATCAAAACGGGTCGAGTATCACAAGAGTAATTCCTAGATTGCCTCTTCGAAATCAACGCTTCTTCAACTTCAAATCTCACTGGATATATCTCTCTCAAATGAACTCTCGAGATTTAGGCAAGTGTATCGCTGTTGTGTGTGAGGAGGTGAGTAAATGTAAGCAAGTTCAAACGTCACACACACACACACATAAGAAAGAACGAGAAAATAAGAAAGAAAATTGATCTCATGAAATAAATGCTAATCACTATAGTGAGAACGTCGAGTTATTCACCACATCGACTTTCATTTGCCTGAACACCTAGGGGAAATGGATGATAATGGGTGAGGGGGAAATGAAATGAGGATGAATATGATATGAGGGATAAGATGGGATGGTGATAGTGATATGAATGATGAAGGATGAATGTATGATGGATGTGAAATCGATGCGAAAGAAGAGTGTATACATTTTAGGCACAAATGTCTTTATTTCAAAACCAACTACTAACTACAAACTCTCTTTCTTTTCTTTTCTCTTTTTTTTCTTTTTTTTTCTTTTCTTTTTCTCTATTTTTATGTTTTTCTCATTTTTTTTTCTCTCACTTTTCAAACCAACACTGAAGACATTTAACATTTGGAATAACACTCTTTTATTTGAAAATGATGATGGATGATATATGAAATGAGTGGGGAGAGATGGTGAGGGAAATATATGGGAATAGGGTAGAATATGGTAATGTAATTGGTGAAAATCTAGTATTCAGGACAAATTTCAAGACACGCGTTTCTTACAACTCGAAAAAGATGTCATTCTCAGTGATCAAGCCAAAATTTTTAAAGAAGAAAAATGAGATCATACAACGAATTAAATGCGGACCCAAAGAAAGTTGAATCAACTTGTGACTCGGAGATTGCGTAAGACACTCTGAAAGGGTGAAAGGCACGAATCTCACAAGCTAAAGTCTCTACTAGTGATCCTTATGGTTCTCTTGGGAATTATAATACTCTTCAACTCTAACTATAGTGATGTGATAAGTGCACAAATTTCGTTGAGTCTAGAAATTCATGGTGCAATATGCCTTGTTACGTATTACATAAGCTATTTAGAAAAATTATTCTGTAGCTTGATTCCTAGACTTTTGAAAGATGGATGATTGAAAATTCACATCAATGAGTGAGATGAAAGAAACTGCACAAAATTTTAAAAATCATGTTTAAAAATCAAAATTTTTCAAAAGAGGTCCGATTTCGATAAAATTCCCCACCCCCAAACAAAAAGGAACATCGTCCTCGATGTTAAGTAAAATGATGTTTAAAATTGAGAGCATAAGGGAGGAAAGAGATTACTAGAATGAACTGCTAATGAAGTGGACAGATGAAGCCAAAATGAAACCTGAATAAAAAGTGATAAGAGAGAAAAAAATGTGTACAAGTCTATAAACATGATAAAGCATAGGGTGATGTGAAACACCACCTCCAAACAGGATGATAATAGTAAAAGAAACGCGGGCTGCCTTCCGGTAGCGCTAAGTTTAATGTCTTCATCGAGACCGATGGAATCTCACCCTAAGGATAAGATCTATGAAAGCCCAGGGTGGCAGAAAAATCGGGTGATGATAATCACCCCCAAACAAGACTGAAGCATTAGTCTTGTTGGATAGCGGCTAAAATGGTCAATGCATCTGTATGGAAAAGTGCATCACACAATGCAAAGCATCGGTGGATCATGGGCATGTGGATATTAAGGTAAGGGTGAGGGTGAATAGGCATCGATCACGGGCCTTATTGAGCCGAAAGGTGAGGGCAACTAGGGCCCTATAAGAATGGTGCTCTAGTTGGTGAGGGAGGCGAAATGGTTTGCTAAGTTGAATTGAATGGGCCTCAGAAAAATCATACGACCATTCTATAAATGGGAGATGATAATGGTCGCGTCGTGACACGCCAGGAAGCTGTCGATGGGAAAAGTCAACACCACAAGAGAGTGGCGGGCATGGGGGAACAAGCTCGGTGTCACGGTGGGGAGTGGCACCATAAAAACTCTCGTGGATGGTGGAGGGTGGTTTCAGGTGAGGATCTAAAAATGTGGATGGGGACTGCATGGTATAAGATCTAGATCCAAACTAGGTGATGGGACAATGGGTGGGGTAAAGGGTGTATCGGGTGGAATAAATGGTGGATCGAGTGGGATAAATGGTGGAGGAAGATGATCCAACTCAAGAGTGGGAGAAACATACTCCTCATGAGGCGCAGAGTGATCCACAAGGGAACTCGCAGGAGGAAGTGTGGAAATAAATGAGTGAGTGATCAACTTATCCACCATTATGTTGCCATCCGATGTGGTGAAAGGGTCTAACGAGGCATTAAGATCCGAGATAGATGAATCAACATCAATATTTGGCTCAAGGGGGGCCAAATATGACGGGGTATGATCCATATCAAGAGAGGTGGTAACCATCTCTGACGCTATCTCGGTACAATGGTGAGCACTCATAGCCGGAGCTAACCTAGGATAAATTTGTTCCTCGGGAACACAAGGGTGAAGCTCGATAGGTTTAAACTGGAGCATATATTGGGGTACTATGGGAAAGTGAGTGGGAACCTCAAAGTGGGGTTCAGGTGGACATTGTGGGATTGGATCAGGCTCACTATCGAAAGGTAAGTCAACACAATTGTCAACTTGGGGCCCGAACCATGGGATGGTCTCAACTTCGAGATTCTCGAGGTGGTAGAGTTGGTCACACTCAAAATCTGTGTCACACAAGGACACGTCATCAGCACTCTATGTTGCAACAATGGGTGAATGCGTGGGAATGTCCGGCTCTCGCTCACACTCAAATTCATTTAACCTTTGTTCAAGCCTTTGGAGAGCTTGAATTTGAATCTGAGTGGCTTGCTCTTGCTTGAGTATGAACTATTGTAAGAGGCTTTTGAGAGCGGAGGTGGAGGATGGTGGTGGTGGTGGAGTGACGGGTGGTGGCGGAGATTGAGGTGGACACAACTCGCTATGATCATGACTATACGGAGAATACTCAAATGAAGTGGGTGGAGTGGGGCCAAGTTCATCATACACGAAAGGATCACTTTCGTGATGGACAAATGGTTGATACTCGTGGGGTGTGTAGTGAGGGAACTGATCGTGAACGGGTGCACAAGGTTGCCATGACAACTGTTGGAACGTGTGAGGATCCACAACATCGGGTTGGGATTCGTATTGCGTGGAAGGGTGATCAGGCCTCCACGAATAGCTCGGGTACTCACACAACTCAGGATTGGTTGTATCGGGATAGTAGGCCAAGGTGGGTTCCGAAACAGTGTCATATGGATACACATGTTCCATGGCGGGTTAAGATGGATATGGAATGTATGGGCACTCATGGGACATGTGATCTACATAATAACAGTGGGTGCATAACAAAGTATGAGACACGTCGACACTTGACACCGAGGGTGATGGAAAATGAGGTGCATGCATGGACGGATCAAGAGTATCTATGGTACTCGTGAGAGAGGTGCATGCATGTGAATGTGCCGGCCCTCATACGGTCTATCAATTAGGGTATCCTTCCTCATAACTTTATGTAGCCAGTTATAGATTTGGACTCCCTAGTTGTGATACCAACATCCATTGTATCTCTGAATGTCTTTGCTCACATTTTTCCCACCAATGTTGAGGTATTTGTCTTGCAAAATGAAATATGTTTATCTTTTTTTTTAATAATTAGTATTTAATTTAAGCTTCCTGTGAATGTAGTATTTCTGCATGTTGTTAATGAAGAAAGGGAGAAAATAACTCCTTCAGGTGGGGTTAATCTACCCTAAGTGGATGGTGCTCTTTCTTCAACGGAGGTTAGGTCTTTGTCCAATGGAGCCTATTATTATGTCTCTTGAGGATGCTCCAAAATCTCAAGCTCAAATGGAATATAGGAATATCAACATTTCCCTGCCTTCGGGCAATGTTACAGCCGTTGATGAGGTAGAACTATACATTTATCTTTTTATGAAACTTTATTAGTTATCATAATGCTTTTCCCGTATGAATAATTTTATAACCTCCTTGGATATAACTTAGCGAAAAAACTCATCAACATGGTGATTTAGTCTCTCTTATTGAGTAATGTTCATCATAAGTTTAATTTTGTCACCTTCTTGGTGATGTAATTTGCTTGATCATAGTGTGACACCCTGCTTAATTAAATTCCGATTGATCAGACCTTTATAAAATTAAATCAGGATTTATATATGGTTCATTCTTAGCATCACTGTCGCAATAATATTAATTACTAACCACCTAATCTTTAATTAAATCGATGCTAAATTTTATCTTATGACTTAATCCAAAACCAACAAGTGTAATAAGAATTCGAATAACCAACACAATATAAGAGAATCGAATCATGCCACAAATAGCTAATAAAAGTGTTATCCGAATAACATCGACTATACAAGCAATCTAACAAAATCCAAAGTATGTAAAGTGTAGCTAATACATTCCAAACTAAAAGTATTGAGTACAAGACATGGGCATCATGCCCAAAGTACAACTAGAATATCCCTATTTAGAAGAGAATGAGATAGGGGTCTAAAGCAATATCCTGCAACATTCACATGTACTGCAACTACGTACCCTGTATGAAGATCAGACCTGGCACCCCTGTGGTAGGACACCTAAAAGGTTTTGAAAATATTTTTATAGCAAGGGTTAGAACCCAAAATATTTGAAAATATTTATCAAGTGAATTTAAATGCAGTAAATTAAAATGCATGAATGCTATTCATATTTAAGTTAGTGTTGCACACTCTGTTGAGGACACCTCACCCCTCGACTAATGTGCACGCCTAACGTACCTTTACATGACCCATCTAGCTATCTATCCTGTAACTAGTCTTGTCATATATATCCTACAATTACTCACTACTTTTTTCCGAGTGAGTTTAGTATACGTTTTATAAGTTATTAATCACACTAACTTATTTAAGTCATTTCTCATTTAATATCATATAACAATCTCACAAGTTATATCATAAATACAATTCTCATCATGTATTTACTCGTATATAATTTCACACCATATATACATAATATCATACTACAACATTCACACACATATTGTAGATATAACATCCTCCCGAGTAGGATCTCATCGGATGTTCTCTAAATGCTATCATAACCGCATAGGAGGCGTCCATAGTTCCCCCCGAAAGTGGCCGTCCCATACCATAATGGCTCACCCCTAAAAACAGATGCTATGACCTGGGGATTATACTCTCCCTGCATTCACTAGACAGGGGATTCACCCACATCGCGCAACCTCCTAAGATAGCATTAGAATCAATATGCTTTATTATAAATTTTATTCACACAAATATTTATAAATCACACACACACACACACACACACACACACACACACACACACACACATATATATATATATATATATATATACACACACACACACACACACACTACACACCATCACATATATATTAAATCTAGGCTACCGGTGTACTACATACGTAAGACTAGCCTAAAACATGCAAGTCTACAATTCAACTCAATTTCAATTAATCATGCACTAATTAATTTCATTATCTTGGTTTCACTCTAACAAATATACCCAGACTATCTCGCTTAGCCAGAAATTCAAAATTCCCAACTCATTATTCAATTTCTTTCAATTAAGATTACCCACTTAATTTACAAGGTTTCAAATTACTCAATCATAAAACTCAATTCTCTAATTGGATTTATCCTCTATTAATCCAAGGTTAAATTCTAAAAATTCGAACTCTAATTTATAAATCCCAAAATTCAAATTCATCTAACACAATAATATTCATCACAAATTAACAATCAGGCCTGGATCAGGGGAGGGGAGAAATCTATCAGAATTAATCAGGTCTTTCAAGCGACCATCCATGTCGTTTGAATGACAATGTCTATCGTTTGAACGAGATGCTAGGTCGTTCGAACGACCCTGGTGTTCTCTCTTTTCTTTAGTTTCCCAGAAAAAAACCCGGTCTGCCATTAAAGCTTTAAAACCGTCGATTTTATACATATTATACCCTCAAAACCATCCAATATTCATCCTAAATCCACCCATTTTATTTTCTAAATCTAACTACATCATCTAAACAAATTGGGAAACCAAAATCCACATATTCTTATCATCTTTATAGATTTTAAATCATAAGCATGAAATCTCCAAATTCAAATATATAGCTAACCCTAACATATTATTCAATTCCACACATTCTATAATATGAATAGGAAAATACTATTTAATCAAATTCAAGTTAAACCACTTGCCTTAGGGTTTTTAGAATAAAATCCTTTGATGAAGATGATGCGTTGATTCAAGGGTCTCCTTTCTTGTTCTTGGATTAATCTCCCAAAATCTCCTCTAATTTCTCTCTTCTTTGTCTCTCCTCAATTTAGTCTTCTAAAAATTAATTAAAGTTCCTTTACCCTTTCACAATTAGGGTTATTAACTCTAATCCCGTTTTGGGCTTATGGGCCTTCTAAAAAGGGACCAATGTAAGGACATTATCCGTCATAATTAATTATGTCATATACCGCTACAAGTTGCTATAAGTCGTTGAAGCATTGAGAAACGTACATCTACAAAGAGAAATCCAAATTTCAAGAAGACTTCAACTTTTAAGCCCAACAAGGATGAATTTGGTAAAATGTGTTTAAGTTCCATTTACATTTTACATTAAAAGTGTTGTGATATTTTTGTGAAAGATAAAATATTTTTCTATTTATGAAAAATGATTTTTGAAATGATTGTTTTTAAATGTTTTTAATTTTTCAAAAACATTTTATCATAAAAGTTTTAAATAAAAGTTTCTGATCTCGTGAACAATCTTAAGTTTTGAATATTCCAAGATATTTAAAAGACTGAAGCTTTATGAGTTACATGTATGATGTCATTCGAACGATATCATACCAGGTTCAAACGAGATCGTATCTCGCTCAAATGATAACGTATGTCGTTCGAATGAGATGTGGTTTAAGCTGACACGTCACCGCCTTGATTTTTAATATAAATTGAGTGTCAGTCTTCTGAATTTTGTGTGGAGAAATACTGGATTTCACATAATACGTTTTTATATTATTCTCCAACCATTTGAGGGTTCATAACTCTTGGTTAGTAATTCAAAATCCCAATATCTTTTGTGTGAGTTATTTTGTGAAACCCAAAACATAGTTTGCTATTGTTCATACTTTATTGGAAGATTTCTAGAACCGAGAGTTGCATGCTATTGTGGAATGAGTTTTTATAGAATTTTATGACTAATTGCAATTAGGGAGTGCTGCGGTGTTCCTGTGATGAAGACCGGACTGCAGTTTATGGAGGTTCGCTGAGTGTGGACTTTTTGCTGACAACATCGACTGATGCCTGTGGGTATTTGAGTGTCAAACTATATTTCATTGTAACCGTGTAAGTTGCGATTTATAATTATATTGAAATAAAAAGATTTTCCCTGAGGGGATTTTTCCTGAACTTTGTGTTGCATACTTTATTCATGTTGGTTTGACACTTGCACGCACATAGATATTTGAGTTTAAGGGCTAGGTTCATTTAATTCATTAATTGAATCTAATTAAATAAGTTTGTTATTGGAATTTGCTTAACCATTGAAATCATTATCGCAAACGGTCTTTCAAATTGATATCATAGCAGGTTACGCTAATTTATCGCGTATTCTTATTTTTCGCAAAAAAATGTGTGATATTTATTTTCTTTGAAAAATCTAATTTTTGAAAGTTTGTCGCAATGTTTCCAAACGAAAACTTATATAGTAGGTTGCCAATTGTTACGGGTCTAATTATGCTTACTCAAAAGCTCGAATGAAATCCCATTTCAAAGAAATCGATGAGAGAGTTTGGTTAATTTGTGAAAGGGGCTGGATTCCTCCCACTGTCACCGCGAATAATATCAGGAATTTGAAACATGTGTTAGACTGAAATGAGGAAGAGTTTAGGTGGAGCACTTAAAATTCATGAGGGCTTAGTGAAATTTTCAAACACGTCACCCCTGATGAGTTTCGACATATTATGACGTGCACCACATTTAGATAGGCATGGGATGTTTTGCAACTCACCCACGAAGGCACTAACGCGGTCAAAGAGTCTAAAATTCAAAATTTAACCACTCAATTTGAAACCACCACCATGCTAGAGACTGAGTGTCTTGACAAATTTTATGCATGTTTGTCTTATATTATCAACACTAGTTTTAATCTTGGTGTGCCGATTCCTGATGCATGAGTTGTTAAAAAGATTTTAACATCGCTGCTTAAATGTTTTATCCTTAAAGTGACTGTTTTGAATACCTTAGGAAATTTGAATCGTCTGAAATTAGAAGAGTTGGTAGGATACCTATAGACATACAAAATTGACATGTTACCCGACACGGTCAAATCTAAGTTTAGAGGGATAGCGCTTAAAGCCCAATCTAAGAAAAAGAAAGCAAGTTTTTGTGAGTCCGAGTTTGAGTTTGACATGGCCCTGCTTGCAAAGAATTTTAAAAAAATTCTCCAGTTTTCGAAACAAAATTCTTCCAATAAAATATTTTTGGAGAAAAAAAAAGAAAGACAAGACCAAAGAAAGCGGTGAGAAAGAGAAAGAGAGTGAAGAAAATTTAAAATGTTTTGAGTGTGAGGGGAAAGGTCACAAGTCATTTGAGTGTCCCACTAGGCTTAGGAGAGAGGGAAAGAAAGTTTCCATGCCAACCGCCCTTAGTGATAGTGAGGGAGAAGAGGGAGATGAGTTCGGTAAAGGTTTAGGACATGGTATGTGTGTTGCCTTTTTAGCCAGTCAAAAGAGCACACCCACTTTGTCCCACGATGATGAGGACAATTGCGCACATGATACCCCTGACAAGGTTTTGAGTGTTTCTAGCAAGTCTGAGAGCGAGTGCGCTAGTGATGATGAGAGTGAACTCTAGATTACGTTTTGAGAGTTGTACGTCGAGACCTTAAAGACTGAAAAATTGAATAAAAAGTTGGGTCTCAAGGTGAAACATTTGGAGAGATAGATTGAGAGTTTGAGGAAAAAGCAAGTCAACTTGAGAAAGTGAAGGTTTCTTTGAGTGAGCAGTTGATTGCTTTGAATAGGGAAAAGAGTGAGCTTATAGCCCGCGTGTCACAATTAGAGATAGATCTTAAGCATGCCCTGGAGGCTAAAGTCACTTTGGAGAACGCATCTAAGAAGATGCAAAAGATGGTTCTGAATCCTATTTTGAGGAGTGGTGAGAGTTGAGGAAAAAGTCATGAGGGTGCGTCTATTTCTTTTTAAAGAGTGCGCTTGCGTTCAAATTAGAAATTATTTAATCAAATCTTAGTTTTTCAATTAAATCCTAAAGCATGCATCTAGGTGTGATTGAAATATATATGATCATGCAAGAATAATTAATCACACAAAAAACACACAAATGAGGAAAAATCCCCCAAAGGGGCAAAACCTTTTTATTTTCACTATAATTTAAAAAAATGGTTACACGGATTACAATGAAAATAAGTGCGATAAAGAAATACCCCCAGGTGTCAGTTTCTATGTCTCGACTGGAATCTCCTGCAAGAACTACAGGTGGGCAGCAATGAAGAAGAGAATGGCTTCTCCATAAATTACGCCAGATGAGTAAAAACGATCCTCATGAAGGTTTAACAATTCACATACATAGATGGGAGTGTTTATGTGAATAAACAAGGTGTAAAACCTTAAAAAGTGAAGTCTATTTTTTGGGCAGTTCTCGCTCAAACGAAGGACTCGTGTCGTTCGAACGACTTCGCGCGAGATGCTGATCTCGCTCGAACGACAGTGCTAGCTCATTTGAACGAGCTCGTCGACCTAGGCACTCCGCTTCTACACTTAGAAAAAATTCTGTTTTTTATGAAAATAATTCAGACTTCGAAAAAACATTTTCTGAAAAATTTCCCAAATATTTATGCAAAAATAAACAACTCCATTAAATGATTTTACCAATATTGCGTAGTGGAGTAGTGGGAAACAGTTGAGCAGCACGTCGCATGTAGCATGATGCACGTGTGAAGATGATGGGTGAATGGATTTGGATAAAGGCCATCGTGGATGATCATGTTGACGTGCCAAATGTAGTGGTATCAGACATACAAACTGTGATCTAGGGAAAACAAAAACTTCCTAGATTCTACCCTGGACATTTATAAAATTATGTCCTTACAAATCTCCCCCTATGTTTATGCCGGTACATAAATAAAAAATCCGAATTATGCGATCTCTATAAAACAAATGACATATAATATAATATCCCCATTAAACCCTCAAACTGAGAATACTAAATGACATGTCTTCAATCAAACTTCATCATTTTCAAATTTTTAGCTCTTCAGAAACTCCCAAAGCTTTTCTCATCAGGGTGTGCAGTCCAATAAATCAACTTTGTACCTTCACACATGAGATAAAGGAAATACCCGTGACAAGAAACAGTTTGAAATATAATGATATGCAAAAATCAAATATCAATTAAGCTTAAGCAAATCATTGATAAATCAACCAAACCCCAAAAAAATTCTCCCCCATAATTCATTATCCCCCTTTTTATGATGTCCCTAAATAGACAGATATGGGAAGCATAAATATAGAAAATGTCACATGATAATTTTTTTTTCACACATAATATACAACAAAGGATCACACCATGAAAGAACACAAAAGCAACCAAGCCGATGATAGCGTAAATGTAAGAGTGTGATCAAATTTGATAGGAAAATCACTGCACACAAACATGACATATGTTCACGATGAATATTGAATACTCCTAACGAATGAACTCAACATCTTCCTTAGGTGTAAAAATATGGAAATATGAGACATTGACTCAATCAAATCAACAAATCAAAGCTCAAAATGATTTGCACACCAATAACGTTCAAAACGATTTAATGCTTTTTCAGAACTTTCAAGGAAGTGCAAACCCATTTAAATTCTCCAACCAAACTCCCTCAGATATGTATTTTGAATAGAGGTGATCTAAATTCTCAAACTTTGTAGAATTGATGGTGAAACCTAAATGGCCCATTTTTGTCTTGAATTTCTTTTTATTGCCTTAAAATATTTTTGGGCTCTTTTAACCTCTTTGGACCCCGGATAATAAAATTCCTCAATTTTTTAGGTCCGATTTAACGATGGCTTAGTCGAAAAGGATGGACAATTACCTTTCATAGTCCTTCACCATTTTAAAAAATATAATCTCACCAAACATTTTTTTTGCATGTATTCCAATCTTGTCACGTTTTATTGCATATGGTTCATTGTATAGACATAATTGAGATGGAAATACTCAAGCCAATATGTGACAGACAAGTACAATAATCAAATAAACCCGTTCATGTGTGCAATAAAGGAGATAAGGAGCCAAACATGTAGAAAGACATCACTAATCACATCTCGAAGACTCCAAACAATGTAAAGCACATGGGTGCAATGGTGTGGCATCTCAAATCACTATCAAACAGTCACATGGATAAATGGAATGAAATTTCAGACTCGGCTATCTTAAATGCTCATCCATAAAAGGTCTAAATAAACTACAAAAATCTTTTTGTGCTTTTCTAAAATTTTTATAAAAAGAAAATCTTTTTGGATTTTTTAAAAAATATAAAAAGCAAAAATAAAAATACAAATGATACAAACTAGCAATAGAAATCATATGATATGAACATGATAATGCATCCTATCCTAGACATGAACCAACCCCTCAGTCAATTGTGAAAATCCCCAAAGACTTCCTAAGACTCTCAAATCTAAGGGCATCTAAAGGCTTCGTGAAAATATTGGCCAACTGACGGTCAGTGGGTACGAAACTCAGGGATACGACTTTCTCCTTAACAAACTATTTTATAAAGTGCTCGCGTATCCTGATGTGCCTTGTGTGCGAATGCTGGACTGGATTGCGGGATATGTGTATCGCGCTCGTGTTATCACAGGAAATGGTCATGGTGTCCTGTGAAATCCCATAATCCTCCAGCATCTTCTTCATCCACAAGAGTTGCGTGCAACAACAACCGGCGACGATGTACTCAGCCTCTGCATTGGACAAAGAGATGGAGTTTTGCTTCTTACTCATCCAGGAGACAAGAGAAAAACCAAAATAGAAACACCCACCAGAAGTGCTCCTACAACCATCTATATCCCCGACCCAATCGACATCCGAATAGGTAGACAAATGGTCATCGGTATCAAAGGAATACTAAATACCGTATGAGAGAGTCCCACTCACGTATTTGATAATATGTTTTAGAATGAGTAAGTGTGACTCTTTCGGGGATTCCTGATATCCCGCACAGACTCCAACACTAAAGGCTATATTTGGATGACTAGCAGTCAAGTAGAAAAGACTACCTATCATACTTCGATACAAGGTTTTCTTTACGTCCTTGCCAAAAGTGTCCTTACTAAGCTTGATAGAAGAAATCATAGCTATACGTGCATGATTAGCGGAGTCTAAACCAAATTTCTTCACTAGGTCTCTAGCATACTTAGATTGGGAGATGAACATACCATCCTCTAGCTGACGAACTTGGAGACCAAGGAAGAAGGTAAGCTCACCTACCATGCTCATCTCAAACTCACTTTTCATCTCCTCCTCAAAGTGGTGAGCATGCTAGGAGCACGTGGATCCAAAGACTTTGCCATCCACATAGACTTGGGCAACCAAATGAGCACCGTCATCTCTCCTGATGAACAACGTCATATCAACTCCCCCTCTCTTGAAGCCATGGGCTAATAGATAGGAAGTAAGCCTCTCGTACTAAGCACGGGGTGCTTGATTCAAACCATAAAGGTTTTTCTCAGATAGTAGACGTGCTTCGAGTGCTTAGGGTCTTCAAACCCTTTTGGTTATTCCACATAAACCTCCTCCTATAGAATACCATTTAGAAAGTCACTCTTGACATTCATCTGGTATAACTTGAAGCGCAGATGACATGCGATGGAGAGTAGTAAGCGGACGGACTCAAGCCTCGCAATATGAGAAAATGTCTCACCAAAGTCTACACCCTCAATCTGTGTGTAGCCTTGAGCGACCAACCTATCCTTATTTTTTATTATGGTACAATTTTTATCCATTTTATTCTTGAAAATCCACCTGGTACCTATCACATTAGTCTCACTAGGTCGGGGAACAAGTTCCCACACATTGTTCTTTTTAAACTGAAGCAACTCATCCTTCATGGAAGATATCCAGTGTTCATCCTTGAGTGCTTCTTTGTGATTCTTTGGCTCGATTTTGGACGTGTAGAAAAAATATCTAACAAAGTTCTCTAGCTGAGAACGAGTCTTGACCCCTAAAGTGGGATCGCCAATAATGGCATAGGGATCATGACTCTTGTGAACCCAAGAAGGCGTGTCCCCTAACACAGGAGTAGGGTCCACAGGGTGTGGGTGAGGGTTAAGTAAATCGCTGCCAGAAAAGTCCTCATCCTCACACTGAAGGCTAAGATCAATAAATGTCAAAGGTCTGTCATCTTGCATGCTGACATTTATTGATTCCATAACCTTAGAGATCTTCAAGTTAAAAACTCGGTTAAATATTCTAGCAATATTCCCTCATCATTTCGGGAGTCAAACTTTCCTAATTGCTCTCTATCCCGTAGGATGTAGCATTTACTCCCAAAGACACGAAAATATGCAAGGTTGGGTCTCTTACCAATCCACAATTCATAAGGCGTCTTAAGTGTGTGTGGACACAGGTAAACCCTATTCACCATATGGCATGCATTAGACACTGCCTCTGCCCAAAATCTCCTAGCAACCTTACGACCTAGAAGCATAGATCTAGCCATTTCCTGAATCATCCTATTCTTTTTCTCAATAATCCCATTTTGCCGAGGAGTCTTTATAGTAGAAAACTCATATTTGATTCCAAGGCTGTCAGAGCAAATATGTACCTTTGCTTCCTTAAATTTCGTGCCGTTATCACTATGTATCCTATTAATAGTGACTCCGTGTTGATTTTACAGGACACGACACTTGGTTATTAAAAACTCTACAACATCGGATTTCTCTCTCAGAAAACCTAAAATTGAATATCTGGAGAAATCATCTACCATCATAAGGATATAACTCTTACCACCCAGACTCTTAGTACGAGTAGGACCCATAAGATCCATGTGAATCAACTCAAGAACATGGTAGGTGGTAATGGAATGAAACTTCTTATAGGGGCTACGAATTTGCTTTCGCAACTGACAGGGCCCACAAACCGTGGAAGTTGGCTTTCCAAGAGATGGTAAGCCACGTACTAGGTCCTTTTTAGCTAAATATGTCAAATATCTAATGTTCACGTGACCTAAACGTTGGTGCCACAGATCTATAGGCGTGATCGTGGCGCTGTTGCAGACAAGTGAGGATGTGGGCACAACCCTGTAGAAATTATCTTCTGTCCTCACCCCTTGCACTAAAAGTTTACCGAATTAATTATAGACATTACACGCGTCCTGATCAAACTTTATGACAAAGTCAGCGTCGCACAACTAGCTAATGCTGAGAAGGTTTGCTTTCAAACCTTTGACGTATAAAACATTCTCTAGCTTAGGAAATCCTAGTAACTCTACTGTACCTCGTCCTACAATGGTAGACTTGCTCCCATCTCCAAAGGTGACTCTACCTTCCTTATACTCCTCTAGGTAGGTAAAAAATGAGACATCAGCTGTCATATGTTTGGAGCACCCACTATCAAAATACCACTGTGAGGTATTATGTGCTTTGAGAGCGACATGAACAACAAAGGCCTTTTTGTCTTTCTTAGGTACCCAAGAAGTGGTAACCTTTTGTTTACCCTTGTTGTTGTTGGTTTTAGCCAGGATGCCGGAAGCCTTTACTGACGGCAAAGACATCTATCAAAATTCCTCCATCAAACTCTGTGATGTGGCAGCTAAAAACTCAACACGCTCTCTCAGACTGGCAAAATCATCAGTACGATGTGGTGGAGCAGTAGTATGTCATGTACGACCCAAACTATAGCAAAAATCCCTGAGGTGGCCTTTTCTTTTGAAGTACGTACAAAATAACACAGTCTTAGGTGGACCTGGGTTTGCTTTTCTTGTTCGAACTCTTTTTCATGGATTTTAACGATGGCCATATGGAGTCGTAGTAAACTCAAGAACTGGTCCAGGTGCAATTTAGGACATGGAGGCACCATCATAACCTATTCCCTACCTATCACCAAAACCTAAAGTGGGACCGAGGAGCATCTTTCCCATCTTTCTAGATCTGTCCTCAATTTGAACCTTGACTTCCCGTGCTCTCTCAAGATCATGAGTAAGCTGGGCAATAAGGGCTTCAAGTTTCTTCTGAGTCTCCAAGGAGGAATGGAGCTCACTCGTTAGACTAGCCACTTGTTTAGTCAAGTCCCCTTTCTCTTTCTCAAAACCACTCTCTCTCTCTCTCTCTCTCTCTAAACAAACTTTCTTTCTCAACTCAGGAAGACTCTCTCTCCCTCTCAAGGTAGTGCATGTGGAGGACTCCCTCTCTCTCTCTTCTTCTAAATATTCTTTTAAAGTGGTGATCCTAAAGACTAATGCTTTGTTACACTTTTTGGTTTTAAAAGACTCTTTATATAACTCAGCGTAGGCGCGTTGAAAGTTACTCTCGCTCTCACTTGCATCATCCTCCCCCTCACTCACATTGCTCTCACTGTCGAGGTGTCCCTGTGAAGAAGCATCCTCATCGTCGCGAGGAGCACTAGAAGTACTCACATGACTAGCCATGAATGCGGTCAAGTTACACTCATGCGGTGACTCGTCTCCAGAGTTCACCGACTCGACCTCACTGTCGTCACTAAGGGTAGCATTAAGGACATCTTTGCACTTTTCTTTGGCAAGTCTGTTTTCCAGGTAGCACACTCAAAAGCTCTATGACCCTTACCGTTGCACTCATAACATATCTCACTTTATTTCTTAGGAGGGTCTTTAAAATCTTTTTCATTTTTTTTTCTCAAAATTCTTTTTATCTTTGAAATTTCCATTTTTCTTGAATTTGAGAATTTTCTTGAAATTTTTAGCAAACAGTGCCAAATCATCTAAATCAAAGTTACACTCAGAATCTGACATTTCTATCTCCCTTTTTCTAAATGACTCAACCCTTTTTCTTGCCTACCCCTCACTCTTTCTATCCTGGCCATTAAGTGAAATTCCCTTATCTTTAGGCTTGACAAATTTAGGAAATATGTCAATTTCATATGTTTGTAAGTATCCTACAAGTTCCTTCAATTTAAGAGTGTTTCTATTACCCATAGAATTTAGCACAGTGACGACAGTGATCTAAGAATCTTTTTGACAACTCTAGAATTAGGAATGTGTTCACCAAGATTAAATCTAGTGTTTACAATATCTGACAACCTAGCATAAAATCATCAAAACATTCAGTCTCAAGCATGGTGATGGTTTCAAATTGAGTTGTCAAATTTTGCAGTTTAGACTCTTTCACAGCATTAGTTCTTTCATGGGTAAGTTGTAAAACATCCCATGCCTCTTTTGACGTGGTGCATGTCATTATGCGTCGGAACTCGTCAGGTGTGACGGATCCAGAAATAACACTTAAACCCTTAGAATTAAAATATGACCATTTAAATTCTTCTTCAGTCCAAGCAGTGACAGATTTGAAACTAGTCACGTTCTCAACATTGATAGAGGGAGGTGTCCACCCTTTTTCAACCAAAATCCAGACTCTTTCATCAATGGACTTTAAAGAAGATTTCATGGAGGCTTTCCAGTAAGCATAATTAATCCCGTAAAAAACTGACATTTTATTATATAATTTCTCCATTATGAACACGCCCTTTTTCAAAAATCAATTTTTTCAGAAAATCGATATCTTAGAAAAATTTTACGAAAAATTACACGGTATAATTGTGTAATTGGCTCTGATACCAATTTGAAGAGTGCGCTTGCATTCAAATTAGAAATTATTTAATCAAATCTCAGTTTTTCAATTAAATCCTAAAACATGCATCTAGGTGTGATAGAAATCAATATGATCATGGAAGAATAATTAATCACACACAAAACAGACAAATGCGGAAAAATATCCCAAAGGGGAAAACCCTTTTTATTTTCACTATAATTTGTAAAAACGGTTACACGAATTACAATGAAAATAAGAGCAACAAAGAAATACCCTCAGACATCGGTTTCTATGTCTTGGCTGGAATCTCGCGCAAGAACTCCAAGTGGGAAGCAATGAAGAAGAGAATGGCTTCTCCACAAATTACTCCAGATGAGTAAAAACGATCCCCATAAAGGTTTAATAATTCACATACATAGATGGGAGTGTTTATGTGAATAAATAAGGTGTAAACCCTTAAAAAGTGAAGTCTATTTTTTCGGCAGTTTTTCGCATAAATCGTGTTGTGAAAAGACTTTAAAATCGTGTAGAATGCACCCTGATATTTATACGAAAATCGAGGCGATGGCGTCGCTTTAACGAGATAGGCATCTCGCTCAAATGAAGGACACATGTCGTTCGAACGAATTCGCGTGAGATGGTGATCTCACTCGAGCGACAGTGCTAGCTCGTTTGAACTAGCTCGTCGACCGAGGCACTCTGCTTCTACACTTAGAAAAAATTATAGTTTTGATAAAAATAATTCAGACTTCGAAAAAACATTTTCTGAAAAATTTCCCAAATATTTATGCAAAAATAAACAACTCCATTAAATGATTTTACCAATATTGCGTAGTGGAGTAGTGGGAAACAGTTGAGCAGCACGTCGCATGTAGCATGATGCACGTGTGAAGATGATGGGTGAATGGATTTGGATAAAGGCCATCGTGGATGATCATGTTGACATGCCAAATGTAGTGGTATCAGACATACAAACTGTGATCTAGGGGAAATAGAAAATTCCTAGATTCAACCCCGGACATTTATAAAATTATGTCCTTACACTTTTGTTGCACCTCAGTCGTTTCCTACTTTAGAATTAGATTCGCATGACTCTCGACCCAACCCACCTAGGCGTCCCGTACCTATTAGGAGAGAGCATTGGAGAAATTTTGAGAGAGGTGTTCCTAGGCCGGTTTATGTTTGCTCCCATTGCAAAAATAGATGACACCTTTGGGAGTTTTGTTTTAAATTGGGTTGTGTGTCATGCTTTACTTCTGCACATGTTCGCACACATGCACCCACCCATGATACTTTGCTTGCACACAATGATAGAGAGTTTGCACATATTCGAGAAAGTAAAGTTTTTGGTCAAGACTTCTCATGATTTGATGGACTTGTTTCAAAAGCCTATCATCGCCTTTGGAAAACTCCACCGCACCTACCGGTTGAGGTCTAGACATATTTGCTACCATAGTATGATTTGCATGATGTTATCTCATACCTATTGCTAGTATGTACCATTTGTTTTATACTTTGTTTTCTTTTCTTATTTTTGGTACTTTTTTATCACGGTTTTGGATCTATTTTCCCATTCCAGGAATTGTTTTTATGGAATTTTTCCCACTGGACAAAACTACGTGACACTTTGATTAAACTGGGAAATTGTGTTTTTTCTCGTTCTAACGAGAATCCATCCCGTGCAAAGCCTTCTTGCGAGATCCTATGTCGTTCAAACGACAAGGAGTATTGTTCTGGAATTAATTCTCTGTTTGCACTCCTCTGTTTCATCTTGTTATACTTATTTGGTTCTGCTAGGTTGTATCTGAACAGTGTTCGAATAATACAAAAAGATTTTTAGTATTGAAAAATTTGAAAAATCCAAAAAGAGTTTTGTATTTTGTTTGCACCTTATATGAATGAACATTTAGGATGACCAAGTCACAACTTCATGCCATATCCATGTGACTATTTGATAGTGTTTTGAGACAATATATTGTGTCATTCATGTGCTTTACAAAGTTTGGAGTCTTTGTAATGATATAGTGTTGCTTCCCCAGATGATTGACTTTATTTATTCTTCATTGCACACACACTACACCAAAACTGGGCTAATGGGCATGAAATTTATCCCTGACCAGAAGTGTGGGTCATGGATTTGGTCCGTGACCAAATCGGGTAGGACCAATTTCGATGGTCACGACCCAAATCCCTAACGCATAGCCTGGTCATGGATTTTCCATAGTCACAGATATGGTCACGACCCGTAGCCCTGACCCTATTTGTAAGCTTAGTCACGACCCTAGCCCGTGCCCACTGGGTGATTAAAGACCATTTGGTCACAGTTCAAAGCCGTGACCAGTTGTCTGTGCGATCCATCTTTGTCACGGCTTTAGGTCGTGACCAGTTTTAATAATAATAATAAAAATCCTCGAATCAGGAGGCTAATCGATCAGTTGCTGCAAGTGCTCCTTAGGGGACATCGAGGGGGTCATGTGCTCTCAAATCGGGGGTCCCGTGCTCTAAAATTGAGGGGTCTCGTGACCACGCGATCACGGGACCCTTGTAGGCATTCTGAAATATGGGTCGTGCTCTCAAATCGGGGGTCCCGTGACCACGCAGTCAGTTTGTGTGGGCTACGTTAGTCTCATGTGAGGTGTTAGAACCGCTCACGGGGTCGTTTGGGGGGGGGGGGTTCTAAGGGGTTTCACCCCCCAATGACACGTTGTCAAGCCTAAGTGTGGATATTCTCTATTTTGGGTCGTGCTCTCATACCGAGGGTCCCGTGACCACGCAGTCGGTTTGTGTGAGCTACGTTGTTCCCGTACGAGGTGTTGTCACCGCTCATGGGGCCGTTTGGGGGATGCTAAGGGGTTTTATCCCCCGATGGCTTGTTTTTAAGCCTAAGTGTGGATATTCTCTATTTTGGGCCATGCTCTCAAACCGGGGGTCCCGTGACCACCCGATCGGTTCATACGGGCTACGTTGGTCTTGTGCAAGGTTTTAGCACTGCTCACGGGGCCGTTTGGGTGAATCTAAGTGGTTTTGCCCCCCGATGGCACATTTTTAAGCCTAAGTGTGGATATTCTCTATTTTGGGCCGTGCAGTCAAACTAGGGGTTCTGTCACCATGCAATCGGTTTGTACGGGATACATTGGTCCGTAAGAGGTGTTGGCAGTGCTCATGAGGCCGTTTGGGGGGCACTAAGGGGTTTTTCCCCCCGACGACACGTTTTTAAGCCTAAGTGTGGATATTATTTGCTTTGGGCCAAGATCTCAAACTGGGGGTCCCGTGATGATACGATTGGTTCGTGCAGTCTACGTTGGTCCTGTGCGAGTGTTGGTACCGCTCATGGGGCCATTTGGAGGGCACTAAGGGGATCCAAAGACGGAAGAAACATTTTTAAACCTAAGTGTGGATATTCTCTATTTTGGGCCGCGATCTCAAATGGGGGGTCCCGTTACCATGCGAGCGGCTCCTAATAGCTAGTTGGACCCGTGCGCGGTGATTGCTCCCCTAAGAGGGACGTTTGGTGGGCGTTAAGGGGTTTCCCCTCTAGCGACACGCTTTCAAGCATAAGTCTGGATTTTCTCAAATTATCGTTATATTCTTAAACCGTGGGTTCCGTGACCACGCGATCAGTTCCTACGAGTTACATTGGTCCTGTGCATGGTGATCGATCCCCTAAAGGGTCCGTTTGGGGGGCGCTAAGGGGTTTCGCCCTCTAACGGAACATTTCAAGCATAAGTGTGGATTTTCTCAATTTATGATAATTTTCTAGAACAAGGGGTCCCGTGACCACACGGTCGATTCCCGCAAGTTAAATTGATCCCGTAAGAGGTGTTTGCACCTCTCGCTGGGCCGTTTGGGAGGTTTTTTTTGTTTTGGCCCTCAAAAGACATGTTTTGTAAGAAAATCTAAATAGTCATGGCATGGTAACAACATAAACGTGCTCTGAGCGGTATTTGGAGTTTTTTCTGGACAGTCTTTGGACCAGCGAAGCCACGTTGTCTCCCACTAGTGAATCCCTGACTTTTTACACCTATAGCAAGTGTTCGCATTATTGATTTTAGATGGTGGAGTTCGATTTTGTTGAGTAGAGTGAGCGGTAATGTTTGTAAGGGATTAATTTTAAGGTGCAGGGAACCTAACATTACAAGGTGACCTATTTGGAAGATTAAGAGATTGACAACCATCATTGATCTTACAACCTTGTCAAGCTCAAATGATAAGATTGTAAGCTTAAATGAGGGTTGTCAAGCTCTTAATCTTCCTATGAGGCCGCCTTGTAATGTTGTCAACCCTGCACCTAAAATTAGTCCCTTACAAACATTATCGCTCACTCTACTCAATAAAATCGAACTCCACCATCTAAAATCAATAATGGGAACACTTGCTATAGTTGTAAAAATCCAAGAATTCACTCGTGGGAGACTACATGGCTTCGCTGGTCCAATGTCCAGACAAAACTTCAAAGACCATTCAGAGCACGGTTCTAGTGTTCTCGTGGAATGATAGTTCAGTTTTTCTTACCAAACATGCCTTTTGAGGGAGAAAACTAAAAGCACCTCCCAAACGGCCCCGTGAGAGGTGTTCAAACACCTCTTACGGGATCAATTTAACTCCCAGGAATCGACCGCATGGTTACGGGACCCCTGGTTCCAGAAAATGACTATAATTTAAGAAAATCCACACTTATGCTTGAAAATGTGCCGTTAGAGGGCGAAACCCCTTAGCGCCTCCCAAGCGGCCCCTTTAGGGGAGCGATCACCATGCACGGGACCAATGAAATTCATAGGAATCGATCGCGTGGTCATGAGACCCATGATTTGAGAATATGACTATAATTTAAGAAAATCCAGACTTAGGCTTGAAAACATGCTGTTAGAGGGGAAATCCCTTAACGCCCACCCTACAACCCCTAAAGAAGTTTTAACACCTCGCACGGGACCAACGTAACTCGCAAGAACTGACCGTGTGGTCAAGGGACCCCCGATTTGAGAATATGATGATAATTTGAAAATATCTAGAATTAGGTTTAAAAACATGCCATTAGAGGGAGAAAACCGAAAGCATTATCCCGCAATCCTTCTAACATACTATCCAACAACAAGCCAACAACCAATAATGATCTAACAGCCAAACCAAACAAAATTAATAATTATCCCGTACTCCTTCTAACTATCCAACAACTAGCTAACAACCAATAATTATCTAATAGCCAAACCAAACAAAACCAATAATTATACCGTACTCCTTCTAACATACTATCCAACAATAAGTCAACACCCAATAATTATCTAATAGCCAAACTAAACAAAACCAATAATTATCCCGTACTCCTGACATGCTATCCAATAACAAGCCAACAACCAATAATTATCCAACAGCCAAACCAAACAAATCCAATAATTATCCCATACATTTAAAACATTTAAAAGATAATGCATATCAATTATATAAATACTTCATTTAAAGTAAAGAGTACCTGATTACTGCGATCCAACAAGGCCATTAAATAAAGTCTTCTGAATGTGTGAATGAACCAAATTGATCCTGGAGCCCCCAACGTATTGTTTTACATGTACATTTGTTGACTAGTTTCTTTAATACAATCTTCATAAAATCAAGCTAATTTAACTTCATTTTATGAACATTGCATGAATGAAACTGGTCAACAAATGTATATGTATAGGAACATGTGAAAATTAAGCTAGGTCAATTTGATCCAATCACAAACTCAAATGACTTTATTCTCAAATGGAGTGTCTTGTGAAAGTAACTAAATATTTGACTGAGCATAGCATATTATCGAAAGTTGACTTACATAAATGATATTAAACATTCGTAAAAGTAACTAAACAGTCATACATCAAAGTAAAGCACTAATACAATGTCAATATCAAAATAGGATACAAATAAGATTAAAAAGGTTAACATAATATTTTGACACTCAATCTTCCTCTAAATCAACTAAAAGATTCTTCAAATTAGGGTTGTCATCAAGAGCTGACTGGAAATTTTTTTAGAGCCTTCAATGCATCCACTTCAGTAGTCATACCCTTTGGTGCATGCACAACAATAGACCAATTGCCATCGTTTATGCACTTCGAGTAGAATACCTTCTTTACGTTCTGAAAGGCACAAATAAAAGGCTCGTCGACTATGCAATCTTTACTCTTCAGCTTTGATAAATCTACCATAGTAAGTTTGGAGTCAGGATCAACTTTGTAAGCATTTGTAGTATCTTCCACCTTCACCCAATCATAATAGAAAACGATTTCTGTGAAATCTAAGTAATCAAGTTCTCGGATTTATTGGACTATCCCATAATAGGTTAGCACCGTATTATTTGGAATTTTATCGCTTTTGCTAGCGATACAAGTGGTCAAGGCATAAATTGATATTCCATTATTTTGCATCAAAAGTTTTTCCTCATATGGATATAAAATGAAATCAAAATCATTGGTGTGAAATTTCTTAAACTCTTTTGCATGAAAATTAGGGACTTTTGCTTGGCATGCAAGCCTGGAAGAGACATAACCTCTTTTTAGAAGCTATATTTATTAATGAATTTGTATTAAGGCATGTTTTTATCACACACGAATAAATAACCGCACACATAAGATTTGAAGTTTACCTCTTTTGATCCCACGCCCTAAAATCAGTTGTCGTGCAATTCTCCTTTGATTTTGAGAAATTTCATTCTTGTACTTCCTATGGGTAAATGATAGGGTTTATATAGTAAAATATAAAATACATATAATCTAAGAAGAAGAATTCAATTGATACTCACTCTATCCATTCTTTGACTTCATCTTGCAATTCGAAGACATAACGAGCTTCTTACTTGTATTGTATATTTGTGAGTTCCACCTATTTAGGGTTCCCAAACGGTACTTCATCCTCAAACTCATCAGGTTCCTCAATCACTCCTCCTCTAAGAGGATTGAACCTCCTCACCTCTTATTCTGGCATATATTCCCTAGCGTATAACGATGATTCCACAGTTACGTATTCTTTAGCAATTGACCCTCCAATTAGGGGTGTGCAAAAAAACCGACCAAACCGACAAACCGACAAAACCGAGCCGAACCGAAAATTTTCGGGCCGGGTTTTTTTGAGGGTCGGTTCGGTTCGGTTTAGTCAGGTATAAAACCGACAGGGTCGGTTCGGTTTTCGGTTTTGGCATAAAAAAACCGATTTTGAACCGAACCGAACCGATTTAATTTTTATACTTTTTAATTTTATATTTTATATTATATTTATATTAGTCTTGACATATTATATTATATTTTTTAATTTTATATTTATATTAGGTATTAAAAAAATCTATTTTTTATGAAAATAAAGGAAAAAACCGAACCGGCCCTGTATAAAACCGGCCCTGTCAAAAACCGACGGGCAAACCGAACCGGCCCTGTCAAAAACCGACCCGATTCGGTTCGGTTCGGTTCGGTTTTTCAGCATTTTCGGTTCGGTTCGGTTCTCCTCCTCCAAAAACCGACATGGTCGGTTCGGCCCAAAAAACCCGGTCAAAACCGAACCGACCGACCCGTGAACACCCCTACCTCCAATATACCGTGTATTCTTTATGTAATCTTTGAAATTTTTCATTAAGTTCTCAAAATGGTACATCCAACGATACCTAATAGGACCACATAATAAAGCTTCATCACATAAATGCACAAGCAAGTGGATGCTGATATCGAAGAATGACACAGGAAAATATTTCTCTAATACACAAACTGCTTCGGCTAAAGTTGATTTTACAGCTCTAATGTGCCTTCTGTTTACCACTTTTGCACAAACTAGGGCAAAACATAAACTGATTTGCATAATTTTTCGATGGAGATCTTTGTGGTCAGAGAAGAAATGCTGAAATAATAAAGCGATTAATTGAATGATTACATTCCAGTCATGAGACTTGCATTGTTTTAAGTCATTTGCTTTGTAGTTAACAACCCCTACGTAAATGATCAGAATAACCAGTTGGAGTCTTCAAGTTAAACAACGTGTCTAAGAGGATCTTCTTCTCACTAGTAGTCAAAGTGAAAGGAGTCAAAGGGGTAGAAATTCTTCCTGTTGTAGGATCATTTTTTAACCAGAGTTTCATTTTTAACTTCATATCCTGTAGATCTCGGTGGGCATGCTCTCCATCTTTGGAATGAGATCACCAGACATGTTCCTATCATATGTTCCGCAACATTCTTCTCTATGTGCATCACATCAATTACATGCCTTACACGATGATCTTTCCAATACGACAAATAAAAAAATATTGATCGCCTGGACTATGGTTTTTATTTCTTAGGGTCGTTAGGATCTCCCCTTGCTTTATGCTTCAAGTTTACAAACTTAGGGTGTTTGCCTACGTTCCTATTCCCTGTAGTCAAAGCCACCGCCTTCTCCTCAATCTGCTGACCAGAAAGATGATCAGGTTACATCTGGTGCTCGTGACCAATAAGATAAAAGTTAGACTTATCATTCCTGAAAGGGTGACTAGTCGGTAGAAATCTATGATGACCCGCGTAACTCATCTTACTATTATGTTTTAGCCAAATGTCTTCAGTTTACTCCCCATGTATGGGACATCCGTAATAATCATGAACATTACAACCGGACAAGGTTCCATAAGTAGGAAGGTCGTGGATCGCCCACATCACCATTGCTTTAAGTGTGAAGTCTTCACCCTTGTGAGAGTCAAACGCCATCACACCTTTATCCCATAACTCTTTAAGCTCTTAAATTAACGGGGATAAGAATATATCAATATCATCACCTAGATCCTTCATCCCGGGTGTCAATAAAGATAATAATGTGAACTGCTTTCTCATGAACAGTGTCAGAGGGAGACTTAAAGGCGCCATTAGAACTGCCTAATAACTTTGATTAGTACTTAAATTACCGAAAGGGGAAAACCCATCAGTTGAGATTGCAAGACGAATGTTGCGTGGTTCTTTTGCAAAATCATGGTGTCATGGATAAGTGAATCAAATGGATGACACATCGTATTCCCACCTACCTCGCATCAAGCGTGCCATGTCATGGCCTCCGCTATTTACGATACACTAAAAAATCATTTTAATCATGGCCCAAGTTCAAAATACTTCAAAACCTTTTGTGGGAATTGCGAGCTCCTTTGATATTTTGCAGGTTTGTCATTTACCTTCTCACAAACGACATATCTAAGCTCACCGCATACTGGACATTCATCTTTCTCTCTGTTTTCATTGCTTTACAGTATGCAATCATACTTGCATGCATGAATAGATTTGTATTTCAATGCCAAACCCTTTAAGCTCTTCTTCATTGTAGGATAATTATCTGTTAACGTGTTCTCTTTTGGGAGAATTTCTTTAACCCACTTAAGAATTTCAGTTACACTATTCCCAGACAAGCTAAATTGACTCTTCAAGTTATGAAAACCAATTATTGCATATAATACCGAATGATCTTCATCATAATCTTTATATAACATTCTAGTCACGTCTACTTTCAATCGTATATATTATCGATCTCCTGGTAGTTCAGTATCAAATTGTTCATTGTGCGCACTATCTGTCTCCATAGGTTGGTGGTTTTGGTCCAGGTGGAATCCGTAAGCATCGTCAATTAGGTAAGTCAATGGACGATGTGTTAGCGAATCATTTACCACTTCCACTCGTTGGTTTTCTGTTACGCGATCAGTTATCGATAATTCTTCGGGAACATAAGGTACATATTTTTCACCATAGTATGTCCACTTGTTATAATCTTGACAAATTCCCCACATTATTGAATGTAACTTAACATATTCTAAAGATTTATATTTTTCGTTTATACAACGGGTGAACGGACACGGAATCTTCTCATTTTTAAGGTTCTTAAAAGCATATCTAATAAATTCTTGAACACCTTTAACATAACTATTAGCTATTCGGTCAGTCCCCCCATCCACTCTTTGTATTGTGGAAAATCCATTTGATAATCTTCAAATTTCAGTCCTGTGTTAGCATGATAAAATAAATATCATGTTGCATAGTAAAGCACTAATATAGTATCAAAGCAAAGCACTAATATAGTCAACAACGCACCAATCAATCAAGCTATGGGATAACTTAAATACAAGAACACGCCAATCAACGATACTACAAAACCACTTAAACTCAAATTAAATAAATTTGTCTACTGATATTATTACAATGTAAGAAAAATATTACTACATCTTCATCAAGTGAAAAACTATCCAAGTGGTGACAGAGTCTACATAATTTTTTAAAAAATTCCCTTCTCCACTGTTGACGTGCACTGGAACAGTTTCACAACGCTCATATACTGTATCAACCACGGTCCGACACTCATCCTCCTGCAAAGGTTGATTATGTACTAAAGTTCCTACGCCAGTGGACATGAGGATGCATATCCCAACGACAAATTTACCACTCGGGTCCTGTATATAGTATTTCTCGCCATAGTCACCGTGGGTTATTGACGATGATCCAAGACTTGTACCATGCTGATGCGCTGAGAAATGGAATATTGAAGGAGGAACCAAAATGTGTTGGGGGAATGGAGAACGAGGAAAATTTTGAGGAATCCCTGGCATCTGTGGTGGGAAATCGGGATGCATTGGGGGCTGCAGGGGCATACGACCGGTTAAAAGGGACACAATATGTGCAAGTTTATCATTCACACCTTCCAATTCATTTTGAAGCCCCATTATATCACCTTAAGTCCTAGATTGACGATCATCGCTGGATGCGAAATGCTTATTAACAGAAGAAAGCTTGTCCACAAGAGGTGCGGTGTGTTTGAATCTTCTTTTTAACATATGCAACCCTAAACCTCTCGTCTTCCTTCTGTGGTCCTTCCCAAAGGTTTATACGATGGCATCATTATCAATATCATCGATCAGGCTTGAATATGACTGACTACTGATAGACTCTAATGATTCTAGAGTTTTGGCCAAGTGAGGAGGGAATTTATTATCTTTGTTCCGTCTACCATGCACATACAAGTTGGCCCTATTCGGTGTCTTTCCTTCATACGGGCTACCTTTCATAATGGTCGTCCACTAATTCTTCAAATCTTCATAAGAATTAGATCCAAGCCGATGGACATCAGCTTTTTTGGCCCTGTTCTGCTTGTTTTTCTCCCTTTGTAGCATTTTGGAGTCCTTCGCCTTATTCTACAGAAAATCATTCCATTGAGAGACTAGCATCTCAACGTTCGAAGGGACTTTGTCTTTGAGCACAAAAATGTCAGATCTTGATGCTCCCTTAGGGAAATACTTTTGCCTAAGGTTTCTCTGATATGTTCGGAGTTATTCAACAACCCGAGAAAGCACCTTATTTTTTGAGTTAGGGGAAAATGAAAACCATTTGCTGAGTTACTCGTAGATGTCATCTTTAATATCTTTATCTATGAGGTTCGAGTGGTCAGCTCCTCCCACTCCCACATTCATTTTTTCCAAGGACAAACACTGGGCTTTAAACTATTGAACGTGATTCTTATCCCCCGTGGGATTATTTCCCAAAAGAGATAACCCAATGGGCCTATTCTCAACTGACCCGACAGTTTCAGGAGTGTTGGGCATGTCTATTGGATTAGTGAGAGTACCTTGCCTACTGTAACTCGGAGTAGGGGAGTGAAAAATTTATGGAGTAGGGGAGTGAACAGTTGGTGGAGTTGAGTATTGCTCACCAATTGGTGATGATAATTCTCCTTGTGTTTGTTGGTTGTTGTTGGTTGGAGCGTTGCATCCATTACCGCCCGGAATTATCTACAAAAATAATAAAAGTTAAATATGTATCTATAATAATATATGCATAATTTCAAAGTTCAATATGAAAATATAAATAACAAAATAATTTTTTTGACCATATATTATAATCTACCTGTTTATGGTAAGACTTTAACAAAAGTTCAATGTGTCTGATATCCATCCATTCTGGATTTGTTTTTAAAAATCGACGGATTTTCACATGTGGCCAATTAGGAGGAAGCGTATCTATAATGGATGCATAGATGTCAGCGACATGAACTCGAAATTTCATCCTCTTCAGCCTATTGGCAAGATTGAGTTTGACGTGCATATGTCGTGAGACATCACAGTCTTCGTCAATGCTCTTTGTACGTAATTCTATCCATAATGGGTGAATTTTTTTTCCGTCCTTCTCTAACAGCGTAAGCAAGGTTAGTGCTCTATCAGGATTATGTAAGTGATATATATATATATTGTACAACTTCATCCCAACATTGTGGCAGGGAAAACTAACCCTAAAATTTAACCCTTATGTTTGGTATTGTTTTAATCCAAGAATCCCTAAAATTAACCCTTATGTTTGGCATTTTTTTAATGGTCCGGTATTTTTTTTAATGGAGAGCTATTTTTTTATATTTCAGCCCCAAACTTAAACGAACAATATCCATTTAATTAAAAGTTGCCCTTGTTTGAAAATTAAACCAACAATATCCATTAAATTAAAATTTTCCCTAGTATGAAACTTACACTAACATTAATCATATATATGTATTTTTTTCTAGAATACAGGCACAATACACACAATGATAATTTATACACACCTACGTACACAATACACAAACGTATATACACACACACATAGAAGTACACACAAGTATACACACACACAATGAAATAAATAATAAGGGTTTGGAAATACACACACACACACAATGAAGTAATTAATAAGGGTTTGAGATTATACACACATATATACACACACACACACATAGAAATATATACACGTATACACACACATATATAAATACACACAGAAATACACACGCACAATGAAATAAATAACAAGGGTTTGGAAATACACATAATACACACAATGAAATAACAAGGTTTTGGATTACGTTTGAGAATGAGAGAGATTGAGATTGAGATAATGAGAGCCGAAATCGTCGGAGATTGAGGGAAAAAGAGTTTGGAAATTTTCAAGGGAAATGAAAATCTAATATGCGATTTTTAAGCATAAAGACACTGGTCATGACCCTAAGCCATAAGCAACCGACGTGACCCCTTTATTTTTAACACGTCAGCGTGGAAACAAGACCAAGGTCACGATCAAAATTCGTGACTCACTCATCGCGGTCCAAAGCCATGACTATATTGGTGTGTATTTGTGTCCCTGGTCACGGCTATGAGTCGTGACCCCATCCATGATCACATTTGGCTGGAAACTTGGCGTTATAATGGTCATGGCTGCATCACGATTATCGGTCGTGACCCTAAGAGTTCCAGTTAAAGGCTGTGACCACCTACAAGTCGATCCATGACCACACTGAGCCTTGGAATTGGTCACGCTCATTTTACATGTAGTCACGGGTTTGGGCAGTGACCAACTGGCCACGACTCTTGGCCGTGACCCCTTTTCTATGACCATTTTTGATATTTGGTGTAGTGATATGCACGAATTTATTTGAATTTTGTGCTTGTCTATTTCATGTTAGTTGAGTGTTTCCATCTCAATTTTGTCTATACAACGAACCAAATACGATAAAACTTGACAAAAAGTAGAGCATGATATAAACCGTATGTGAGATTGTGTAATTTATTTTGAAAAATGGGGAAGGGCTACGAAAGGTACTCATTTCTCCTTTACGATTAAGGCACCGTTTAAATGGACCTATAAAAGTGAGGAATTAAAAATTATTTGGGGTCCAATGAGGTTTAAAAGATCCCAAAAAGATTGAAAGGCAATAAAAGGAAATTATGCCAAAAATGGGCCAATAGATTTTAGTTTCATCACCTCATAAGAAAAATAAAATTATTATCTTTTAATGAGGGAGTTTGGATGAAATTTTCAACAGTTTGCATGTCCTTGAAAGTCATGAAAAAGAATTACATTGTTTTGGACGTTATTGGTGTGGAAATCATTTATACTTTGATTTAGTGATATAATTAAGATGATGTCATCTAAATTCAACAAATTCTACACCTAAGGACTATTTTCAATGTTCATTCGTTAGGAGTATATGCATCTTGCACATATGATATGATTGAGTTGATTTGCCTATCGAATTTGTTCACACCCATTCATTCCGTTTCCACGATTTGGGTGTCTTAGTGTAAATTCACGGTGTGTGATTTTTGTAACATCATTTTTGCATTTTTGTATAAAAAAATTGATAAATCCAAAAATAGTTTGTCTGCTTGGTTTACCGTGACACCCTGATTTTCTTTATGTGATTTATTCTTTTCCTTGTCTATTTCGGACAAATAAAAAGGGGGAGAATGAATTATGATATTATGGGGGGGGGGGGGGGGTTATGTATGGGGGATATATGATTATGCTGTCATGTTTATGCTTTATATCATTTCAAACCCGATATGTCATGAGATTTTGGCTTTATCTCATGTGTGTAGGTACAATTGAAGAACATTATGTTGCACACCCTGATGAGAAAATATTGGAGTTTTTAAAGAATTGATTGTTGAAGCATCGTTTGAAAAGTTTGAAGACTTGACAGTTTATCTTTCCCCTTTTGAGTTTTTGGGAGGGTAGATTTGTATAGGTCATTTGAGATTGATAATTCGGATATTTTTATTTTGTATCGGCATATACATAAGGGGAGATTTTTAAGTACATTGTCCGTCACAATTAAATATGTCATATACTGCTACAAGTTGCTATAAGTCATCAAAGGATTGAGAAGCGTACATCTACAAAGAGGAATGCGAATTTCAAGAAGACTTCAACATTCAATCCCAACAAGTATGAATTTGGTAAAATGTCTTTAAGTTCCATTTACATTTTACGTTAAAAGTGTTGGGATATTTTTGTGAAAGATAAAATATTTTTCTATTTATAAAAAATGATATTTGAAATGATTTTTTTTGAAATGTTTTTAATTTTTCAAAAACATTTTATCATAAAAGTTTTGGATAAATGTTTTTGATCTCGTGAACAGTCTTAAGTTTTGAAGATTCCAAGATATTTAAAAGACTGAAGGTTTCTGAGTTACATATGATGTCGTTCGAACGACATCGTACCTGGTTCGAACGGGATCATATCTCGCTCAAACGACAACGTATGTCATTCTAATGAGATGTGGTTTAAGCTGACACATCACCGCCTTGATTTTTAATATAAATTGAGTGTCAGTCTTTTGAATTTCGTGTGGAGAAATACTAATTTTCACAGAATACATTTTTATACTGTTCCCCAACTATTTTAGGGTTCATATATTTTGTTTTGCAATTCACAATCCCAATTGCTTTTGTGTGAGTTTTTTTGTGGAACCCCAAACATAGTTTGCTATTGTTCATACTTTATGGGGAGATCTCTACAACGGAGAGTTGCGTGCTATTGTGGAGTGAGTTTATAGGGAGTTCTATGATTGCGTGTCATTAGGGAATGCTGCGGTGTTCCTGGGATGAATACTGGACTGCGGTTCATGTTGGTTCACTGAGTATGAAATTATTACTGACGACATTGATCGATGCCTACGAGTATTCGAGTGTCAAACTGTATTTCAATGTAATTGTGTAAGTTGCGATTTACAATTATAGTGATATAAAAAGGTTTTTCCCTAAGGGGATTTTTCCTGAACTTTGTGTCGCATACTTTATTCATGCTGGTTTGACACTTGCACGCACATAGCTATTTGAGTTTAAAGGATGAATTGATTTGATTCATTAATTGACTATAATTAAATAAGTTTTTGATTGGAATTTGCGCAACTATAAAATTAGTATTGCACATGGTCTTTCACCCAAAAATTTATTTGGGAGATTAAATGTGTCTTGAAAAGTCCCGAAACCCATATTATACCTATGAACACTCATTTCGGACTATTTCGACCCTACCAGACTCAATCGTGCACCCAAAATTGCCATCCGAATAATTATTTTAAAAAGATAAGTTTCACCCATTAACTAATTTTACTTTACTCACTTTTTAAATAACACCAATCAATTAATTCTTATCAATTTACGACACTTAGTAAATTAATAATTGCCAAATTAATTAATTGAAATAAATGGCTAAAATTATGAGGTTTTACGTATAGTTTCTTTAAACATACACTTGATTGCTAATGTGCACTGCTTGAATTTGATTTTCCTGAGAAAAATACACCTACATGGTGACTTGGCTCCATATTTTCTAAGGTTTTATAGTTGTTGATACCAAATTTAGTCTGGTGACATGGCTTAATTGGGTGAAGACACGTGGCAATCTACATGGCAACGACAAACACTTATGAAGAACACCTTGAATCCGAGGAACCATACTGCAATGAGGAACTCTGCTTCCCCTATCAACTCAGACGCTCCAACCTACAAGAACTCTCCGAGGAACTTTTGAGTACCGAGGAACTTAGGCGGTCCGAGCTGCACTTCGAACAAAGCATTAATAGCAGGATAACCAATAGTTTGACTGCGCATTAAATGCTTGTTATCATACAGATGTATACGCTTAAGAGGCATTGAATGTATTACCCTTTCACATTATAGCCTTAGGGCTATAAATACATTGTATTATCCTCATTGTTAGGGGATCGGAATTTCTTGAGAAAACTTGTAATCAAGAATTCCCAAACAGTCAACAATAACAGAAACAGTGGACGTAGGACATTCTCATAAGGCTGAACCACTTTAAAAGTTCTTTGTCTCATTTTATTTATCTATGATTAAATAATTAGATATCATCTAATTTTTTACATCAACAGATTGGCGCCGTCTATGGGAAACGACTGGTAATATCGTTTTTCATCAAAAATAACTCATTACAAATGGCTGATATTCCAGAACCCAGCAATCGAAACGTTGGAAGCCCTCAAAATCCATTTGCTCCGCCCAATATTCCAGATCTGGCTGGAATAATGACAAATCTGGCCCAGGGCCAGACAGTCATGCAAGAAACTATGCGACAACTCATACGAACCCTCCATGGCGGTGCACCAACCCATTCAGAATCGCGAAGTATTCAAAGAAATTCTCGTTTACCTTCTTCGCGTACTAGGCGTACCGATTCATATCGTACTGAGGAGTCTGAAGATTTTTCTTATCAACCTAGACGAATTTCGTCGGTACGAGCCACAGATACTGAACAACGTATCACTCTCTCTCCAGAAAGGAATAGTGCGCTAGAAAGATTAAGCAGAGTATCTCCTTTTGATTAATTAGGTCCTAGGAGGAGCAAAAGTCCTCCTAGAGCCGCATCGAGGAGTTTTCAACGACCATCAGACTTAAGGGAAGGATCCGCCCAGTTGCGACCAGCTGCTCGTCAAGATAGATCCCAGGAAGCCACATCCACGTGATCAGTTGCTCGAACCAACATGCCTGAGGAAGGAAACGATGCGTGGAAAGGCTCTATTCAGAGGTTGGAGGATAGATTAGGGGAAATGTCTAAAGCCAAGAACCCTCTATAACGAACTTTTGTTCAAGGAACACCTTTTGTCCAGGACATTGTAGATTTTCCAACACCATCAAAGTTCAAAGCACCTGTTGTGACCCCCAAATATGATGGAAAGACCGACCCTATCCTTCATATAGAACAATACCAAGCTGCAACCCACATCTACGCTGTTCCAGATGAGATGAGATGCAGAGCATTCTCGGGAACTCTTACTGAAACTGCTCAAATATGGTATAATAACCTTCCTCGGGGTAAGATCTTAACTTTCTTTTAACTGGCCGAGTTATTCATTGGGAATTTCTATTTTGGGGCAAAGCCAGTTAAACGAGTAGCGCATTTGTTAAGTGTTAGACAAAAAGCTGGTGAAAGTACCAGAGATTATATAAATCGTTTTAATAATGAGAAGCTCGAAGTCATTGATTATGAGGAAAAGATAGCGATTACCGCCTTGATGAGTGGATTACTGCCCAACAAGTTGTACTACACTTTGGCCAAAGATCCACCTAGAACCATGTCAGATCTGATGGGAAAAGAACCAAGATTATGAATACTGAAGAGGCTATGGCTGCGAAGAAGAATATGGATGCCAAAGAAACCAAGGTGGAAGGTGATAAAGCTAAGAAGAAGGAGCATAAGAACAATGGTAGTGACAAACACTCAAAAAGAAGGTCGTCAGGGGAAGTATTGAAGAAATTTGATAATTATACTCCTTTGAAGAAAGACATCAACCACGTTCTAGAAGAAATCAAGAACAACGAGGAATTAAATTGGCCAGAGAAAATGAAGGCAGACCCTGACAGGAAAAATAAGGAAAAATATTGCGAGTTTCACAAAGATCATGGCCATATGACCAAAAATTGCATAGCTCTTCAGAATGAGATTGAAACACTCATCAGATGAGGAAAACTGCCAAAATATGTTGATCGGAGGAATGATAGAAGTAACAATGACCGAACAAGGGAGAGGTCTAGATCTCCTCGTCGAGCAGAGGAGAACAAGAAAAGAGACCATGAAGTTGATCCAGAAGATGACCCCGATCTTCCTAAGAGACCAAGGCAGCCAGAACGTGAGGTATTTTCAATACGTTTTGGGTCATTTTACTGTAATGTTATTACAGGTGGAGATGCAGGAGGAGGAGACCTTACTGTAGAGAGAAAAGCTTACCTCTATGAGGCTCAAGCTTGCTCATACATTCAACGAATAAATCTAGCTGAGGAGGATCGCTCGAGAAAGGTAAACAAAGAGAAATTGGTCATTGGTTTCTCAAAGAATGACCTCGCAGGAGTTCTATATCCTCATGATGACCCATTGGTGATCAAAATGAGGATGAAGGAGGTAATGATTTCAAGAGTATTGGTAGATAATGGTAGCTCGACAGACATCATGTTCTACTCGTGCTTCGACAGTTTAAATCTAAAGCTATCTCAACTGGAGCCTTATCATAGACGCCTCCTCGGTTTTGCTGGTGAGAAAGTATTTCCATTTGGGACGATCAAATTGGATATATTCATTGGTACGTGGCCTGCTTGTCGAACAAAAATAATACGCTTCTTCGTGATGGATAAAATGTTCAATCATCATACAATATCATCATGGGAAGAGTAGGATTGAAGAAGTTCGAGGATGTACCATCTACGGTACATCAATGCCTAAAATTTCCAATAAATTTTGGAGTAGGAGTTGTCAAAGGTGATCAGAAAGTAGCTCGAGAATGCTATTATTCATCCGCCGAGCAAGAGGAACTGGAGGAATCAAGGAAAAAGACCACCACCTATCAAATGGATGAAGGTGCATAAATTGAAACATTGGATCCTAGAGATGAGTCGCAACTCATGAAGGGTCAAGTGGTGGAAGCTACTGAAAACATCATTTTGGATGACGAGCACCCTGAATGAACTACTCAAGTAGGTTCGTCGTTGGAAGCCTCACTAAAGCAGAAATTGATAACTTTCCTAAGAAGCAGAAAGTAAACTTTTGCGTGGAGTCATGAGGAAATGCCTGGAACAGACCCAAATTTCTTATGTCACGAACTCAATGTGAATAAGGAGATCAAGCCTGTGAAGCAGAGAAGAAGAGTATTCAGTCCCGAGAAGAATCAAGCTATACAAGAGGAAGTCGAGAAGATCCAAAAAGCTTGTTTTGTTGAAGATGTTAAATATCCAGACTGGTTAGCAAATGTGGTGATGGTGAAAAAGAAGAACAACAAATGGAGGATGTGTGTGGACTTCACCGACCTCAATAAAGCATGCCCAAAAGATCACTTTCCGCTGCCCTGAATTGATCAACTAGTAGATGCTACCTCGGGACATGAGCTGTTGAGCTTCATGGATGCTTATTCTGGTTACAATCAGATTAAAATGAAACCTGAAGACAGGGAGAGTACTTCTTTCATTGCCCGTAGGGGAACTTATTGTTATAATGTTTTCCCTTTTGGTTTGAAAAATGCAGGTGCAACATATCAGCGGCTGATGAACAAAGTGTTTGCAGAACAAATCAGTTGCAATATGGAAGTCTATGTTGACGATATGATGACAAAGAGCAAGAAAGCTGCTGATCATCTAGTTGATTTAAGCCAGACCTTTGATCAACTAGATAAATATCAAATGAAGTTGAACCCGATGAAGTGCATATTTGGAGTACGAGAAGGCATGTTTCTCGGATACATTGTCAATCAGTGAGGCATTGAAGATAACCCTGAAAAGATCAAAGCTCTGTTAGGGCTGCGATCCCCAACGACGAAGAAAGAGGTGCAAAGTCTTACAGGACGAGTAACAGCACTCAACCGATTTGTATCGCGAGCAACTGATCGATGTCTCCCATTCTTCAAGACGCTCCGAAAAACTTTTGAGTGGAATGATGAATGTGAGAAAGCTTTCCAAGACTTGAAGAAATATTTGGGAGCAGCTCCACTGTTATCCAGGCCAGTGATGGGAGAAAAATTATACTTGTATCTGGCAGTGTCTGAGAATGCAGTTAGTTCGGTATTGATAAGAATGGAGAATGGAGTACAAAAATCAATCTACTACACAAGTAAGGCCTTCCGAGGAGCAGAGATTAGATATCCAAGGCTAGAAAAATTGGCACTAGCATTGATCGAGGCAAGTAGAAGAATGAAGCCATACTTCCAGGCGCATACCATAGTAGTATATACTGATATGCCATTGAGGCAAGCCCTTCAAAATCCAGAAAAATTAGGAAGATTAATGTGCTAGGTAATAGAACTCGGTGAATATGATATAGTTTATGAACCCAGATCATCGCTAAAAGGGCAAGCGGTAGCAGATTTTATAGTAGAGTTCACCTATCCTGATACCCCCGAGGAGCAAAAGTTTCTCACCGATCAACCTGTGGATGTTACAGGATCATCAAATACAAGCCCAGACCAACTTAGCTTGGTAAAAGGGTAAGTAGATGTTACAGAATCATCAAATTCGAGCCCAGACCAGCTTAGGTTGGTAAAAGGGCAAGAAAAGATGGTCGACGTACAACAAGAAATATCAGGAGATGGAGAAAGGAAGCAATAAATTTTCAACCGAGGAACTCTGTCAGATCAGCAATTTGAAGACGAGTTGCCTATATGGAGTCTGTATGTGGATGGTTCATCCTGCACTACAGGATGTGGCGTAAGAATTGTTTTGAACAGTACGGACGAGGTCGACATGGAATACGCCCTACGTTTCCAATTCAAAGCTTCGAATAAAGAGGCTGAATATGAAGCCATGATTGCAGGTCTTAGTTTGGAAAAAACCATGGGGGCAGGACAAGTTATTATTTTCAGTGACTCGTAATTGGTCATAAACCAAATGATGGGAGTATATGCAGCTAAAGGAGAATTAGTGATCAGATATCATGCAAAGGCAAAGGAATTGGTGTCGGAATTTGCTGCTATTCAGCTGATCAGAATACCAAGAATGGAGAATGCAAGAGCAGGCGCCTTAGCTCGATTAGCATTAGCTACTCGTATCGAGCTGCTAAGAACAATCCCAATTGAAGTTTTAGCTGGTCGGAGTATAGATGAAGATCTGACAATAAACTTTAATACCCTTGATTTAGGGTCATCATGGATGGATCCCATCAGGGCATATATTGAGAAAGGGGAATTACTAACTAACAAACTTGCAGCTAAGAAATTAAAGTTTAAGGCTGCTCGTTATGTACTGAATAATGGTATTCTATACAGATGAGGAATTATAACAGGTTTGCAAAGATGTGTGCATCCAACCGAGGTGAAAGATTTAATTGAAGAGGTCCATGAAGGGTCCTGTGGAGCCCATGTAGCAGGTCGGACACTTTTGCAAAGAATGATGACTCAAGGATACTACTGGACAACGATGAGGGCTGATTGCATAGCCTATGCTAAGAAATGTGACAAGTGTCAGCACTTCTCCTCCATCCGAAGAACTCCCCAAGCGTTATTAACACCCATTACTTCGCCTTGGCCATTTACCATATGGGGAATAGATTTGGTCGGGCCACTGCCGACGACCAGGGGAAGATTTAAGTATCTCGTGGTCGCTATGGATTATTTTACTAAATGGGTTGAGGCTGAGCCTCTCATTGATATGACGTATGACAAGGTGTACCAATTTATTTGGAAGAACATCATTTGTCGATATGGTCTTCCTCATGCCTTCATCACAGACCATGGAACACACTTTGACAATGAGGAGTTCGCTGCCTATAGTCATCAGTCAAATATCTTAAAGATCCACTCAGCACCAGGCCATCCTCAAAGCAATGGACAAACTGAAATTACAAACAGAACGCTGCTGAATGGTTTAAAAAAGAGACTGAATGAAGCGAAAGAAAACTGGATCAACGAGCTACAATCAGTGCTATGGGCTTATCGAACTACTCCCCGAGCAGTAAAAGGGAAATCTCCATATATGCTGGCATTTGGAAGTGAAGTTGTTATACCCGTCGAATTGGGTCTTCCAACACACCGAATATTGAATTTCAATTCCCCTATCAGCGATTTAATGAGAAGGTTAGACTTGGACATGCTCGAGGAGGTTAGGGAAGAATCAGCCATTAGAAATGCTGCTTACCAGCAATGAACAGCTTTGTTCTACAACAAGAGAGTGAAGAAGTGCGACTTGAAAGAAGGAGACTGTGTGCTAAAGAAGGTGATTCAAAAGCACAACAAACTGGAAGCCAACTGGCATGGACCCTACTGAGTTAGGGAAGTTGTTCGACCAGGGACATATAAAATAGAAACTTTAGAGGGGGAGGAGTTTAAGAATGCATGGAATGCAGAACATCTGCGCAAATATTATCAGTAATGTAAACTCTCATGTAATGCAGTTTCATCAGTATGAATAAAGTGATAATGTTCTGCCCAATTCTTTCCTTTTATTGGAATTTTTTTGCGGAATACTAGTGCTACACACTACTCAGCAAAACTCAGACTACTCAAATCTATTCCTAAAAATGCCAACTCGGTTGGTTAGGAAGTAAATCTATTCCTAAAAATGCCAACTTGGTTGGTTAGGAAGTAAATCTATTCCTAAAAATGCCAACTCGGTTGGTTAGGAAGTAAATCTATTCCTAAAAATGCCAACTCGGTTGGTTAGGAAGCAAATCTATTCCTAAAAATGCCAACTTGGTTGGTTAGGAAGTAAATCTATTCCTAAAGATGCCAAATTGGTTGGTTAGGAAGTAAATCTATTCCTAAAAATGCCAACTCGGTTGGTTAGGAAGTAAATCTATTCCTAAAAATGCCAACTCGGTTGGTTAGGAAGTAAATCTATGCCAACTCGGTTGGTTAGGAAGTAAATCTATTCCTAAAAATTCCAACTTGGTTGGTTAGGAAGTAAATCTATTCCCGAAAATGCCAACTAAGGTTGGTCGGGAAGTAAATCTATTCCTAAAAATGCCAACTTGGTTGGTTAGGAAGTAAATCTATTCCTGAAAACGCTAACTAAGGTTGGTCGGGAAGTAAAACTATTCCAAAAAAGTGCCAAAGATTGGTCGGTAAGAAAAATTCACTAACTATGGTTGATCGGGTATAAAAACCCACTAACTGTAGTTGGTCGAGGAGAAAAATTTATCGACCGTGGTTGGGCGGAAACATTTTATGAGTACGAGAAAGTGATCGAGAAAATTTTTGATACTCGGGACTTTTTAATTACTACCAAGTTGGTCGAGAAACAAAGTATCATCTATTTTGGTTAGTCATCAAATGATTACCACAAATTCAAGATAGTCGACAATAAGTTTTAACAAACTCCAGTTGATCGACAAAAAACACAATGTTGTTATCTTTTTAACAAAATATACATGCACAGATGTAAAGTGTTTTATAATTACAAGACAATGGCAGTCAAGATTTGTAAATAAAATTATTTCATTAAATGTAGAACAAAATACATCAAGAATGAAATACAAATTTATTACATTAAGATTCCTATTCTATTGGTTTCTTCCCCTCTGCTTTTGAAACAGGTTCCTCACCAGTAGGTGGATCACTTAAAGCATGAGGGGAATTTATGAAGTTAAGATCTTCAAGCATCCTGATATTCATCAGAGATGGTCGATCTAGTAGGTGCTCGGGACGAGATATCTCGACATTGGAATAGAGATTGTAATCGCCGAGGTATTTGGAAATCATACACCGAGGGATGGCCCGAGCAGGGATCCAACTCATATCAAGCTTGAATGGTGGCACTGGTAGGTCGAGCAGCCCAAGATTATGGTAATCCCACAGGTAATGCCCCTGTTCTAGTTGCATCACACCTAAGGCATTCAACCATCCCTGTTTGTAACCCTCATTATTTGCATTTTGGATACGATCATCCAAATGGTAGAGAGCCTCGTTGTAGCCATCCATCCAGAATTCTCTGGGCTGCTTGTGGAATTGATATATCAATCTTTCCAGTTGCTCGTGGAGATTTCTGATAAAGAGTTCTTTATTCTCCAAGATAGAATTTTGCGCAGAAAGCTGCTCTTCCAGACCCCTGATCTTATTAGACATCTCAGCCAATGCCTGGTTCTTTGCCATCAGTTGGAAGGCCTGGTTCTCTAGAGCAGATTGAGTTCTCTGTTCCTCGATAGGAATCCGAGCAGCTCTTGCTCTTCCTCGAGGAGCTCTTTCTCGTCCTCGAGTAGATGTAGAAAGGCCAGACCTCTTCAAGGTTTCTAACTTATCCCTCAGGTTCAAGAAAGAGAATCCCTCGTCGGTCACCGGGATCAAAACATTTGAGGTGGAAGCTGCAGACTTCAACTGAGATATCTCTCTTTGCAGGTTATTATTTTCTTTCTCTAATAACTCAGCTATCTGTCTGTGCTCTTCGACCTCAGCCTTCAAAGTTCTCTCCCGCACGTCGTAAGCAGCAAACCGTTTATCATATCCCTTATCGGCACATATTTGCTGATACTTCTTCTCGTACCCCTCGTGCAAAAGGGCAGTGGATTCTTTATATTGTTGCTGAAGTTCTTCAAGAGTGCCTTGGAGATCCTCAATCATATCATAGTATGCTGCATTGTTAGCCACTGCACGGTCTAGTAGGCACTTCAAATACTGATAGGCTTCAATTGCTTGCTCTGAAGCACCATGATCGAGGATGTTAGTGTTTTGAGCTGCACTCATGTCTGTATGACCGGATTTAAAATATTCATTGCATTTCTGTAACAGCTTTATATCATGAGCAGACAATAATTCCATCCTGGCCAAAAACTAGTAGAGGAAGAAAAAGCAATAAACAATAAGAGTACAAACAGAGCATGAAGAAGAGAATCAATAGTATGCATAAGCAAAAGTTCAAATTTTATTACATCACAAAGCTCAGAGTTACATGTTCAGGGTTACATTTGACAAAGAAAAATAAAATAGAGAGAAAGCTGAACAACTCTACACTTTTTCCTTGTATCCTAAAACTTTCTCGGGAGGCTGGGACGAGGAGGTAGGTTGCTCGGATGGAGCAAAGGGTTGCTCGGGAAGTTCTGGAGGTTGCTCGGAGGAAGTAACAAGTAGTTAAAGTTCCTCGCTAGTGGGCTGGATAGCTGGGGGATGAGAAATTTGATCTCCCATCACCATGGAAGATTCCTCAGAGGCAGCTTCATCCTCTTCTTCTTCTTCAGGAGTTGGAGGGGGACCAGGGATGTGTCACTGAAAGAGTTCAGAATTTTCATCAACCTTCATCTCCTACAGAGCAGCGACCCATCCATCTCTAAAGTATTTGAGGCTGCCATATTCCACTTGCAACATCATGGCAACCAAACCTTTGTTCCACTCTTTATCCCAGCCAGCGCTGAAAGATTTCTTCACAGCCACTTTCCTCTTTGTCTTCTCCGAGGAAAACTTCTCGGAAAGAAGATTGTCAGCAGCCTTCAGTTTATTCTCAACTTCCTCCTTATGACGGATTACTTCCCGAAGTTGACCCAACTCCTCCTCAGTAGCCTTGAGCTTATTTTCAAGCTCCCCAGCATTTTTGAGCTTCCCTTCGAGCTCTTTATTCTTCTTCTCCAAATAATTCATTTTTTTCTCCAACCCCTTGGAGAGCTCAATAACCTGAGCCTTCTCCTGCTCAGTCGAAGTAAGTTTTTTCTCCCAAATTGCCTTATCATCATCATATTTCTGACGAGAATCTTTCAGAGACCGCGCCAGGCCTACCAAAGCTTCCTCTACACCAGACGAGGAGATTGAAGCTTTAATAGCTTCATCTTTCTTCAAAATTGTATTAAAATAGCTCACCAACTGTGAAAAGAAAACGAAAGCAAGTTAGTGCACAAATACAAAAAGGAAAGAATGAAAATTTAAGACTATAAGACTTACAGAAGCAATGTGACGAGCTGCTAATGTGGTAACCGTGTCCCGAGAAAGGTTTTCTTCAATACCTTGGATCTCAGGAATGATCCAAGTCTTCACCGAGCTCATAGCAGAGCTCGGGGGAACAAAAGTGGGAACACCACTAGTCGGGGGCTGAGAGATGGATTCAGCTAAATTAATAGAGGATATTTTCTTCATCCTCCTCAGAGGAGCATCAACTTTCTCGACTAACGATGTAGTATTAGTCGGAGAAATGACAATCACCTTGCCTGGAGCAGCAGCCTTGCTCGGGGCCACTGGGGGCTTCTCGACAACGATCACAAGAGCAGCCGAGGGAGGTGCATCAATTTTCTTTGTCCCTTCTCCTGGGACATCAAGCTTACTTCTTTTTGCCTCTTTAGCACCAGAGGCAGGTTTCTTAAAAAGGGTAGGAGGTCTTCTTTTCTTCATCCTTTCACTCAAAGTAATGTGTGACTCGGGTAAAGAACTTATAGAGGCTGGTATTGGTTCTGCGTTGCTTATCACCGGACGAGCAGTAAAAGATGAGGTGTAACTCTTGTACTATAGTAAATATGAAGCTGACCTAATATGCTCATCGGCAACAGTCTGATGCAAACTCCAGATAAGTTTCAAATGCCTTATATTAACGTCTGCCTCCTTTGGAGACTTTCTTTTGCTGTCAACTGCAAATAAATCAAAATTAAAATATCAGTGACACATTTTATCAAACACAAAGGAGGCATAATTTTGAAATAAAATAAAAACAACCTATCCCATTGCCATAGGGAGAACATCTGGGACCCTGGTAAACATCATCTCCAGTTAATGGAGGGTGTTGCCAATTTTTCATAACAACCACTTGCTCAAAATAGTCCCTATTGGCATCTGGGAGATTGACCACTAAAGCTCTAATTAAAAACCTAGTTTTTAAATAAAAAGTATTATCGCCCACAACCCATCTATAACAAAATGTGATTTCAGGAATTCCTATACGAGTTCCATGAATTTGATTTAATCTATAAACACTGTTAACTATTCTCCCCATATTGGGAGATATTCTTGCAGGAACTACGTCAATGTATTGACAGAATTCCAGACATAGAGGGTTTGGAGGAAAAGAAAATCCACACTCAACAACAAAGAGACTGGGGAACCAATGTCCCTCAGCTAAACGAAAATAGTCTGAAGGCTCAGAAAGCTCTTCCAAAATAACCCATGAGGGAATAGAGAAATCAGAGCGAAACTTATCAATCGATTCTATAGGATAAACCATGATGAAAGAAGGAAATCAAAGAGAAAGAAGAAAATCTTACAGGAAAGGGATGAGTCTGTTGACAACAAATGATGGAAGAGATGAACGCACAGGAGAGAGAGATGATGGAAAACTCAAAGACACAAATTTGAAAAAGTAGAAGACGATGGGATTTTCTGCAATGTTTAAATACTTTGCCTTGGGAAAGGGTAAAAGTAATGATTACAAAAAGAGCCAGTTACGTTACCGGCGGCTAAACAGACAAAAGGGGCGCGGGAATCGAAGCGGTTAGAAAAATTCAAAAAAGATCGATTCTACGAATTTGGAAGAAGAAATAAATACAAAAGAAAATACTCCTAAATTTCAGGATGACCATTTAAAACCGCCATATTTTGAGAAAGAATGTTCCACACTCCTCAAATTTCGAACTATGAAACATTGGGGGCTTCTGTTGATACCAAATTTAGTCTGCTGATATGGCTCAATTGGGTAAAGACACGTGGCAATCTACGTGGCAACGACAAACACTTACGAACAACACCTTGACTCCGAGGAACCATACTGCAACGAGGAACTCTGCTTCCCCGATCAACTCAGACGCTCCGACCTACAAGAACTCTCTGAGGAACTTTGAGTACCGAGGAACTTAGGCGGTCCGATCAGCTTAGGCGGTCCGAGCTGCACCTCGAACAAAGCATTAATAGCAGGATAACTAATAGTTTGACTGCGCATTAAATGCTTATTATCATACAGATGTATACTCTTAAGGGGCATTGAATGTATTACCCTTTCACATTACAGCCTTAGGGCTATAAATACATTGTATTATCCTCATTGTTAGGGGACCGAAATTTCTTGAGAAAACTTGTAATCAAGAATTCCCAAACAGTCAACAATAACAGAAACAGTGGACGTAGGCCATTCTCATAAGGCTGAACCACTTTAAAAGTTCTTTGTCTCCTTTTATTTATCTGTGATTAAATAATTAGATATCATCTAATTTTTTACATCAACAATAGTTTTACTTCCATGGTAAAGAAATTAAGCTTTTGTCTAACTCTGTTGCTATTTTTACTTTTCAGCCTTTGATAGAGAATAATCCTATTAAAGTACCTCAGTTATGTATGATTATCAAAGGGAAGTTTATTTTGATGTTGCTTATTTGATTGGGTAAGGCTTCTTCACTTCTTGAGGCTTGTGGTTCCTATTATGACATATTCTCTTTGATGTATTTCTAGGAAGGAAGCCCAAATTTTCACTATAACTATTTATTAATGAATACAAAGAGTTTTTTTTCTTAAACACGTGTGTACATTACTCATTTTGTTTTCTTCAACACTTGATTATATATTATAATATATAATCCAAAATTTACATGTGCTTCTTCACAAATTCTAAGTACAAAAGTTAGAACAAAAATTTACATGTGCTCTCTATACATGATAAATCTTCAGCCATTTATTATTAATTTTGAATGGTCTATCGTTATCAATCTTTGATATTTGACAGTAACATGAATCGTGTACCTCCTTAACAACATATGGTCCCTCACTATTTTCTATAAATTTTTTCAAAGGGAGTCCTCAATGTGGTTGACAATAATTTTCAAAGCTAAATAACCTTCCAGAATTTTTTTGGTTTTACCGAATTCTCATAGTCTTTGGAGAGTTGTTTCGTGTAGATTTAGAAGTGCCTTCTCGCATTATCCATGTGTTTATCTAGTGTTGATAGTTGAATGTGCCTACTTTATGGAAGTAGGATTCTTTACAAGGTGTATTTGGCATAAGGTAATTTAACTCTACTTGAAGAATTACCTCAGCTCTATAGACTAAGGAAAATGGTGTGTATCCTATTGGTTTCCTTGGATATTTGGTAGTCCCAAATAACAATTGGGAATTTATCATCCCAAGCACCAAGAAAATCCTCCATTATCTTGCCTAAAATGTTAACCAAGGTCTTGTTTATGGCTTAAGCTTGACTATTGACTTTAGGATAAGACACTCTTGAAGTGTGGTGTATGATTGGATATTTTTTTATTAGAATTTTCACTTACTTATTGATAAAAAGAGTTCCCGTTTTTGACAAAATAACATTGGGAATGCCTTTTTCAAAGATATCACCTCTGTCCACTTTGTGAAGCACACAGTTGCCACTAGAATCCATATTTTGTCCCTAATGGGAGTTTTGATTGATCTGACAACGTCAAATTGCCACTGTATCATTTTCAAAAATGATATAGTGTTACTAGTGAATGGACTTCTACCGACGGAGCATGAATGAGGTTACCATAAAGTTGGAAAGCCTTGCATTGACGAACAAACTCATGCGAATATTTTTCCGTCGTTGGCCAATAGTAGCCAAATTTCATGCGTTGGCCATATAACTTGGCTCCTCCAATGTGAGTTGGGTCGTGAGCTTGCTTGAGGAATTCCTCTTCTTCTCTCTAGTGAGGCATCGCAATTGCCTGTTGAAATATCCTCTGTGATAGATCTTCTCCTCCAACAGGTAAAATCTTGGGGCTCTTCTTCTTATTCCTATGACGTCTGCTTTCTTATTGGGGATAACTCCATCTTTGATGAAAGCAATGTTGGAATGCATCTAATCTGTTTGAGTTTCCACAAAGTTACACTCAACTTGACACTTAGGACATTTTCTTTGTATTGCTTCTATGTCTTGCTTCAACGTTGGCTAAAAATACCCCTCCTTTTGATTGCTTCAATAAAAGGGTACTATTAGTGGTTTCACAATGCTCATTATGAGTTTTATTCATCCATTTTGCGCTTTTTTTAAACCTGTAAATCTAGACAACATGCCCTTAGATTTTTATAGTACAAACTTCCTTGAAGAAGAAACCATTGTGCTAACTTAGTAAGCTTCATTTTTCTATCACCCTTATTCAACTAGTTTCTTACCTCTCCCCTATAATCTAAATCATCATCACTAGGGAAAACTTGGTGCACAGATGATGGAGTTATTCTTCGATGGACCACCACTTTTGTAGACTAACCATTTATTGCCAGTTTTTGTGCTATTGTGGCATAGGCATCAACATGGAGATTTATTGTCCTTGAGTGTATATCCACCTTGACTACAGAAAATTACCCTATAAATCGCTAGATAATCGTTCTGTAAGGTACCAAACTAAGATGTTTCAATGCATATTCACCATCCACTTTCTTAACCACTTTTTTATGCAAAGGGAACATATGCCTCTCCACAGTGCGTTAAACAAACCCAAAATTTGAAAAAATAAAAGTCCAACTTAAAAGATAGAGTATACTCTTCCTTTCCTATTGACAAGATAACTTATGATCCGACTTTGCCTTTAGCAGATGAACCATCAAACTCCATAGACCACTCTTTTAGATTTTCCTCACAAAGATTGTCTTTTAAATCATCACATGATATATCTTTGCAAGGTGGATAGAATAATCCTGAAGAAAAAATGGCTAAGAAATATGCTTAAGCTTGGCTCTTGATCACGCGAGGGACCATACCGTTCAGATCTATTCTGAGAGAATGTGGAACCACCTTGATGCTCTCTCAATTAAATTTTGTTCATGCCAACAAAAACTTGATTAGATCACATCTTGTCACTATATGGATAATAAAATATAATAGGTAATATTTTAGCTTTTGAGCTATAGAAACTAATGCAAAATAGTGACTCCGTATATTGGTATACCTTGACTAAGGACCATGGATAATTGTACTTAGATAGTAGACATGTCTCTCTTGTCCATCAACTTCTTGTGCCAATAGTGCATCGATGGACCTTGTCGTGTAAGTGAGATAGAGCAACAAAGGTATTACATCTTTAGGTGGAATCATCATTTGAGGAAAGGTGAGAAATGTTTTGATGTTTTCAAAGGCATCCTGGTGTATTTTTTCCATTAAAACATGGTGGTCTTTCATAGAAGCTACATCAATGGGTAAGTGATCTTAGATAGACTTATGATGAATCTTTTAAGGTAAGAATAAGGAAAATTTTCAGATCCCTTTGTGTTTTTAGGTATGGCATGTCAAGGATGTCTTTTTGCTTGTCTTGGCACATATGAACCCCTTGCTAATCCACCACAAATCCTAACAAATTCCCATTCATACATCAAAGGAACACTTGTGTGGGTTCATCTTTATCTTGTATTTTATACACTTGTTGAAAAATCTTATCAAATTAGCCATGTATGAGTCTTCCTTCATCGACTTGATAACCAGATCATCCACATAGAATTCCAAGACGTCATGAAACATGTAAAAAAATATGGTCATAATTATTCTCTGGTAAGTTTCCCCCCCTTTTTTAGGCCGAAAGGCATGACAATATAGATGAAGTTTCCTAAGGAGGTTATAAAAGTTTTATTCTCCGCATAAACTGGATCCATCTCGATCTGGTTATAGCCCATATATCCATCCATAAAGTTATACATCTCATGGCCAGCTGTTAAGTCGATCAAGCTATCAATTGTTGGTAGAGGGAACTCATCTTTTGGGCAAAGATCTGTTAAGATCTTTGAAGTCACCATAACTGGGAATTTATATTTTATCTTTCTTTCCCTCACGTACGATGCTAGAAAGCCAGATTCGATGTTGAATTAGATTGATAAATCCAGTTGCTAGTAATCATTCCACCTCAACATTTATCTTGAAATCAACCTCAGGCTTGCATGTTTTTGTTGCCTACTTGATCGGGATTGCTAAGGGCATATCATTCAACTTTTTATGGCTCACATCTTGGTCTAACCCCGACATCTCAGTGTACTTCCATGCAAAGAAATCCTTGTATTCTTGAATGATCTTGATCAATTATAGCTTTTTCGCTTGCTCGAGGTCTTTCAAAATGAAGATTATCTTTTATTCTTCTCCATGCTCTGCCACATCAATCTACTCCAACTCTTTTACTTGTACCTTCAGGTGATCCTGGATACATTTCGTCTCATCTTTTTTATCTTCAATAAACTCTAGGATATTGAAATTATTAATGACAAGCATTACCCTTATTTATCTACCCGAAAATAGTCATACTTTGGATTAGCTTTCTCAATAAAATCAGATGCCCACTCACACCTTCTATGACCCTATAAAATTTAAAAATAAATTAAGCAGGGCTAATACAAATTCATGGAGATAAAAAAATTGAATATTATTCTACTCATGACTGTAGTAAAAACTAAATGCATAAAATAAACAACTGAAACATACAATATGTGAACTGAAGCACACTATGGGTAAACCACACAACTCTGATACCGATCCAACCAACAATACTAGTACCATCGATTAACTACAACTTTATCAACATAAATAAAACTACTAAAATTATCTCAGGGCATATTTGAGTTATTTTTAAATTAACTCAACCTAAAACAACCCTAAATATCACACATGTTTACTCCCATGCCCATGTGTCCCCCATGATTAAGTTTATTCATCTCATTAAAATATACTTATATGATTGTTCCATACATCTTTAAGTATATACCAAAATTAATGAATACATCTCTACTTGTATATCCATATAAGCTCTACTCACATCAAGTGTATTATAATAAACTACCGGAGTACCCAAGTAGTGTCATTGCACGACCTAGGGTAGAGACACTCTAAATCTACTGGGATACAAAAGTGGCACCGCCACGCAACCGGGAGTACAATCTATCACTTCCTAGGGAAGTATCAAAGTGGCACCGTAGCACGACCCAAGGTAAAGCATGTCTCTATCTACCGGGATACTGAAGTGGCATCATCGCTCGACCCAGGGTACAACCCAAGACTACTAACCATAATAATAATATAATAATAATTATTGTACGATTCATAAATATATACCAGCCAGTACATATATCTCGAATATACATATTTGATGTTTTACACATAACTTAATTTAATCTACACGTATAATATTTCAAGTCTTAATCCCAAAAGTCTTAACTTAATTAACATATATTAATTAAGATGTTTAATTGAAATAAATCTCTCCCCACTGAATTACATTACCTAACAAGAGTTTTACCATGAAATAAATTCATTAACCCAACAAACCAAACCACACTTCAAACCTAAGAAAAACGAAGTCGATTGATATCTAATAAATTGGTAGAGATTTCATCCTTGTGTGCTGTTGAGAAAATATTCATATGATATTCATTAAAGCTCCAAAAATTATGAAACTAGATCCCTCATATTTTTAAATTAATTTTACTAGGACCTTCTCTTTTCTAAAAAGACAAATTTACAGATATATTATACCAAAAACACCCTCAAACTGACAAATTTTCTCCAGAAAAATTATACATTTCTTACTATATGAAGATAATAATAAGATATTCATCACAACTCCAAATATTATTGAACCAAAGCCCTATCATTCTTAACTCAATTTAACTAGGATCTTATTTTGGCCAGAAAGTCATATTTACAGGTATACCACACCAAAAATAGCCTACAAGTGACTTATTTCCTCCAGAAAATTTTTGCACAATCTAAACCTGCATTAACGACCCCTTAACTACGATATTTAACATATTCTTATACATATTTTCTGTATAAACCCCAATTTTCATCTCAAGAACCCTAATAGATAAATTTATCCCAAGTCAACCCAATTACCTATTAATCCATGAAATTATCAAAGGGACTTCTGTTCTCTAACATGTAATATCATAGCCATATCATCAATTTAGTAAACTTTACTCTCGATCATGATGAACCATCCTAGTTCCATAATAGATTAAGAACATGGTTTTAATCTAATTATACTATTAACATGATTCTGAAAATTATTATAAAGGTTGACAAAATCATATTATTTTAGCATTAGGTTAAGAATCAAATGGATAATCATACTATAACATCACCTCAACTATATAATTATACTAAATAAACTTGACTTGAATGAATATATGAAGTCCCAATCCAAAATTTCAAATTCTTATTTTTATCCAATATCAAATTGCCCTTTTCTTCTTCCCCAAGTAGCCTACTTTTTCTTTCTCTACATTTTTGTTTATAAAGTGTATAAATGATTCCTCTTCACCCTAAACTCTCTTTTTATATGCCTAACCATGAAATTAGTGTTAATCCCCATATAGGCCTTGGCCCATTTAGCCCAAACCAACTTTAACTAGTCTAAAGTCAAGCTCAAACCATATACTAGCCTACGAGTCTTAAAACCTAACTTTTTAAAGTGTTAAACCCAATTTAATTTACATTTAAATTAAATTTACCATCATCTTAAGTTTAATTTAATTTAATTATTTTAATTTCCTTTAAAATTACGGGTATTGCACCTTTAAAGGCGACAGACCACCCTTCCATCACTAAGTAATTTTTTTTTGTATTTTCGCTCAGGAGGTGTATGTGCATTTCAATTCTTGGAGATCTCCATCTGATCAAACTTTGGTATTCTAATCCAACTAAGTCTATCCTTGATCTCATTTTATCTCTAAATTATTTGGAGATAGCATGGGATTTGGGAATAACCTCTTTAACTTGCTCAAGTTCCATCACCTTTTCATCTTGATCCACCATCGGTCCCAACATGTCCTCGATGGTAGGAACCTTTACACCTATGACATGCCATGTTAAAATGTGTGCATCTTCATTTAACTCTATGTAGAAGGCAACATCCACCAAGTGTGCGTCATCCTTGAAAATGGATTATTGGTTGGTCGGATCAGAATCTCCATTCCCTTAACTTGGCTTTAGCATAATTATGGTTGGTTGAAGGGATCAAACCATGGCTAGGCATCCAAACTCTTCCAATCAAAATATGGTTGGACATATTTGACTCAATTACATGGAATTTTATATGTGAAGTGAGATTTCCCATCACTATCTAAACATTGACATACCTAATGGACTTAGAAATTTGGTCATCATGGCATGAGATTGAAAGAGGCGTCATGATCAACCTATTCTAGAGATGTTAGCCCCATAGAAAGAAATAATTGGGATGATGTTAACCGATTCACCTTTATCCATCAACGCCTTGGAAAATATGGTTCCTTTTATGCTCATTGTCACATATTAAGGCCTATTGTGGGGGAACCTGATTTTTTTGTCAGCATCTGAGAAAGTTATTTCAGATATAAATCGACGTGGTCAATTTGAGGCAAAGAACAATATTTTCCTTGCTATTTATAAAATCGCATATGCAATCTCCAACCAATTGTCCTGGGTCAAAGAACCACGAAAAATTTGGTGATTTTGACATCTTGGTACTCTAGTTAGGTATCTACCTCATATTCCTTCACCTGATTAGCTTGCTCACCGTATCTAAAACTTGCTTCATCGTAGGCAATGACGATGCTGGCCATTCCTACCAAACATCTATCGTACATTAACTGAAGTTTTTCCTCTTTTCTCCTTTCCCATCTCGTTTGGTCTTCCACCTCCTCATCCTAAGAAACCACCATATATGCCCCATGACCTAGCATAGGGTTATTGTTGACACTACCTTGAGGAATATGAAAATTTCAAACTAAAACCTACTTCTTAATGATCTTCCTCAAAGTAAAACATGAGATTATTCGATGGCAAACACACCAATATATATGTCAGTAATTGGGCACAACTTGCACCTCTACTGCGAGAGTGCTTTGTTGGAAAAACCAGCCCATTTGCCACTATGGTATTATAGTAACTTATTGCCTATTCAATAGAACAAGGCCATGAGGTTGGATCCCCATGGTCAAACTTCCTTTTTTTTCCTCTTTTATTCTCCACCACTTTTTGCCTCCTCACCCCCACTCTATGTAGTTCACTTATGGTGTCTGACCTCCTCTACTTTCTTGTCCTGGCTATTGTTTACACTCTACATTAGGCATAATGGGGCTAGGGTACAAAATAATAGAAATGTTGCGTGCAACCCTAGTGAAACATTTTAATGTGACTTATTTAGTCTCATTTATCAGATGACAAATGTACTTCGATTGAAGTCTTTCAAAATAAATCTTAAGGAGCCTGAACTCCATGGCATCTGCTCTAATATCTATATATCTCTCCCTTAACCTCCAAATGTAAGTCATCACCTCCTCACCTGGACTTTGCCTCTCATGAGCGATCTGGATAAGTGTAAATTCATCATTTAGAAGAAAAAAATTGTGCGGAAATTGGATATGCATGTCTTCCCACATAACCACACTCCTTAGGGCTAAGTGAAAATACCAAGTATAGGCTTTGCCGAAAAGAGACTTGGAGAACTCCCTCAGACAAAGCTTTTTATTGTTGTAGTGGAATCTTATGTGCTAAAAATTCTTGATATGTTCATTTGGGTAATCGCCTTTTTAATTGAATTTATTAAAGACTTGAGGGATATACCCCTTAGGGTATATGTAATACCACATAACTTTGTGGAATTAATTAAATAATTAAATATTAAAATAAGGAGAATTTTATATAGTTAGTTAAGTGGAAATTAAATTTTTTATATGATTTAAATTATGAAAAATAAAGTATTTGATGATGCCTCGATTTAGCACCACCAAATAAGTGATGATGAGCTCAAACGACAGTAATCATGGCAGCCATAGAGATGTATATGTATAAGTATAAAGAAGGAGGTGAGTATAAGAGGAACAAGACAATGATGTATAGTGGTTCAGCCAATTAGGCCTACATCCACTGTGAGTGTGTGATCCACTAAGTATGGGCACTAATGGCCTTGGATACAATGCACATAAGCTCACTTTCTCTCTCTACTGTGTGTAAAAGTAGAGTTTTAGCTAGGGTTACAATTCTCGATCCATTGTAGGGTTGTAGGTGACAAGTATATATAGGTCTTGAGGGGTGTATTGTACCCCTCAAGCATGCATGGTGCATGTGAATGATAATTTAGCCAATCTCCTATTGACACCTGTAGATGCCAAATGAAGACATAATATTCCCTTACGTGAGCGGGTGATTATGTTATAATGGTCTTCCACGTGCCCCGTGAGCCTCACACGCACTGTTCCACGTATCTCCTAAACCACGCACTGTGATGATGTCACCCTCGGCCTGTAAGACGAGGCCGAGGGAAAAATTACCTCTGATAGAGAATCTGGCCCAATTTAGGCCTTGTACTGTCGTACCCTCCGAGGGGTCGTCTGTGGCCTGATGAAGGGTCAGCCTCCGAGGGGTCGTCTGTGTCCTGATGAAGGGTCGGCCTCGCCTCGTCCAAATGGAATACACTCTCGGCCTGGCCGAGGGTATATATGGATATATCAATCACCCCCCAGCCCTTAGCCATTGATGCTATTTGAGATGGCTGAGGGATAGTGTTGCTCTTGAGATGCGTGCATGGTCAGTTAGATGAATGACACCTGTGAAGATGGTATGCCACATGTCAAGTTTTTATTCATTGTCGTTCAAGTTTTCTAGGCGTGGCAGTTGTATACTGCTTGGGACTTTATGCCCTAATGATTCCCTCCTCGTGGGATATGCTCTGCATTGGTGAGTGGGCCCACTCATTGGCAAGGTACTTAAATAAGTTTTTGAAGTTTATCTTTCTTCTTCTTCTTCTTCGCGCCTGAACCCTCTCTCTCTAGCTTCCAGCTTTCTAGCCATTTTTACAACTTTGACATTTCGAGTTTGGCAGTTATGCTATTTCTTCAGAGGTAACTCCTTTGCCCTAGTGCCCTCTTTATCTTCATTTTTTGTTTGCTTTCTTACTTTAGGGTCGTAGGGTTAGATTTCCCTTAGGTTGTTTCATAATTTTTTCGGCATCTTCTCCGGCAACTGGTTCTTGAGTGTTCTTGATCAAAACCTTTGATTTCTTTGGTTTTGATCTAAAAGTCCAACCTGGTTAACTGTGAGATTATTTGTAGTTGGCAAAGCCAAATCCTTCTAAGTGTAGGGTCTTCCCCTTAATGCTTAGGAGGCTTTATAGTTTAGCTGAAGAATTCCCTTCCCTAAGAGAGAAATTATTTATTGAGATCAGACGAATAGAGAAAGAGGAGGAGAGAAGACGAGGGGCCAACCCTAATTGGTTACGACCCATCTTCCCCATTCCTCTAGCCATAATTAGACCATTTGAGTCTTGTGGGTCATCCTATCATTCAGCCGAGAGTTATTCAGGAGAGATGGATGAGAGAGCGTCATCACCAACTGGCGCTGGACCTTCTGGGAGAAGAGAGACATCTAATCTAAGCCCAGGTTGACAGGCTGAGGGTATGGTTACTTTGGAGGCTGTCCATGTGACATCTCTATCCCCACATGCTTTCTAGATAGCTTTTCCTCAGGGACCTCTGACAGGTGATGAGGCCTAGGGAGAGGGGTACTGAGGATTGTGAGGACTCAGATGTTGACCCAGTTGACACATCTCATGCCTCGTCCTATATTTCCTCGGTCAGGGATCGTGACCTCCTTCTGTGGAGGCATGCATTGGTGTCCCCCCCAACATATCCATGAGGGTTCCCTTTGAGTCTGAGAGGGTCTTTGAGGGTGAAAAGGGAGAGATAGCGGTATACAAACAAATATTTAAGGTCGGTGTCAGACTCCCTCTACATCCTTACGTCGTAGATATCTTGTCATCCCTCGGCGTTGCCCCCTCTCAGCTTCCTCCCAATTCCTGGAGGACAATCCTCGGCTACATCTCCCTATTGAAAAATGCCTTTACTGACGAGCCTTCCTCTGATGTGTTCTTGGCTTGCTGTAATATCACTTCCCCATCCAAACAGCCTGGGTACTATCACCTGGGGGCGAGGAGGTCTGATAAAAAAATTCTCCACTTGGCACAAACCTCCAATCTCGACTAGAAGAAGAGATTTTTCTTCATTTCTGAAGAGTGGGAATTTTTCGCCGAGGCGCAACATTTGGACGATGGTCCGAGGGTTCCCAGAAGATGGTCTAATCCTTCGATGAAGGCCAGGTCAGATCCCGGACTGAGTCTGGATGAGAAAGATATAGTTGAATATCTGAGGGAATGAGGGAAAGGGGGTGAAATTGCAAAGTTTGAAGATCTGATGACCCCTAAGTTCCTCAAGGAAGATGAGAGGGCTATTCTGCACAAGGCTAATCTACAGTCAGTGCTTGAGACTGCAAGGGCTGAGTTAGAGATCTCCAGGACTGAGCATGCGAGGATCCTGGACGAGCTGATGAGGCATCATGATGCAGACATGGCAGCCAAGGACTTGCTTATAAAGGAGAAGGGCGAGGCCTTGACCAACTTGGGGGTTCAGTACAAGGCCGATCTTGAGGCGGCTATCAAGAAAGCCGAGGTTGATGCTGTGGAGGCCTACAAACTCTCGGATGAGTTTCAAGGCTTTGGCCTTGAATACTTAGAGAGGGGAATTAGGACGGCCTGTCGGTGGGTCATCCTTAAGTTTGCCGATGCAGTATGCCCCTCCATCGAAGCAGTTCAACTGGACGACCCTTTGATTGCTGAGGCCTTGGCCCAGGTGGAATCTCAAGTGCATGTTGAGGGTACTGGCACGTCTGAAGATCAGTCTATTTTGGTCATCGAAGAAACTTCTCTTATCGATGTTGAGGCCCTGCCCTCCGATGCTGCTCAATAGGGTGGCTGTTTGTAGCCAATACCCCCTTTTTGTATCTTATTTTTGTAGAACAAACATCAATTTGTAATACTTTATTTATATTATCATCTCTCTTGTTGTCTTCCATACTCGTCTCTGGTGTGATTTGTATTGTGAATTTTTTATATTAACAGTATCACTAACCCCTCCCTCGTCTTTCTTGAGGGTGAAGGATGGGTCGTCCCCAACGTTCACCCTCATTATAGCCGAGGGTGATTTCCACCAATTTTAATTGATGAGGTTAATAAATTCCTCCCTCGTCTTTTTTGAGGGCAATGGTGGGGTCGTCCCCACCATTGACCCTCATTATAGCCGAGGGTTGTAATTACCAAACTAATGGTTTTTAAGTCCTCCCTCGTCTTTCTTGAGGGCAATGGTGGGGTCGTCCCCACCATTGACCCTCATTATAGCCGAGGGTTGTAATTACCAAACTAATGGTTTTTAAGTCCTCCCTCATCTTTCTTGAGGTCAATGGTGAAGTCATCCCCACCATTGACCCTCATTATAGCCGAGGGTTTTAATTACCAAACTAATGGTTTTTAAGTCCTCCCTCGTCTTTCTTGAGGGCAATGGTGGGGTCGTCCCCACCATTGACCCTCATTATAGCCGAGGGTTGTAATTACCAAACTAATGATTTTTAAATCCTCCCTCGTCTTTCTTGAGGGCAATGGTGGGGTCGTCCCCACCATTGACCCTCATTATAGCCGAGGGTTGTAATTACCAAACTAATGGTTTTTAAATCCTCCTTCGTCTTTCTTGAGGGCAATGGTGGGGTCATCCCCACTATTGACCCTCATTATAGCCGAGGGTTGTTTCCCAAAGATGATCCCATGCGTACTAGAACAGAAAAACACAAGATGAGAGGAAACACTGATATTTCTCATTAATTTTCCAAGTGTTCTGCTGGAGCAACACCCATTACAATTATGGTCCGTAAGGATATGACAACACTACTGATAGTATTTTTTCAAATGATCTGCATTCCAGGGGTTGGAAAAGGGTTCCCCTTCTAGGTTTTCTAGTCTATAGGTCCCTGGGAAAACTTCGTTGATGACCCTATAGGGGCCATGCCAATTAGGATGGGGCTTGTTGGGCTTCTGCCAAGTCTTTTTGAGGACCAAGTCCCCCACTGAAATTGGTCTTTGTTTCAACCTCTGATTGTAAAACCTTGCAGTCCTCTGCTGGTAGGCGACTTGCCTTATCTCGGCGTCTTCCCTCCTTTCCTCAATCAGTTCTAAGTCAAGTCTCCTCTCTTCCGTATTTCTCTGGGTGTCATACATTTGGACCCTATGAGTAGGAAACCCAATCTCAGTGGGGATGACGGCCTCTGAGCCATAAGCTAGCATGAATGGGGCCTATCCGGTAGAGGTCTTTGTCGTCGTCCTGTAGGCCCACAGTACAGCATATAACTCTTCAACCCATCTTCCTTTTGCATCCTCAAGTCTCTTCTTGATCCCGTCTAGGATCATCCTGTTTGTAACTTCTGTTTGCCCATTAACCTGAGGTCGGCCTAGGGTAGAGAAGAATTGTTTGATACTCACCCTTTCACAGTACTTCTATAGAGATGTATTCTTGAATTGAGTCCCATTATCTGAGATGAGGGTACTTAGGAGACCATATCTGCATATAATGTTTCTCCATATAAGATGGAAGGTCTTCTGCTCTGTGATCATTACCATCGGCTCTGCCTCCACATATTTTGAAAAATAGTCAATAGCCACGACAAGGAACCGATAGTTATTGATGGCCCTAGGTAAGGGTCCTACTAGGTCAATCCCCCGTACTGCAAATGGCCACGGGGATGTAATGGAAGTAATAGGCTGATGGGGTTGGTGAGGGATGGTGGAAAATCTTTGGCATTTGTCACACTTTTTTACATATGCCATGGCATCTTTCCCCAAGGTCGGCCACCAGTACCCTTAGGTGATCACCCTCTTCGCTAAGGACCTGCCCCCAATGTGGCTTGAACATGACCCCTCATGCAAGTATTACAAAATGCATTGGACTTCAGATGGATGTACACACCTAAGTAAGGGGATCAAAAACCCCTTTTTGTACAAGGTGTCCCCAATGACAATGAGCATTGCCGCTCTGTGCCTCAACTTCTTCCTTTCTTGCCCTGCTTCTGGCATCTCCCCCTCTTTAATGTATCTGATCAGAGGGTCCATCCATGAAGTTTCTTTAGAAATATTCAGGCAAGTGCTAGGTGTTCCCTCAGCATCTTCGATAGTTGGTCGAAGTAAAATTTCCACTGGGACTGTTCTCCTGATATATGTCCTAGTCGCCGAGGCCAACCTAGCAAGGGCATCAGCACGGCTATGTTCGAGCCTAGGTATCCTCTTCAATTTCACTTCTCTGAAGCTCTTCAGCAGTGACCTCACCTTCTCGAGGTACTTGGCCATCCGCTGATCCTTGGCCTCGCAGACCCCTAGTATCGGATTCACTACTAGCCTTGAATCACTATGGAGCAAAATCTGGCTGACACTAAGGGACTTGGCCAAGGAGAGCCCTGCTATCAGGGCCTCATATTTGGACTCATTTTTGGAGGCTTTAAAGTTGAACCTCAGTGCGTACTTAATGTCTGTGCCATCGGGTGCGCTGACACTACAAGTCCAACTCCAATTTCACTGTCGCGGGAGGACCCGTCAACGAAGAGGCTCCACACAGTATCCTCTGAAAAATTTCCCTCCATGAGGGACCCCTATCTAAATAGATATCTTCCCTCCTCATTTTCGATCGCTTTTTCTTTATTGGTGCTTATTTCAGACTTATGTTCGGATATGTCGGCGAGTTTTCCCTGTAGAGTATCTGTCTTCTCGAGGCTCTCGTCTTCAGTTTCATCGTCTTCCCAAGTAAATTCAGCCACGAAATCTACCAATGCTTGCCCCTTAATGGCCTTTCTAGGTTGATACACGATGTCAAACTCTCCTAACTCTATGGCCCATGCCATTAACCTCCTTGACTTTTTTGGCTTGTTTAAGACCTGCCTAAGAGCAGAGTCAGTGAGGATGACCGTTGTATCGGACTGAAAGTATGGCTTCATCTTCCTCGATGCATGGATCAAGGAACGGGCTAACTTTTCCATCCTCGGGTATCTTTGCTTTGCCCCTTGGAATGCCTTGTTGTTGAAATATATGGGCTTCTGTACCCCGTCTTTGTCTCTCACAATGGCTGCGCTGATGGTCGTTTCTGAGACAACTAAGTACACATGTAGTTATTCGTCGTGTACTGGTCGGGACAACAACAAGGGAGACCCTAGGTACGACTTTAACTCCTTGAAATCCTCATCACACTCTTCACTCCATTCGAAGGCCTTCCTGAGTATTTTGAAGAATGGTAAACACTTGTCTGTGGCTCTAGATACGAACATATTCAAAGCAGCCACTTGCCCCGTGAGCCTCTGAACGTCTTTAATGTCTTGGAGGTCTTCATCTCTAGGAGGGCCTTTATTTTCTCAGGGTTGGCTTAAATGCCTCTTTGATTCACGATAAACCCCAAGAATTTCCCTATTCCAACCCCGAAGACACACTTGGCCTGGTTGAGCTTTATCCGGTATTTGTCAATCTTGTTAAAGGTCCTCTCAAGGTCGGCCACATGATTCTCTGCCTTCAAACTCTTAGTCAGCATGTTATCTACATAGACCTCCATAGACTTCCCAATTTGGTCCTCAAATATTTTATTTACAAGGCGCTGATTCGTTGCCCCTGCATTCTTCAGGCCAAAGGGCATGACCATATAACAGTATGTCCCCTTGTCGGTAATGAAGGTTATTTTCTTCGAGTCTTCAAGGTCCATGAAGATCTGGTTGTACCCTGAATAGGCATCCGTGAAGCTCATGAGCTCATGGCCTGCAATAGCATCTACCATCTGGTCAATGCGGGGGAGAGGGAAGCTGTCTTTGGGGCAATGCCTATTAAGGTCAGTGAAGTCCACACACATTCTCCACTTCCCGTTGGGCTTTGGGACAATGACTGCATTGGACAGCCATTCAGAGTAGATGACCTCTCTGATAAACTCAGCATCTTCTAATTTTTTGACCTCATCCCTTATGACCTCATACTTTTCTCTAGAGTAAATTCTCCTCCTCTTCTTTACTGGTTTTGCACCCTCTACCACGTTGAGCTTGTGGCACATGATTTCGAGGTCAATCCACGGCATATCTGCATGACTCCACGTAAAGACGCTCTGTCTTCTCCTTAACAGTTTAATGAGGTCTTCCTTGATTTTTGGCTTCAGAAACTTGCCAACTTGGACTGTTTTTTCTGGGTCATCCTCATTGAGGATGATGGATTCTACCTCTTCTGTGGCCTCTCCTTTCTTCAGCTTCGTCTCGTCTCTGGGGTCTAGGGTATCAATATTATAAGTGGTTGTATCCCTCTTATGTGCCTCTCTTTCTTCAGCGGAGTTATAATAACATTCTCGTGCTGTCGTTTGGTCTCCATGAACTTCTCCCACCCCGTAAGGGGTTGGAAATTTAATCATCTGATGTACCGTAGACGGCACAGCTTCAAACCCCTTGAGGGCTATCCGCCCCAGCATAATATTGTAGGCTGAAAAGACATGCTCATCCATCACAAAGAAGCTGACCTTCTTGGTAAGACACCTCGACCACTCGTCCCTCAACCTGACATCGGCCTTATATATTCCAAGGGGATGAACCTTTTCCCCACTAAACCCAATCAACGGATGATTGTATGGGACGAGTCTAGCACGACTAAGACCTAAGACTTTGAAGCATGGCTAAAACATCACATCTGCGGAGCTACCCCCATTTACTAAGATCCTCAGCACCTCGCATCCGTGCACCCTGGTAGTGATGATAAGAGGGTCATCATGTGGGATTAAGAGGCATTTAAAGTCCATTCTTGAGAACCCCACTATCAGAGTATCCATATCGACCTTCTTTCTCTTTTCTGACTTTGCCTCCAGGGAAGTTGAGTGTACTGTCTTTGTCATTGCTTTGGCTTTAGCTACGTGGACCTTCCTATCGGACACCTCCTACCCTCCTCCTGCTAGGCCCCCTAAGATCATCCCCACACCAAGTGAGATCATATTAAGTCTCTTGACAGGGCCTTAGTCGTCTCTCGGAGGGAGGTCAGGGCCGTCCTCATCATCAGAAGGGTCGTCCCTTCTTTTTGAAGGATCTTCTAGGCATGCATCACCTCGCTTCTTTCTGGGGTCATCCCCTCGGCCCCTCTTGAAGGCACTCTTATCAATGTATTTCCTTAGCTTCCCTTATTTTAACATTTTTTGAATCTCATCTTTCAGAGCAAAACATTTGTCTGTTACGTGGCCATGGTCGTGGTGAAATCCGCACCACAGGTTTTTATTCCTCTTGTTGGGGGCTGCCCTCAACTTTTCAGGCCACTTCAGGGATCGATCACTCTTTATCTCATTGAGAATATGTTCACAACTGACCGTTAGAGGGGTATAATCAGCGAACTTGTCATCCGTATACCTCTTCTTCCCCTCTTTGTTCTTCTTATGGTACTTACCCCCACTAGTGCCTCCTTTTTCTTCTTCGTATTTTGCAGCCATCGCCTCTTCGGTGTTCATCACCTTCCCTGCTGTCGACAGCAATTCAACCATCATCCTCAGAGGGTCTTCAGCAAGATTCCATAGAAGTTTCCCGTTCTAAAGCCTTCTAATGAGGGCGGTCATGGCTATGCTCTCCTCATAGTCTTCAACCTCTAACTTTCCTTTGTTAAATCTGGCTATGTAGTCTCTTAGACTCTCATTCTTCCCCTACTTAACATAGAGCAGGTGTGTGGTCTTCTTATGTGGCCTCACCCTAAAGTAAAAGTTTTGGATGAACCGGTCTGCCAGCTGCTTAAAGTTTTTAATGGAATTTTTTAGAAGAGACATATACCAGACATGTGTAGCCCCAGTCAGAGTACCAGAGAAGGCACGACACCTCATCTCATCTGAGATAGAGTATATGTTTTCCGCTGATTGATACATCTCAATATGGTGGACAGGGTTGGTACTCCCGTCATATCTTGGGATGACCGTAGGTGGCTTGAACTTTGATGGCATAGGTAAGTTGACTATCTTCGCCACAAAGGGTGAGCCTATGGAGTATCCTCTCTGAAGAGGGTCCCGGCTCTTCAGTATATCACTGATCTTATCCTCTAGTCACTGGATCGAGTCATTCCAGGGCCTCGTACGGTCGGCTTGGCCGATGTTATCCCCTGCCGCCCCTTTAAGGTGGACGGAGGGTTCTGCTGTGGCAGGCTTGTGTTGGCTGTTTACTTCCCCCTGGTCGTCGTCCCGTCCTTGGGGTCGACCCCCATGGGGTCGGCCATCTGCTGCCTCCCTTCTGGACCTCGCAGCACTCCTTAATCTGGATAATTTTTCTCTCAGGTCATTTACTGGGCCCAACCTCTCAAAGGCCGACCCCCTGCCCATGCGATCGAAAGCAGAGCCTCTCGGGCGATCGTCAGGGTTTTGCCTTCCGCAATTCCCTCTGCTCTCCTGGAGGGGTCGTACAGTATTGTTGGAGACCTCATACGGTTCCTAGCATTCTATGGGGGCCTCCTCCCCCTCCAAATCATCATACCTGTCCTCAGGGCAAGGGTTTCCTTGCCTCCTCAGGCATAGACGCCGGGGGTCAGCAACATCCATACGCCGCTGAGGGGGTGGTAGGTCTTTGTGTGGTGCCTGGGGTGGTTCCCTAGCTTCATGCTGCCCTGGAGACGCTGCCAGAGTAATCATCTCAGGTGAGACCCCCGGTGGTCTTAGTATGTTCTAGCTTAGAGCTGTGAACTGCTCCTGCATGATCCACTGGCTTGCTGCCAGAGACTTCAAGGCTGCCGCCACATCAGCCATCTCAGACTGAGGTGGTGGCTGACTGGAACTGGGTCCTACTCCACATTGAGCTGTGAATAGCTGAACTTGGAAAAAAGACTGGTGAGCTTGAGGACCTTAATGGATCTCTTTCAATGGTGAAACATCTCCTCTCAGGGGGAGAGCTGGTTGACCACCAGAGTGCCCAGTGAGGTCAATATGTACAAAAGAAGAGATGTCTTCTCGTTCCCACAGACGACGCCAAACTGATGATGCCTAGATTTAGCACCACAAAATAAGTGATGATGAGATCAAACGACAGTAATCATGGCAGCCATAGAGATGTATATGTATAAGTATAAAGAAAGAGGTGAGTATAAGAGGAATAAGACAATGATGTATAGTGGTTCAGCCAATTAGGCCTACATCCACTATGAGTGTGTGATCCACTAAGTATGGGCACTAATGGCCTTGGATACAATGCACATAGGCTCACTTTATCTCTCTACTGTGTGTACAAGCAGAGTTTTAGCTAGAGTTACAATTCTTGATCCATTGTAGGGTTGTAGGTGACAAGTATATATAGGTCTTGAGGGGTGTATTGTACCCCTCAAGCATGCATGGTGCATGTGAATGATAATTTAACCAATCTCTTGTTGACACCTGTAGATGACAAATGATGACATAATATTCCCTCACGTGAGGGGGTGATTCTGTTATAACGGTATTCCACGTGGCCCGTGAGCCTCACGCGCACTGTTCCACACGTCTCCCTAACCACGCGCTGTGATGATGTCACCCTCGACCTGTAAGACGAGGTCGAGGGCAAAATTCCCTCTGATAGCGAATCTAGCCCAATTTAGGCCTCGTACTGTCGTACCCTCGGAGGGTCGTCTGTGTCCTGATGAAGGGTCGGCCTCCGAGGGGTCGTCTGTGGCCTGATGAAGGGTCGGCCTCTGAGGGGTCATCTGTGGCCTGATGAAGGGTCGGCCTCGCCTCGTCCAAGTGGAATACACCCTCGACCTGGCCGAGCGTATATATGGATATATCAGTATTATATGTTAAATTGGAGTTGATATGTATATAAATTGAAAGTATGTGAGTTATTATAATTTTAAAATTTATTTGGTGAATTAATAAGTAATTTTACTTATTTGTAAATAAATTAAATTATGGGTTAAACCATAATTATAGAAAGTAAATGAAGAGATTTGCACATGAGAAATTATAGAATGAGGCTAAGGTTAAAGAGGTAACTAAAGGATCGTGTGGAGAAATGTTTAGGGTTAGGTTTAGTTAAGGTAGATAATTAACGAAAAAAAGAGAAAAGTTTTTTTAAATAAATAAATAAAAAGGAAAAAATTAATATTAAAAGGACAACATTTTTCTAGAAGAAGAAAAATATAGAACTTTGAACCGGCACTTCTTTCTTACAGAATCACACTTCTTCCTCATTTGTCTACAACTCCAATACAAGAAAACCCTACTACTGTCTCAATTGCAGTACCAACTTAATCTAAAAATCTAATCCATTTTCCACACAAATTAAACCATCTCAATCCTGAAAACATACCCTACAATTTTCAACAACAATTGTAATTTTTTGGGATACATTTTTTACCAACATTTACATTGATTTTGGGAGAAATTGAAGGGCCTTTCAAACAATATTCAACGAGGATTTTTTCTACAGTAATTCATTTACGATTATCTTATATTTGTTTTGTAAAATTTCTTCAAGAGGCAAGTTATCATCCACTCCTCCCCTTTTATGATTTTAAATACTAAATTCCACCTCCACCACATATTTTTATAATTAAAATCAGTTAGAGATAACTAGGGATTGAAATTATCTTCCATAAAATATTATAATTAAGTATGATGACATTTTTTAATTCTTAAAATATTAAAGTGTTGGTATTTTGATTAGAATTTGATTTTTAATTGGATTTTTATAAATTAGGAAATTTAGAAATTTGGACTAATTCACATATAATTGTGATTTTTAAAATCATGAGCCAATCTTAAGTTTTAGAGCCCTAAATTTTAACTATTAGTTAATTCATAGGAATTGATTTAAGTTAAGATTTCTCTTAGACAACTTTAAATTGAAACTTATAAATTTTTTGTAAGATTGGTGAATTCGGGTAATTTGGCCATTTAGAGAATATTAGTAGGTATGAGTTGTTTTAATTATTGACCAAGTATGATATATTCTTCTCCACATGTATTTTGATAAAAATGATTATAATGGATTCTTATTGTTATGTATAAATTGATATCAAATCTTTATGAATTAGAAATTTGACTTTAGTTGTGGGAATGAAGTTCATGATTCTATTCACGATGTCTCCATAATAAGATGGTTAAAAAGAATTGTAATTTTAGAGACATGTGGAAATATTATAATTCCCCCTTAAGGTAAGAAATTTACCTTTAGACTTTGGTGTAGAATCTATGCTTCACCCCTTCCCTTTTAAAGTAGTAAAAAACCAATAACGGATTAAAGAGAATTAGAGAATTGAAACATAAGGAATGAAAACTGGTGAAATACATTAATGATGTGTGAGTCTAAATTGTGAAATTTTATCGAGAGTGGAGAAGCACTTCTCTTCCTCTTTATTGAACCTAAACATGGGTGAGAACACACTATATATTGACTTACTTGAGTCTATATATATAAGAGTTCCAACTAGTTTGGATATTGAGACAAAGTAGGTTAGTTTTTATGAGTTACTCCATCTTACAAAGATTCAAGAAGAATGAAGAAATCCAATCCAAGAAAACCTCTATATCAACCTAAAAGGGAAGTTATTTCTACCTTTAACCAATCTAGGACACTTAACACTGCATATTTTTTATTCCTATGTGAACATGTGGTTTTTAAACACCTCACCTATTTTTTAAATCTATTTAATTCATTAACAACATTTTTAAAACTTTTTAAATAATTTTGGAATTATTAAAATTTGGTTTTTAAAAGTGTTGGTGTTAAAAGTTGTATTTTATAAAGTGTTTTAAGTCATAGGATCTCAAAGAGCTAGAGACTTCAGAGGAGTTTGTAATTATTTTTAAAACACGCGTATTATAACCTATTTCCGCTGTACACGTGTTGCATCCTGAGTTTGTTATTTTGTGTTTTCTACAAGACACATTTCCCATACTTGATCTTAGCCCTTGGATGATCTTTATCAACGACCTGCATGTGTTTATTTGCAATCCCAGTGTTACCTGTTTAACCAATGAGATTAAGTTGTTAGCACTGCTCATTGTAGACCATTAGATTGGCAGTCAATAAGTTAAATTCAATCTCAGCCGTAGGATTGCCCAAGACATTCGAGACCCTTCCAATGCCTGTATAAAAACCCATTAAGTCTCAGCCATTTGAGAATTTTGACTTTCGTCCAAATAGAGAGAAAAAGAGAGAGTAGAGAGAAGAGAGAGAAGGGAGAAGAGAGAAGAGAGTCAACCCAGAATGTCATAGATATGGTAAAATGGGACATTATGCCAGTAAATGTCCAAATAATTTTAGCAACAACAACAAGGTTAATATGTGTAAAACCTTTGACGACTCTAGTGATTATAATGAAGATGAAACAGAGTCAACCTAGAATAATGAGTAGTGCATGTCTTTCTTTGCCAAAATTGTATATAATGATGATGATGCAATGCCTACTTACTCACGAATCTATGTTTCCTGTTAATGTTGATGTTAATACTGCTCCTTTGATTGTTGAGAGTAATCTAAGTGTGAGTCAAAGCGTTAATAGTGTTGATGAACTAAATGTCTGCGTTATTCCAAAAGAACTAAGTAATGTTTTAGGGAACAATTCACACGGCACACTTAGCGAGTCTGATGATGATTTGCCTGATTTACATGATTTATACACGAAAAAGGTTAAGAAGAGTGCTCGTCTTGAAAAAAATGGTAAAATCATTAACTGACCGTATTGATTTACTTAACCAGACCATTAGGAAGAATACTGAAGAATATACTACCCAGTGTATTGCTCATGAGACTGAGATTCAAGAGCTTTCCTTAAAAATAAAAGATTTGTCTAAGAAAAATTATGAGTTTGAACAAAAATATAAGGCAACCCTTGTTGAACTAGAAGAGTCTAAGAAAAAGGTCTCAAATGTGTTTAAAAAATGTCAACACTTTGAAACCCAAGCTAAATCTTATGAGGAAATTGTTATTAGAAGAAAATTTGAGTCTGAAGATAAGTATGGCCTAGGTTTTGGAGAAATAGTGCACACCAGTAAGACCAAAGTTTCTCCTGAAAATGTTACTTTTATCAAATAAGGCCAAACTTGTCAAACGGTTCAAAAGGAGACTCTAGTCTCAATGTCTCTCTAGCAAAACATGATCAGTACAATCAACAGTCTAATTTAAATGGTCAAGCCAAATATGTTTGTCCCCCTGTTAGAGACCAAAGACAAAAACTTTAGACCAATGAAAATTGTACGACTATACCAAATAGATCCAAACCCATCGTTAAAGACTTTAGTATTCAAGTCAAGACCAACACACATTAGTACTATTCTTACTGCGACGTTTTTGGCCACACTCTTGAAGAATGTTTTCAAAAAAGGATATTTACTCCTACCTACCTTAACTTTAACTACTCTATACAAAGGAATAAATACTTATGTTCTACCTAAACAGGACACAAACAACCTTAACTATAAAAGAAAAATGAAGGTTCCAAAACTAAGAAAAAATCATTTAGAAAGACCAAAAAAAACATTTTCTAAATCAAAAGGCCACAAAACTTTTAAAACTAGGGCAATTTGGATTAGAAAAGATGATTTATAACCCAACTCAAGTGCAACATTATCATTTATGCTTTAAAAGCACAAAGAACTTCATCTGGATTCTATTTAGACTCTGGATGTTCTAAACATATGACCGGGGACAAAACCAAATTGAAAAATAAGACAGACTTATTAGGAGGTAGTGTCATGTTTGAATATGGTGTTTCATCTCAGATTATAGGTAAGGTAACATTGAATGAGAATGGGCTTCCCGATGTTAATGATGTACTCTTAGTCAAAGGCCTTAAAGCCAATCTCTTAAGTATATCTCAATTCTGTGATTCCAATCATACCGTTAGTTTTTCAAAAAATGATTGAAAAATTATTAATGAAAAAGGAAATTGTATATTGATAAGAAACATAACTCCAGAAAACTGTTACACAGTAATTACCAAGTCTGCTTCTTGCCATGTTAGTAGATTAGAGGTTTTTGAACTTTGGCACAATATACTGGGACATGAGAATTTTTATAACCTTAGAAGATTAAGCTCCCAATAAATAGTTATAGGTTTACCCAAAATAAGAAATTCTTTCAATCCGGTATATGGACCATGTCAAGAAGGGAAAATAAGTAAATCGCCTCATAAGAAAGTTAAGGATATCTTAACCACAAAAAGTTTATCACTTATCCATATGGACCTCATGGTTCCCTCAAGGACTGTTAGTCTCTGTGGTAATAGTTATATCCTAGTTATATTAGATGACTATACGCGTTATACTTGGGTTGCTTTTATGAAACAAAAACCAAATACCTTCGGTGAATTCTTAAAAATCCCTTTGAAAATAGAGAATGAGAAGGATGCCCAAGTATGTCGTATTAGGAGTGACAAAGGTGGAGAGTTCAAAGACTCTGGTGTTACTGAATACTGCGTAGCCAATGGCTATAAACACGAGTTTAGTGCTCCCAAAACACACCAACAAAATGGCATTACGAAATGAAACAATAGAACTTTACAAGAAATGGCTAGGGTTATGCTACACACTAAAAGTCTTCCTAGATATTTTTGGGTAGAAATCATTCAAACCGCATGCCATATTATTAATCGTGTATATCTTAGGAAAAATTCCAAACAAAATCCTTATGAACTTTGGTTCCACAAAAATCCAAACTTAAAACATTTTAAAACCTTCGGGACTATTTATTATGTCTGTAAAGATAGAGAACAACTCTCAAAATTTGACACCCGAGGAGAGAAAGGAATATTTCTTGGTTATTCCCCAAATAGTAGGGCTTTTCTTATTTTTAATTATCGAACCAAAACCATTATGGAATCCTTTAATGTAATTGTAAATGATATAAGTGTCGGGAGTAGTGCCAGTCAATCATTGCCACAAGATAAGGAGGAACCAAATTTTCCAATTGAATCCTCACAAGACAATGATTCACTGCCACTTGAGAATCCTTATGTACCCACTTGGGTTTCTAAAGACCACCCAATTGAAACAGTAAATGGTAATCCTTCTGAACCTGTTAGAACAAGATCCCAACTTCAAAATGTGGCACAATTTCCATGTATTTTTCCCTTGAGGAACCTAGAAATGTAAATGATGTCCTTTCTGACTCCTTTTGGATCAATGTTATGCAGGAGGAGCTTGTCCAATTTTAGATTCACGATGTGCGAAAGCTCATTCCCAAGACAAAAGATTCGAAGGTTATCATCACACAATGGATTTTAAAAAATAAAACAGATGAAAATGGGGAGGTCATTAGAAATAACGCTAGGTTGGTAGCCTAAGGATACTCGCAGATAGAGGGAATTAACTTCGATGAAACTTTTGCACCTGTTACTCATCTTGAGTCAATTCGTCTCCTCCTTGCCATATCTTGTCACCTGCAATTCAAATTATTCCAAATGGATGTTAAGTCCGCATTTTATATGGAATTTTGACTGAGGAGGTATACGTAGAACAACCCAAAGGTTTTGTAGATCCATTACACCCTGACTACATCTTTAGGCTTAAGAAAGCCTTATATGGTTTGAAACAAGCTCGTAGAGCTTGCTATGAGATATTATCTACTTTTTATTCTCTTTTTGGATCTTTTATTTTAGATCCATTCCGTTTCAAAATATTTTGAAAAATAAACTTCTATTTCTTCAAGGTTAAATCAGATCCTTAAAACGTTTGTGTCTCTTGAATCATATTTCACATTTTGTGAAATAAAGTTGTACAAAAATAAACAGAGACACATAGGGCCTTGGTTTGTTTTAAAAGGGAGGTTGTTTTTCAGATCTGATCTTGATAAGAAGATTATTTGACCAAAATAAGTTGAATCAGACTTTGCATGTCATATAAAACCTATTGATTCATAGGAACTTGTCTTTATAAATAATTTGAGAGGGTGAGTTGCATAAATCTGCATTTTGTACACCTCACAAACATATTCTCACACACGAACACTTAGTCACAGTGGTTTTATTTGAGAGACTTGGAATTTGTTAGAGTTGCTGACATCATAATCCAAAGAAAAGGAAAAGAAGCAACAAGAAAAGATCAGTTATAGTAAAAAAACCTTTGGAGTGGAGTAGATTATGTAGGTATAACTCTGAACTTAGATTTAGGATCTTTGTGTGTTTGCTTAAGTGTTGTAACTTGATTCTTTATTTTAGTGGATTTTTTATTTTGTGCCATAGAGGGCACCATGGATGTTTGCCTTGATTAAGGGTTTTACCACGTTAAAATTCTTGTAATATTTACTCTGAATGTTCTTAATTTCTATTGTGATTGGTACTGAATGTTGGACTTAGTAGATGGTTTTTAATTTCTAAAACCCTAGGTAATCAACTACCAAATCTAGACTACGTATTCAGAATACAAATTTGAACACATCTTGTGTTGTTATTAGAAAAGAGTTTTGTCCAAAATGTTTATTCGGAGTTTACTGAACTTATGAGATTCTGTTATTAATCTAGCAAACGAGTTTTTTCACCGGGGCCAATATTTTTGTGTCATTTATGATGGAGATGTATTCTATTATTGACCCTACGGATGGGGACATTATTATTATGTTGTTTATTATGTTTATGTTTGAGGTGGATAAGGTGGATGTTGGATTCCGTATCGTGAGGCTTGATGGCCTCAAAGGGGACTGAGGTCCAGAAATGATTACGATGATCTTATTAGTGATTTTTGGGGTGAATAAGGTGAGGTTGAATATTATTTATGACGGAAAATTATTTCTGTTATGATTTATATTTTAATGCACATGATTGAGGTGTTAGGTACATTCATGGTTGTTACTAATAATTTATTTAAAGGTGGAATTTTATTGGGTAAAAATATTTTGAGTCATGATTTTCATTGTGAGATAAAACTAATAAATCATAGAATTATTATTTATTTGCGTAATGGTCATTGGGTCGTGTAGCTATGTTAGTTTGCGATGGCCTGAACATCTTTATTCGTGAGACTTATCTTTCCTGTTCTTGCTGCTTTGGTCCTGTTCCAGCTTCATCACCACTATCAGGATGTACGTGCCATTTTATTTATTAAACTTTATGTATTCAGAAGTGAAAGCATATGTCATTTTAAATACTTTATGTACTCTTCCATTCATTGAGTCGTATTTATAGTTGGTTGGATTGTGGAGGTTGTACTTATGATGTCAGTTATGAGATTTTATGTTTTGGTGGATACCCGTTTTATTTATATCTTGTAGATGGTGGTGATGTATTTCTTATTCGTTGTTCTCATTGGGATTTTCTTAACACACTCTTATTATAGTATCTATATCATTTGGTTTCACTCATGGTAAGGATGATATTTAAATTTATTTAATACATATATTTGATTAACCTAATTATTATAAAATATGGGGTATCACAGTTGGTATCAGAGCATGGTCCTAGACAACGCAGGTTTCATAGGTCCATTATAATTTTTTGCGCAGCATGTTTTAATACATTTGTTTTCTTGGCATTCTCATTATAGGTACGATATTTATGGAGTCTAGTGCCAGTTATCCTTATGAATGACCTAACAAGACCGAAGTGTAGCGGGAGGGTTACTTATTTGGATTTCATTCGTGAGATGTCCCACGCATGGTGTTTGGTTCGATTAAGATTTAGGAGATATTAGGCGTAAATCTCTTAGCACGTGCCTAGTAATACGTTTAGTGAAGAATGACCAAAGATTATGATGAGTTTCAATGACAAGTACTTCCTCAAGTCATTCCATTCACAGAGGGATACTGATTTTCTTGTACTCCAGCATAGGGACTTATATTATCTTATAGTACGGGAAATATTTACAATTTACACGTTGGTTACTATGAGGATGTGAGTCTCGAGAAAAAGATGATTTATTATTTTGTAAATGGTCTCATTTACCCTATTCGTCAGATTCTTATGGCGAAATTGATGTATGTCACTTATATGCAGATAGTGGGTGGGAAACTCACTCTTTTCCAAAACCACACCAGACACAAGAAAAAGTATGACAAGGTGGACTAAGCTAGTGGGCCCAAGTTTGACGAAGGAGCGGGTGGAAATAGGAATGAAGGATAGGGCCAGTCATGCCAGGGGTCGTGGAAGAGATTCTTGCTTAATCAGTAGGGACCCCAATAACTAGAGGAATCCCTTAGGCAGGTAGGGGACACCAATAATAACAGTCACGACAGATAGGGGCTAATTAAAATGTCTACTTTGGTGTTTTGTACAGGTGTGGAAGTACATAACATGAGACAATAAAATACCCTAGTGACACGACAATATAGGCAGGGCCAAGAGGGCTTTAAGCCCAACTATGAGCCACAATAGAGGTAATAAAATATGTCCTTTCTTTCAGCTCTGATGCAGGAGATGACACTTCTACCACTACCATCCACCGCAGTACCTCAACCTCAGTTGCAGTATGGTAGAGTCTATTAGGTGGGACCCAAGGATGAACCAATGCATGTTCAGGTGATTGACGTTATGTTTTCTATTAATGTCACTTTATCAAGAGTTGTATGTGATACGTGGGCCACACATTCATTTATTACATGACACTTCGTGAGTGTATCAGAGATGATTCTAACTCGATGCGCTAGAGTTTTATCTATAGCTACCACTTTACACTTATCTACTCTTATTACCAAGACTTGTGATGGGGGTAGGCATTGATATTTGTAGGACCAACAAATATAATGTTATATTGGGGATGGATTGGCTATATATGTATAGGGCTCATATAGATTATGTAAGTAGAGCCATTGTGTTTGCTATACCAGGTTAGAAGATGTATTTAACTGTTATGATTAGACGTGAGGGTGGGGCTACTACCACTTGTAATTTATTAATGAGGAGACCCATGAAGAAGCCATAGTTTACTTTGATATGATTCCAGTAATTCAGGAGTTTACCGATGTATTCGATGAGATTCTGAGTTTACCCCTAGTAGAGAGATTGACTTTGTGATATACCTAGTATCGGGCACGAAGCTGATATCTAGAGCAACATATCGTATGGCCCCTATAGAGATGAAGGGTCTTAGAGATCAAATTAAGAAGTTATTTGAAAAAGGTTTCATTCTCTATAACATTTCACCTTGGGGTTCACCCATTATGTTTGTATAGAAGAATGACGTGTCTTTGCGGTTGTGTATAGATTATCGTGGGTTGAATAAGGTGACAGTGAAGGATAATTACCCACTCTCAATGATTGATGTTATTTTCGATCAGTTGGAGGGAGATTTTTTTTCCAAGATTGATTTTAGATCTAGTAACAATCAACTAAGGGTGTAAGAGGAGGATGTGACTAAGACATGATTCTTGTCTCGATATGGGTCTTATGAGTTTAGAGTGATGCCGTTCAAGTTGAAAAATGCCCCAATAGTATTGATGGACTTGATAAATTAGGTGTTCCCACCGTATTTGGACCAATTCATCATAGTCTTTATTGATCATATTCTTATATATTCATGGATAAAGGAGTAACACGATCGACATTTAAGGATTGCGTTGGAGACACTAAAGGAGTATAAGATTTATGAGAAGTTCTCCAAATTCGAGTTTTGGAAGCGAAAAGGGAAGTTTTTGGGGCATGTGGTATCGGATAATGGATTATTCGTCGATTCGAGTAAGGTATCAACCATATTAGATTGGGGACAACGCATGACACCTGTAGAGGTCCACGAATTCATGGGATTAGACGGTTATTATCGAAGATTCATCCATGGTTTCTTCTAAGATACCAGGGACGATGAGTGAGTTGAGGAAAAAAGGTGTGCCATTATTTTTCGCGTAGAAGTGCCAATAGGCATTCGACACTTTTAAGGAGAAATTGACTTTTGCACCGGTTCTTACCATGCCTAAAAGTGGAGTGGAGTTTTTAGTTTAAACCGATGCTTTTCTGAAGGGATTAGGTGGGTTTTTGATGTAGGAGGACAAGCCTATTTATTATGCCGCTCAAAAGTTAAATCCATATGAGGTTCATTGTCTGACTCATGATTTGGAGTTGGCAGCCATAGTATTTGTGCTGCATGCATGGAGGCACTATCTTTGGGGTGAGGAGTTTAGACTCTTCAAAGATTATAAGAGTCTAATAGTATCTGTTTACATAGAAATATCTAAATATAAGGCAACCCAGGTGGTTGTAATTCATCAAGGATTACCAATTCACGATCCGCTACCACCCAAGAAAAGCTAATATGGTGGCAGCCGTGTTGAGTAGATGACCGAATGGTAGCCTATCAGCCCTTCAGTTGGTCGAGTGGGGTTCAGTTGAGATAGTTGGAAAGATGACTAAGGCCTTTATGGGTATGCTCAGAGTTACTCCCAAATTTGTGATACGGATGATCAGAGGGCAGTCATAGGACACGATGTCTAAGAAAAAAGTGACAAAACTTCTCACTACAGGTTTCCTTTTTCTTTTTAGTGGGTTTATGCTAAAAGTCTTGATTGGTGGTACCCTCATATCATTATTTGAGACGGGAAGTCATGGAGGAGACGCATGGTTCACATTTTTATGGTACATCCTGATGGGGATAAAATATACCAAGATATGAAGGTATAATATTAGTAGACTGGTATAAAGAGAGAGATATAATAGAGTATGTATATAGATGCATCACTTGTTATATGGTGAAAGTGGACCATTAGAAGTTGTACGATATGCTTCAACCTCTGCCCATTCCCGGGTGGAAGTGGGATAGCACCTTGATGGATTTCATCACGAGGATACATGTGATGACTCGCCACCATAATTTCATTTTGGTCATTATTGACCACCTCAAGAAGATAGCACACATTTTGGCCGTACGTACCGATTACTCGATCGAGAAGCTAGTTCGTTTATATATTGATGAGATCGTCCATTTGTATGGGGTTCTATTGTCGATCATATCAAATGGGCTCCCACTTTTGTGGCCCATTTTTTGGAGAGTTTATAGAAAGCTACAAGGATTCATTTGTGAGACTGTGCCTATCAGCGCTAGCTGGACAAATAAAAATTAATTCTCTTAATTCAAGAAAAATGTTTGTTAATTTATTAGTAAAAAAGGGTTTTGCAATCCAAAAGTCATTGTGAAAAAATATTTAACCAAGTTTTGGAATCTTCAATTTTTATCTTCTTAATTAATACAATGCTTCTAAAATATGCGAAAAGAGTAAAATAAGCACAAGACCTGATGTATGAGGGAAAAACCTACTAATGGGAAAAACTCAAGATAATAAGAACAAGAAATGTACTATGGTAGAGTTTTACAACTAGAAGAAATAGAGTTACAACCTCGCAACACTACAACTAACTAGAAACTCTTTCCCACCATATTTTCCAAAGATAGGACCAATATCTAGAGTACGCGGCATAATAAAGACCAGTTTTGGTCTGCAACCAATGCCTTTAAATCCGGTGGCAAAAAATTTTCTTCTTCAAAGTTGAAGAAACTTTGTTGTTCCTAGACGGATCCCTAAAGCAAACAAAATCTTAAACGTAGAATCTTTGAGGGAATTCTATAAATATGTGTGTTTGGGTGTTTGCAAAGGTGTGCTTCAAATCTCAAAACGAGTTTTTCCAAGCCAAGGAAGATAAAAAATTTACTCACCAATGCATATTTGGTTTTTGAAACAAGTTGAGTAAATATACCTCTACAAGAAACAATGGCCTAAAAGAAATCAAATAAGAGGAGTGAAAAAAAGTTCTCTATAATATTTGAATTGTTTTGATCAGCATAAATATTTTTCAAAGCTCTCTCTCTTAGTTTGGAAGAGTAGACAACCTAATAACTCATAGTCTTTTGATTTGAAATGTTTATTACCTTAAATGCTAGGTGCCACATTCTTAAGATGTCAAATATTCACATCAGGGTCTAAGTAACCCAAAAAGTTATACTTGATACACTAACCATGAAGATATTAAACAAAGATCTTATGAAAAAGTGACTTTCTCCGTTGTTAGATGCGTGTCGTCACAGGGTCGTTGTAAAGAGCGATTGCATCACTACGGAGAACCTGAAGTGATCCGGGTCGCGAAATAGTCCAGACTTTTTTTCATGGAACAAAAACAACTAGTGAGACAATGTCACTGCAATGTGGATTATTATAGTTGCAAAGAAATTACTATGAAACAAGTCACACCTTTGTCCAAAGATTTTTTGAATTTGGATAAGAAAATTCTAGTGACAAGTTTCACTGCTGTGAGGCAAGTCGTCAGTTCGACAAAGATGAGGCGATTCAGGTCGCGTATGTGTCCAAAGATTTTTTTTAGTTTGCCTTTAGAATATTTTTCAAGATATGTTTTGAGAAAAATTCCAAGTATGTTTGTTTCTCGCATAAACACTGATACTAAAAATACAAAAAAAAAATGCAATTTTTTATAAAATAAATTTTCATTTAAGAAAAGTATATTTTCATGTGTATTTGACAAAATTACAAAATCAAGGTTAATTTAAATGATTTTCCATTTATAAAAATAGATTAACCAAGGTGAATCTAAGTTTTCTAAGTCTTTTACCTTTTTCTTAGTAGTGTGCTTGAGGTTCGGTATTGAGTGAATCTGATTTTTTGATGAAGCTTTCTGGTGACCTCTTGGACAATAATCAAACATATTTTTTTCAGGGAATTTAAAACATCTATTAAATGGAGCACATCGGGTACATTATAATCTTACAATCTCCCCCTTTGTCGAATTCCGATACAAAACATAAAAGGAAAATTACAAGAAAAATAAGAAAATCTAGCATTTTTTGACTCACCTGGCCAAGGGTAAATATAAAAATAGAAAATTAAATGTGTTACAAGTAACTAATCACTACACGATACTCAACCATCTTCATGGATTAAAAGAAGCATTTGTCCAAAACATTTCCTGTCACACACTTGCATACTCATCAAGGTACCAATTTTTAGAAATATGACAAGGAAATATAATAAATATGAATATGTGAATATGAAATTATGGACATGAACATCATATCTATCTAAAATAACTCCCCCTCAAATATACAATTCCTTGGAACAAACATGATATGGGAAAAAATAACTATAAGTAACCTAATATGCTTGGATAACTATACTCCCCCTATGTGCAAACTTCTCCCCCCCCCCCCCCCCCCCCCTCCCCCCCTTTTTTTTATCACAGAAAGCAACAAAGGAAAGAATTAAGAACATAATGGGATCAAGTTCACGAAGCATTTTAAGAGAGTTAAATATGCTAATCAAACCAACCAATAGAGAAGAATTAAATAAAGAATGAATACTTACTATGTTAGTCTAGGCAAGATATAATAATAAGAGTAATAGGCCTAAGATCAAAATTTTAAACTACACATGGGAAAATAAAAATTTCATGAAATGATATAACTAATGCTAAAAGTGATAAGAATTATAAAATCAAGAGTTTACAATTATTACAATGAGTATGATCAATATAGACCAAAATTTGATTAACTCTGAACAAAATCCAAAACAAATCACTTCTTATTCCTTTTCAACGTCCCAAATACACGAAAATCAATAAGCTCTCTATTAGTGTCATACAAGGCGTTCCTAACATTCTGCGCATGCATATCAAACTGGTGTTGAAGGTATTCGTAGAAGGAAGAGTTTATCGGACTAAATGATCATAGAAAACTAGAATTCAATCGAGTAGATATCCTAGACATAGTAGAATCTAACTCATTTTCAGTTAGAGGGTATGAACTATATGCTAATGATGTAAGGGTAGGATGAGGAGGTGGTGGAGGAATGACACATTGTTGTATAGTGAGGTCATTAAGGTCACTAAGGTGAATAATCGACTTAAAATATAAATGAATAGTCAATAAAGACTTCAGTTTTGCCTCAACTTCCCTTGGAAGCAAAGGAACTCCACACTCTAGTAGAAAATGCATGATCAAATGACCATAGGGCAAAGCGTGAGCTTTAAAACTATCCTTAATGTGATAAAAAAATATAGTCTAAGATTAAGTCACACAAATACATACCAACACTTGAACTAATGGTGTAAACAATCGTGCACGTTTAGAAGTTACGTTGTGAGTGTGGTATGTGGAAAAAATAAAAGAACACATAACCATATTTAAGATGTAGAAGTCTTTAAAAAGTTCAACATGCAAAAAAGTCCTAGCATTCAAGTCCTGACAATAGTTGTCGCTCAAAAGAGTGATACCATCCTATTTTATAGGCCCACTCAAATACTTCTCGTAAGGATATTTGGGATATTTTTCTTATGGAACACTAAGGTGGTTGCTTATCCACTTATAATAAACTCTCACTTGAATTCCCCTATCCTTGTCATAAAGATATCGATTGACTTGGTGATCCTTACCATTCACAAGAGTATAGTAAAATTCTCTCACCATGTTGGGGTAACATGGTCCGGTTTGAGAGAAAGTACCAAACCAAACTCTTTTATCCAAAACTCGTCTAAATGCGTGTCAAAGAATATTCCAGATATATTGAACTCTCACATTGCACGAAATGTGTGGCAAAGATTTCATCAAATTTGGAGTGTTTGGAATCAAGGCACGTGAGCTTGATTTTGGAGCCATAAGATAGACTGAAATCACATACCAAGACACAAGCACATAAATCAAAAGAGACATGGAAATAAAATCCAAGGATCTTATACTAAAACTATGAGTAGACAAACCCCCAAAGTGTAAAGAAAAATCTATACATACTAAAGCTACTCAGGAGTTTAAATATAAACATAAGATAAGTAGATACTCATCAATCATATAGGAGATTTTAGTAAAATCTATCAAAAGCTATCACCAAGCCCTAACACTAAAAAGAGTAAGTCAGAGGATCTATGGAACAAAAAAACTTACCAAGATGATGATTCAATCGGCTAGAGGGAGGTTAGGACAATCTAAAAGTCTTCCAAGAGATAAAATAGGAGATACGAGGGAGGTATCTCTCATAGTGAAAAAGGTTTTGAGAGAAGAAGTGTGAAAGAACAGTCCCGATTTGGGTGTTTTAAAACTCCCAGGTTCTGTCGCTGCAGCGAGAAATGTTCTCATAGGCTGCGTCAGCGTCGTTGTAATGAAGCTTCCGCGACATAGGTTGCTCCAGCATCCAACAAATAAAATTTATGCAAAAACAACACACTCAAAAGATAATCTACATGTGGATTCTTAGCTACAAAGCAGTTAAATTTTAATCCTTAAAATTACATTTTGAATGATCAAATGAGCTATAAAAAATATCATACAATCTTTCTTGGTTATGTTAAATACTCTACATGAAGAATGGTTTAACATTAAAAGCCTAAGGTCAAATTAAAGCCATAGAAAGTTAAAGTTATTTAAATACATAACTCATGAAAGAAAGTGAATAAAATGAACACTAACCTGTAAGATCGAAGAAAGAAATTGAATGTTTGAACTTAACTTTAAAAATTTTTAACTTTATGTGATAAAGAGAAAACCTCATTTTTCCTTGAAAATAATTAAAATTTTCAACTATCATTTTTCTCCCTCAAATAACGATTTGTGATTAAAACCTTTTCAGTCTCATATCCTCGATTTTACTCAATTATGGATAAATAAAAATATTTGAGACATGACTTTTGATAAAATTTTATATGTGACAAATTTCGATCCCTCATTACAAAGGGTGGGATACTATTTCTAATTTTTCAAAGGTAGTTCTCATGACCCAAAGTTGCATTCCTTACCACATCAACACTCATGATTTCAAAACTATATATATTTCCAACGCCAAAAATTATAATAAAAGCTCTCACACATAAAAGGGTTAACAATGACACCCTTTCATCAAACATCGCATAAAACTTTTAACTTTCGGTAGAAGTAGAAAACAAATCCCTTCATTATTATTTTTTTGGAAACGCTCAAGTTTTCTGTGCGGTGTAAAAAGTGCACGAGTTATGACAAATACTCATAAGTTTCAAGCTTAATTTACCAAGGCAATTTAAGATGTAAAGTGCAATCATAGAGTATTTAAAGTCATAAATAGAACCATTAGTTCAATGAGTAAACATATAGGTTTGTATTTAAGTTCATGGGATAATATAATACATAACAAGCACAGAAGACCAATATTGTACAAGGCCAAAAATATAAAGATATGGACAAAACAAATATCATATCTAAAGAGTAAAAGTAGTGATAGAGAGAAATTAAGATGTCTATTAAAAAAGAATAAACTAGATGCTCCAAGACACCTAAACCAAGATATTTCTATTTGTTTTTAAACAAGGACTAGTCCGTGATACATTTATCTAGGGATTCTCTTCTCTATCAATAATTTTCTATAGTTCCCTATCTGGATTAATTCTCAAGGAACTGGATCTAGGAATCAAATTGGTAAGTGTGGGAGGATCAATCATTTTCCCTTTACCATTTCCTTTGGAATAGCACTTTTGATGGGCTTCCACCTTCTTATTCCCTTTCCTATTGACCTTTCTAGAATTATCAAAATCATATAAATGTGACACAATTTGAAGAAAAACACAAACTACTTAAGGTGACCTAATTTAAGATAATGTGTGCACCTATAAGGTTGTGGGTTGATGGGGGTTCTTGAGTTGTTGTTTCCCAAGTCTAAAGAAGAACTCGTTCAAGTTTCCTTCCTTATTGCGAAATGTATACATGAAAGTCATCTTCCCTTAGCTTCTTTCCGGTATGGAATGAGTTAAAGATTCACCAAAGGGAGATGAAAAATGTATTCGAATGATAAGAAAGATGAGTTAGACGTAGAACAACTACTTTCAAAACCAAGTCCTTGCCTATCCGAGGTGGATAACTTGGTACTAAAAAGCTTATTTTTAAACTTTTAAAACATACCCACCATATTCATCTTGAAAGTGGTTGCAGATAGTAGTTTGGTCTCAAGAGAAGAGATTTAGTTCTCTAGGACTATTTTGGACTTTTAGAAAGACGTAGGTAACTATGTCATTCAACTCAGCATAAAACTCATCAAAAGTTTCATTCTCATTCATGGTAAGAAGTTAAAAATGGGTGGTAAGCCAATGAATCTTGGAATGCTTCATGGTGGAGGTTCCTTTATTGGTCATTTGAAAAAGATTCCATACCTCCTTAAACATTGTATATGCAGATATACGTCTAAACTCACTTGGGGATACGGAACCAAAAATAGCCATATGTCCCTTAGTGTTCCACCCACTCTCCTTTAAATCGTTGTCGTCCCAACTAGAAATAATCTGATCAACTTGGACGTCGTAAAGAATGATTTTGGGACAAGTCAATTCCATAAACACACTATTCTATATATGGTCATCCATAGACATTAAATGTGCTGCCATACGGGCTTTACAATAGAAATTATTGCTACCATCAAGTTGATCATGTTGGAGGGTTTAACTTCACCCATTATACACCAAAGGATCTAAACCTAGTTTTTTACACCCAAAACTTTTATATCTGCTCTGATACCAGTTGAGAGTGTGTCTCTCGACGAAATCTACTCCAATAAATATTAATCTCCCTAATTTAACAAAAAAGGTTTGTTAATTTATTATTACAAAAAGGTTTTACAATCCAAAAGTCTACATGACAAAATATTTTTCCAAATTTTAAAATCTTTAAGTTTAATATTCTTAATTAAGACAATGATTCGAAAAGATGAGAAAAGAGTAAAATAAGCACACGACCGATTATATGTTAGAAAAACTAACTAACGAGAAAAATCTCGGGCCGATAAGAACGACAAATGAACTATGGTAGATTTTTACAACTAGAAGAAATATAATTATAACCTCACGATGCTACAAATGACTAGACACTCTTTCCCACCATATTCTTCATAGAGCGGCCAACAACTAGAGTACGCTGCACAACTGTGATCAGCTTTGGTCCACAAATAATGCCTTAAAATCCTCTGGCCAAAATTTTTCTTTTTCCAAAGTATAAGTAACTTTATTTTTCTGGGATGAAACTTTCAAGCAACCAAAATGCTAACTTAGGATCTTTGACGGAATCCTATAGATGTGTGTTGGGGTGTTTGCAAAGGTGTGGTGCTTTAAATCTCATAACAAGTTTTTCCAAGACAAGAAAAAGAAAATATTTACTCACTAATGAATATTATATTTTTAAATAAGGTGAGTAAATATACCTCTATTAGAAATAGATACTTGAGAAAACTCAAAGAAGAGGAGTGAAAAAATGTTCTCTAAAATATATGGAATGTTTTGATCAGAAAAAATATTTTTTAAAGCTCTGATTATTGGTTTGGAAGAGTAGACAACACACACTCACTGATAGCCTTATGATTCGAAAATGTTTAAAGATTTAAATGTAATGTGTCACACTCTTAAGGTGTAAAATAGTCACATTAAGGTCTAAGTCACCCTGAAATTTGTGCTTAACACACTAACAAGAAGTTCTTAAAGAAAGATCTTGTGTAAAAGTGACTTTTGATGCTATTATACATGTATCGTAAGGTCGGTAGAAAGAGCGATTGCATCCTTGCGAAGAACCTGAAGTCATTTAGGTCACGCAATAGTCCAACCTTTTTGCATGGGACAAAAGAAACTAGCTAGACAGTGCCACTGCAATGAGGAGGACCATATCTACGACGAAACTACTATGAAGAAAGTCGTGCCTTTGTTCATTTTTTTTAATATGGACAAGAAAATACCAATGGCAGGTTTCACTGCTGTGAGGCAAGCCGTCGGTTCAACGAAGTTGAAGCGAGTCAGATCGTGCATATGTGTAAAGATTTTGTCTGATTTCCCTTTAGAGGATATTTCAAGATATGTTTTGAGGCAACTCCAAGTATGTTTATTTCTCGCATGAAAACTCATACTTAAAATAAACTAAAAGATGCAATTCTTTATGAAATAGATTTTTCTATATGAAAAGTATATTTGCAAGTGAATTTTACAAAATTATAAAACCAATGTTAATTAAAAATATTTTTCGATTTCAAAAACAGACTAAGAAAGGTGAATCTAAGTTTGCCAAGTCTTTTATGTTTTTGCTAAGTGGTGTGCTTGAGGTTCGATATTGAGTAAATCCGGTTTGTTGATGAAGCTTTTCAATGACCTGTTAGACAAAGACTCAAACATATAATGGTCAAGGAATTTAGGCAATATATTCTATGGAGCACATCGAGTATACTATACTATTGTAAGATGCATCATATTACGAAATATCATCCACAAACTAATGGACAAACAAAGAGGGTCGATTAGGTGTTAGAGGACATGTTACGCTCTTACGTTATGGACTTCAAAGGAAGTTGGGAGAAGCACTAACCTCTAATGTAGTTTGCGTATTGAAAGTCCTACACTACGTACAAGGCTTTCTATATGGACAGGGTAAAAATAATCAAACCACTATTTAAAAAAATCAAATTTAAGTTCAATTGAACAAATTAACCCGGTTAAAAATTAGAACCGAATAAATAAAAAGTTTTGCTAAAAAAATTAACCAATTTTATCTTAACTTAAAAAATGTATCTAGGTGATAGAAAGATAAAACAAAATTAATCACATAATATGCCAATGAAAAAGAAAAACTCACAATGGCCCACTAACTCAAATTTTACTATGTATGAAATTACGAAGGACACGATAGTGGACATACACAATGACCTTGACGCCCTCACAAGACTTTAGGCTCTTCGCTCCTCAACCTTCACCATAGTGACATGCGTAAGTACACACGCGAAGCTTCCATAATGTGTGAGTCCACACATGCCTCGGTATCTACCGAACATGCTTAATAATCGTCTACCGATCGAAACACAGAGTTCCCTTCTTTTTCACTACAACATCACAATATGGAGTCCATCAAGTGTAAACAAAAAATAGGTTATAGACTCCATTGCATGAAACTATCCTGAACAATGTGAAGGGTATAAACCTTCTTGATGCCCCAAATAAGATCTCAAAGCATATATAACTATGACACTTGGATCATAAACAAGGTTAGTGAAACTAGGGTTTTGGAGGCCTTTGGATATGTAAAGGAATTCAATTTCGCCAAAAACTCTCCTATAAAATTGATGCCAGGAGCCCTTTATATATAAAATAAATTTGTTAAGGGGGCACAAATTTCAAGGGTTCGTTCGAACGACACTACATATCTCGTTTGAACCAACCTAAACCTCCTTTGAACGGATAGCCAATCTCGTTTGACCAAACTTCGAATGAGGTTCAAATGACATTTATCCTATTAGAAGAAAACCATCATTTGATCCTTGTTTGAATGTCGTTTAAATGACATAAGCACCTCTTATGAACAAACAGTATAAAATCAAAAAATATTTTTCTTTTAAAATCCTTTTCAAAACTACCATCCAACAATTTTAGAAAAACAAAAGACCCAAAACTAAAATCCAAGGATCAATATATATATATATATTCCTGATAGATCTTTGAATTGTTGAAGATGAAATGTGGCACGAGACACAACGCGATGATGTAGGTGCTCTAACTTGGCTTGTACTAGTCTTCAATCAAACACGAAAAAAGGTAAACATACTTAAGTCCTAACCTTTAACTTAAAGGGTTTTTCCAAGCACGGAATAAGCCAAAGCATACAAATTGACTCAATTAGGAAATTTGGCCTTACAAATCTCCCCCTTTGGCTATTTTGGGATAAAATTCAAAATAAAAACGCATGAGTCGTCAATCTCTATAAAAGACTCAACCCCTGACCCCCAAAAGAAAAAGTACAGACACTTAAGAGACTCACAATTGGTAGCTTTGGTCTTATGTAAACTTTATCCCATCGTTGTAAACCTGCACAATTGAACACACCTTCAAATGGAAAGAAAATATATAATAATATAATTTCATGTACCAATAAACCTTCCCCTTTGTCTAACAATATCCACCTAAGATAGTGTGTCTCCCCCTAACGTAAAAATCTCCCCCGGACTATAAAGATTGAGATACTATTTCCCCCCTTTGTACAAGAATAGACAAAGAAAAAGATGCACAATAAAACCATTTATCTTATATATAAACATGTATCCCCCTAAATGAAACAAGGGTAAGAATAAAGGAAAAACTAGTTTATCATCTAGAGGTGTAAAGTTTAACAAGTAACAACAAACACAAAGTGACAACATAAGCAAAAAAAATCCAAAGAATAAACAAATGATACCAAATTTGATGCAAAGACTGAAGCATAGGATATCAATATGATCATCAAACATACATAATGCAAATGTAAAGATTCAAATAAAACATGAAACACATAAGTTTTTCACATGAGAATAATATCGATGTGTCTAAACAAAGGTGGTATGGAGTGAAGGTGCGTGAACTAGTAACAAGTGAAATATGACCCAATCACCTAAAACATATCCAAGAAGTTTTATTTGATTTCATTCACTTAATCAAACAAAGCCTCCTAGTGACATATAAAGTGAACTCATAAATGAGAAAAATAGCACAATGTACACTAGCCTAGAAAGTATTGATAACTCTTAAATCAATAGCGTCAAACATGAATTAATATTAAGACTCGTTGTTCAAACCCATTTATATTTAACTTATAACACCCTAAAAATTATAGATATTCTATTTGTGACACCCCGCCTAATTAATCCCGGGTGATCAGTCCTAAATTAAATTAGAACAGGTTTCTCAGTTCGATCATTTCTTAGCATCACTGTCGGATTTTTAATTACTAACCACCCAAGTGAGAAAATTAGACCGGTGCCAAGTTTTATCTTTCATTAACTTAAATGAAAACTCGTGCGGAAAATAAAATCACACAATTAATCACAATTAATTAAAACAACCATACACAATTAAATGACTAACCGAATAAACCATCGGCCCAAAAATCCAACAAATATAAAATAAAGACAAGTAATAAATCTCAACAAGTCTGACAGAAACTAGAGGAACTGTGAGCGACATGCTCGAAATAACTGATAGGAGTCTCTACACTTGAATGAAAGAATGAGGCATCTATCAAAACTCCCTCAACATCCACATATGCTGCAGCAACGGATTTCCGGAAATAGAGTCAAGCCTGGCGTCCCTGTGGCTAGACACCTAAAAGGTTTTTCAAAATTTTTATAGCAAGGGTTAGTACCCAAAAATATTTGAAAAACATTTAGCAAATGATTGACTTGCAGTAATAAATAAATATGCATGTTTTTCATATTTTAGTTAGTGTCGCACTCCATTGAGGATATCATAACCCCTCCTCTAATGTGCACTACTAACGCCTTAATTTAATTTACCTAGGTCCTACTCTCCTGACCCGATAACTTATGTGACCCCTTGCAATTTTCCTACTCTAACCGAGTATGTTTTAAATCATCATTTTTGAGTTATTATAAACATCAACTTAATTAAATCATTACCCTTTTTTAATTTCATATAACACTCACACCTGTTATGCACATAATACATTTTACACTTTGTATTAATTATCCCATATATAATTATTTACCTAATTATATATTTAGTCATATTGCAGTATTCACAAACATACTGAAATAACAATTAATGCTAGTATTTTCCCCGAATAAAGTCTCACCGGGTAGAAATTTCCTAAAGTGCTATCCCACTAGGTGCAATCACATAACCTAGTTACCCCAAGTCAATATTTCTCACTAACTTGGTTAATGCATATACATTGGAGGCGGTCATATTCCTTCCCTGAAAGTGAGATGCCCCTCACCCATATAACGGACGCTATGACCTGGGATTATACTCGCCCTACTCCTCAAGCTAGGGGATTCATCCACTACGTGCAACCTCCCCCTATAGCACTAGAGAATATAATAATAATATCTATCACTGATATTAAAGCACACCCATATATATATATATATATATATATATATATATATATATATATATATATATATATATATACATATACTATCGCACACCGTATATATATATACCGTGTATTAAGTCCGTAACACAAACCTATTCCGTTTTTATAATGAGTTTGTGGCCCAACTCGAATTATTAATTAATTTACACATTAATTTCTTTTGGTATCGCCCTAACCAATATATATCCGAACTTACTTTCGTGGTCCGAATTAACACCACCCGCGTCTCAATCCCCGAATTTAAATTATTTAGCCTTTACCTAAATAAAATTTATATCTCGGTATTTCTCAACCGTTATTCCCGGACTTGTTCACTATATCCATATTTAATCCTTTCGAACAAACTTTCCAAAAATTCAACCTTAGTGTGTCACACCTAATTTCTCCAAAACTCAACAAAATTTTAAATTATGATGTCACACTAAGCCGCCTTCAAATTCTAATTAATTTTATTCACTATTAATTAGATTTTAAATCCACGTATTAATTACTCACCAATTTAAGGCATGGAAAAATGTTAAATTAATTTTTTCTCCATATAAAGGAAAACTGGGCGAACTGTCAAACTCTGCCGACCCTCGATCGATCGACCCCAGACCTTTGATCGATCGTTCAAGCAAGTCTTCGTCTTCTTCGCGAAGACAGATTCAGCCATGGATGAATTTCTTAAAACCCTAATTTCTTCTACCAGCAATCTCAAGACCTCTTAACAATAATACATGTTAAAAACCTTATTAGGGATCTCCAGAATGTCCACCAACATCATTAATTCGTCCATTGTCTACTGATTTCTAAATTTGGGGAAAAATTCATCTTTAACTCTTAACCTATTTACACCCCAAACTCCTTCATCAAATTCATTTCTACTTATCCATATATCATCCTACCAGATATATATCAACTTATAATTATCAGATCTTACATGAATCCTTACCCAAATTCGTAAATCAAATTATTGTTTTCAAAATCCCATGTTTATGCCATTAACACCCAAAACGAATTTCAATTAAACACCTCACATAGATATGAATTGAAAAATAGATTGAATACTACAGCAAGTCATCCACTTGCCTTAGGTTTCGTAGAGTCTGATTTTGGAGATGAATTCCAAGGTTGAAGATGACTCTTGTTGGCTCTCTTGTGATCCCTAAATCTGCCTTTAGCTGCTATTAGGGTTCCTTAACACACTAAGCCTTTTCCCAAACTCACATCAGCCGTTTTCTTATTTCTTTTAATTTATCAATTAACCTAAATCCCATTTTTTCCTAATGGGCCAAGCCCAAGTGACCCAAATGCCCCCGTGTGGGTCCGACTATGCCTAAAAATGTCCCGTGACCCATTTACTACCCCCGGGTACACTTTTTCGACTATCTCGGCCCATTCGGACTCAACCGTACACTCAAAATTGGCATCCGAATTAATTTCTAAAAAGTCCTTATTTCACACCCAAATTAGTATGTACTGACTCCCGACTGAAATAAGTACATATCCCGTCATTAATATCCGAAATGACGTAAATACAATATTACTATTCACTTAGTAAAAATAAATTTTTCTTAAATATTAACCATTCACTTCCCGATTAATATTTAAATAAAATTTCCCTAATTAATTCAATTAAAATTACGACTCACAAGTAATTTTCAATTCCTGAATTAATTAAATATTTAATGCATGAAAATACAGGGTGTTACACTATTCCTTTCTTTTTCTCTCTCATTTTGAAGATAAAAATTTATTTGAAGAATCAATGAAAAACTTGGCCTTGGAAGTTTTATCTTTTTATTTGACTCTTAATTTTTTAGGCTCTTGCCAGTGGTGGCCTTTCACACAAGGAAGAATTATCCCTTCGTAGCCCTTTCCCGTGCACACTCATATTTTTAATACAGAAAAAAACTCATGAGCAATGGTTATTAAATGCATAAATTCCCCAATCAAAGATATGTATATGACAAGATTGTTAGGAGAATACCTCACTTAGCTCATGTAAGATATGAAGTTAAAATCCAAAAGATCTTGTGCATGTGTGTGAAGAGGCATATGCAAAGTGAATACATTAGGAAAATCACATTCGAACTTCTCCATGCAAGTGTGATTAAGAGCAATCCTAAGTTTTGAAAATCATAATAAAAAATCCTAGTCACAGGGATACATGGAAGGAATGTGAATTCAAGGTGACCAATATACCACACAAAATGTGTAAAACCAAACTACAAATAAAGATTTTTTTTTAGTTTTTATGCATTTTGTAAAAAATGATACTACTTGAAAACTAAACTCAAAGACAAAAAAAAATCTTTTTGTATGTTTCAATAAGACCCAAAAATTGAAAAATAAAAATATAAAAGATTCATACAACATAGAACTAGCAAACATATATATCATGAAGTACAAAATCTAGTGTATGAAAACATGCAAACATAATCAACCATTATATTTAGCATGAGAAATATCATGTCAAGTAATCGAGAATATACAAGTCAAACATATAAAGCCTCCAAATTTTATTTTTTAACCCACGTAGGTGTGACGTAATGCTCTTGATTTTTGAGAACACTAGTGACTCTAGTCTTAGAGTTCTTAAGACATTTTCTTAGATAAAAGAAAAAAATGCCTAAGGTGTCCTTTCCTACTGCAATGTGTGCACATGAAGAAATGATGAGGAATATTACCTAAGGGTTGACCTTATCTAACGTCCTTAGCAATGGTTGAATCTTTCAAAAGCATGACCTTAGCCTTAGTAGTGAAAGAATTTGGATCATCGAAGCCAATACCATATTTATCATCTTTGATTCAAAAGGTGCTTAACATTTTATCCAATTTTATGACCCAGATGCCAAATCAAATTTGACATTACTTGAGTCTCTTAATCTATCCTTTAACTCCACAATCCTAGACTCGAGAAAATACCGATACTCATAAAAAATTAGGCAGTCCTTCTTCAAATTATCTATTAATCCTTGAACGTTATCTTGCCCCCCTCAACAAATGCGAGATTCTCCTTAAGAGTCTTCTCACATGCACTAAGATCCTCAATATATTTATTCTTATCAGTCCCGATGGCGAGTTATTTCAACCTAGGTTCCAACTTGAAGTTAACCTTTTTTAATTTCAGCATCTCTGCATATAATTTCAGCGCCTTTGCATATAATTTCAGCATATAACTCTGTATCTATCCTAATCATCACTCTTAAAATTATTATTACGATTCTTAGAGAATTTGACGGCCTTGTTAAACTTGATTTTCTCAAACTTCTTTTCATCTTTTGATTGTTTTTCGAACTTGAGAAATTTCTTAAACTTGTTTATAAATATTTCAATATCATTAGAATTGATGTTAGACTCAATATCCGAAATAATTATTTCCTCCTTCTGATATTTCAAAGCGATTCCCTTACCTTTCTTTGTCTTTTGGAGGAAAACATGTTGAGTTCAAAGGTTTGATGATCACCCACAAGCTCTTCGCGTTTCTTAGAGTCTAGAGTACCCAAGGAATTCAAAATAGTCACTTTAGAATTAAATATTTTTGGTAAGGACCTTAACATTTCTTGACTACTCGGTTTTTGGGGGATTCTCTCTCCCAAGTTAAAATACGAGTTCACAATCAGACACTTTAACACAGAACTCATCAAGGTTTCACTCTCCTCCATCCTAATGGTTTCAAACTAAGGGGTGAGGTTTTAGAGTTTGGAAGACTTAATATCGCTAGTTCCCTCATGGGTTAGTTGGAGTATATACCAAGCTTCTTTGGATGTCTCACACATCATAATACGACGAAACTCCTCCGGTGTGACCGCATAGAACAAGGCCTTCAAACCACGTGAATTATAATTAGGAAATTTGTTCTCATCATTTCTCCAACTTTCTATTGGTTTAGGGACATGAAGTTCACTTACTAATGTTATGGGTGGAATCCTCCCCTTAATAACAACTAACCAAACCCTCTCCTTAAGTACTGATTTCATACACGATTTTTAGTACGTGAAATTAGACCCATCAAACACCGCTAACCTAGAAAGTGACTAACCCTCCATATAAAAATGGCCTGAATTCATGTCTAAACATATTATAGACACCCGCTCTGATACCACTTGAAATTCTTACACGAAGGGGATCTATATGAAAGGGTAAAAATAAGCAAACCACTATTTTTAAAATTTAGGTTCAATTAAACAAATCATCCCCATTAAAGTTAGCACCGATGAAATGAAAAGTTGTGTTAAACAAATTAACTAATTTTATCTTAACCTAAAACATGCATCTAAATGATATAAAGATTAAATAAAATCAATCACATAACATGCCTATGAACGAGGAAAACCCACAATGGAAAAAAATCACGGACGACCCAACCACTCAAATTTCACTATGTATGGAATTACAAAGGACACAATAATAGATTTACACAAACTTAACACCCTAACAAGCCTTGATGCTATTCATTCCTCAAAATTCACCACAGAGACACACAAGAATCCACCTATGAAGTTGCCATAATGTGAGAGTCCACACACGCCTCGGTATCCACTAAACAAGCTCAGCAATCGTAACACGGAGTCCACCGCTTCTTCACCACAACACCACAACACAGAGTCCACCGTGTGTAAACAATAAATAGGGTATGGATTTCACCTCACAAAACTATCCTCAATAATATAAATGAAATAAACCTTGTTGGTGCCCACAAATAAGATCTCAAGGCATATATAATTATGAAACTTGGATCTTAAACAAGTTAGGCGGAACTAGGATTTTTGAGGCCTTTGAACATGTAAAGGAATTCAATTTCGCCAAAAACTCTCCTATAAAACTGATGTTAAAACCCCTTTCTATAAAATACTCATTTTTTGAGGCGACATAAATTTTGAGGGTTCGTTTGAACGAAACTACATATCTCGTTCGAATTGACCTAAACCTCATTCTAATGAACAATCAATCTTATTCGATTACAGTTCGAACGAGGTTCAAACGACCTTTACTCTGTTAGCAGAAAGTCTTCGTTTGAATGTTATTCAAACAACATAAGCACCTTGTTAGAATGAACAATATAAACTTGTTTTAACGACTTAAAAATAAAAGATATTTTGATTTGAAAATATTTTTCAAAATAGTCGTCAAACAATTTTAGAAAAATAAACACCGAAAATGATAAAAGGCTTTTAACGTGTGGTTGTTGTCTTCAAAAGACAATCTCAAAATTCCCTTTATTTACCTACAAAACTTGATAAAACAACTCGTATTGCGGTAAGTACGAGTATCAATCCAACTTTCAAGGTGAAATAATTAATGTGAATGCTTGCAATTTCAATTTTTTAAAAACATTTCAAGGGAGACTTAACCAATAAATGCTAAAAATATGAAATGACTAAAGAACGAAAAAAAATGTGTAACTGAGTGTGATAAACGTGAGAAAGTTAAGAAATGGGATTATACCGCATTATCAATTATTTTAATTTCTCAATTTGTTAATTTGAAATATTCCGAGATAATATTAAATCGATAATCTAACTCTCGTCACAATTATAAATTTAATAATATCTTTTTCAAAAAACTAATTTCAAAATATCACACGATGAAAAATTAAGAATTATATTATTTTCAAGAAAATTACTTCTAGGATCAATTTAATAAAAAGTGTATCAATTCTCTAATTCTAACATTGAATTAATATTTAATTTTGGGAAAAACCTATCTCTAGTTAGATTCCCAAAATCAAACATTAATTTAATTTACTAACTCTTGTTACACAAATTAATCTGTGACAATTCTAAATTAATCAACCTAGAAATAAAGCATCAATGAAATTAATCAATTAATTCAATATCCTATGCTGTTCATCCCACCCCTTAAATGGGGTGACTAGCCAAGCATAGTTAAATAATCAGTCATAGTCACAAGCATGGAACAATAATTAAAAGAGATGAGCAAGAAATACAATACGCAAAAGTCTCCTTTCGAATTGATTCCTTGAAACACATTCATGAAAGTCTATCCCAATGTCTTCACAAATCCAACACTTGATTACACAAATAAAACTAAAAATTAAACCTATAAATCTATTTAATGCTAAACTATTTTTTTGTATTTTTTTGAATATTTTTTTATGTTCCTAACTGTACAAAATATACACTGTTTCTCTCTCTGCCGTCTTACGTTCTATATGAGAGTCCCTTTTAAAAGAGTTGTTCCATTTATTTTATATACCATGAATTGGTATTCTTGTAGAGATATTTTGGGGATTTTAAAAATCAAGTCAAAAAGCATGTGGGTTTAAAGAATTTCCTGAGATTTAGATATTTGGTTTGGCTATTGGTCAAACGTAGGTGGATGAGGTTGATTTAATGGGTGAAATCGAGTTTAGGGGTTTGTTGCTCTCGGGTAGGTTTGTGGTTGGTTCGATTTGGGTTTGGTGGATGAACTCGAGATGGGGTGGGACAGGTTACGGGTTGGAGGTTGGTGGTGTTGTGTTTGGAGGTGAGATGGTAATGGGTTATGGTGGTTGTTGGATCTCGGGTTTAGCTCGAAAATGGGCAGAGACGAAATGGGTATGAGATGGGTTGGGTTGCTGAGTCGTTTGTGGTCCGACTATGGGGGTTGAGTTTGGTTAGTGGATTATTCGGTTGATGACTATTGGTTGGGATTTAATTGATAATAGGTTTTGAAGTTGTGTGGTTATGGAGGTGGAAGAGAGAGAAGGTGGGTTTGGTGGGAAAGAAGGTGAATAGTTAAGAGATGTGTTGGTGTGTGTGTGAGGTTGTATGGTATGTGGGTGTAAGTTTGTACACATAAAATAATGAAAACTAAACTAACTAAAATCCTAAAAAATTTAAAATCTTATAACACTAAAAATAAATAAAATAAAATCTATTAAAATTAAATCCCTAATCTGTAAAATAAAACTCATATAAAGAAATAAAAATAAAAATTAAAAATCTAATAAAAACAAAAAACTAAAGTTCTAAAAAATATAAAATCTAATAAAACTAAAAATAAACCCCTAAAAACTAATTGATGCGACTCAAAAAGTGTCTCTAATGTGCGTTCTCTTCTAGGCTCAAGTGCAAGCCTGTCGAGTTAGTAATAAACCCGGTAAGTCGGGATCGTATCCTCAGGGAAATAGGACAATGAAATTGTAACGGCGTTGGATAGATAAGGAGATCCTAACTCTGACTCTAAAGGGAAGGAAAACTGATTTTGTTTGGGGAAGAACTACACTAGATGCAATTATAAAATTATGAAAAGGTGCAATTATACTAAATTACCTAAAATACTGATGAAGAAAGATTTAAAACTTTAAACTTAAATGATGAGAAAAACTGGACGGGAATACAATCCCCCAACCCTAATGTATTGCAGGCATAATACTAATCGTAAATTTAACTGATTAATTAGACCCATAATTTACTACTCCCAAGAATTAAATATATAAGGTTCAATCCCGCACCATACTTAGTCAGAGGACGAGTAAATCGGTATTACTATAGTTACACTCGAATTGCATTCTAAATCATCCCGCTTACCCGAAAGCAAACGAGATCCAAAGATCTACAATTGTCGTGTTCTGATGCAATACGGTTGTAATAAATAACTAAATTCATAGGATTAATGTTATACACATGCAACTATCACATCAGGTTGGATTCATGTATCCCGACCATTGAAAATCTAGCCTACCATGCTGAAACTAATGAAAATAATTTTTGAATTGTAGAAAACCATGATTAAACTAAGGAAAATTTGTAGAATGATGTAGAAAGGAATTGGACTGAAGAAAATTAACTCCTAATCTTACCAAAACCATAAAAACAAGAATTAAGAACACTTGTAATCACAAAAATCTGAATAATCTTCACTCTTGGAATTAAAATTGTAATCTACCTTCAAAACTAGGGTTTTACAGAAAGAATGAAAAATTATATTAATTATCCGTACTAAAAACGATAATAACTCGGGTTTATATACCCTACAAAATTCCAAGAGTTTTAGCTGCACTAGGACTCTCCATGAGAGAAAGATAAAAATTCAAAACTTAATAGTCGGACCGGTCCGGTCCTCCTGTGGATCGATCTTCCAGGAATCCTGACTGGTTCTTTTATTTCTTGAGCGGATCAGTTCGTGGCGGATCAATTCTTTTGTTTTTCTTCAGTTTTGATCCGTCTTCGGTACGGAGTTCTCTGGAATGTGGTATTGCGGACCGGTCCGGTCATCCTGCAAATCGGTTTACCTTTGACTTTTTTCTCCAACTTTGAGTGCTCATAACTTTCACATCGGAACTCCGATTGATGTGTTGTTTCATCCTTTGTACTCGTAATTGAAGGCTCTTCAACTTTCTTTAGATGTCTCATCCGAATTCTAGGTAAAAATTACACTTTTACCCTTTTGACTTTTCCTTCTTTTCTTTATTGATTCTTCCAGTTTCTTTCTTTCATTATTGACATTAAATACCTGCAAAATTAGTACTAAATACCAGAACTCGGTGTACTCGTTAGGATAAGTCAGTAGCAAGATTATGAAATAAAATCCAATCGATTACGTTGTTCGAGGTGTTAAAAGTAACTAAATTAAAGGGATAAATTTGGGAGAATTTATGCATAATCACTAATCCTAATAAAATAAAATAAAATAAAGATTAAAATTAAGAATGAATAAAAATCAAAATAAAAAAAAAGAAATAAAGAAATAGAAAATAAATCCTAGAAAATTCTAAATAAATCTAAAATAAATCCATAAAATAAAACGAACTCAAATAAAAATCTAAAAAAAATAATAAAGGTACAAACTCAACACACAGGCTCGGGTGATGGACTGAGCTCGGTGAAGTCTTAGGTTTGGTTCGGGACCGGGCTCGGGGAATTGAAACTCATCGGGAATGATCAAATGGGACTTCTGACTTCACGGTCTCTTTGATTTCTTCAATGCATGCTTTTAATCGCTACTTTATCGCAATTGAGTCGATTTATTACTATTTGATGCTGCGACTGCGTACTGACCTGTGAAATGATAAAATAAAAACATAAGGCCAATTTTATTAAAAAAGAGCGACTAAAAAGCCTCTATTCGGGGTATAAAATAGACACTTTTAGGTGCTTATCACACCACTCCGAAACAGGACATTTCTAGTCCTTCAGCAAAAATAAAGAGAAAATAGAGATAAGTAACCAAAAGTGTGGCACTTTCGCAGGCACTGGTGATTGCATTGGCAATTACACTTAGCATGTGCAATAAGCCGTTAAACCTATAGGTTGCTCTATAGAACGAGTGGTGTCTCATGAGGGTTTGCAATGAATACACCCACAAAATTCAAAATTTTATTGAGATGCAATCTTTGATTTGATGATGAAATACTATACAACCCAACTCAAAAGACATCAAGGAATACAATGTTCATCTCTCAAAGTATGGCATAAAATTACTTTATACCAAAAGCGTAATCGTTTCTAAAACTCAACATGTGGTAGTGTGAAACAATCTTAAGTATCATTAGAGTAATTCTTAGATTGTCTTTTTAAGAATCAATGCTTTTACTTAAATTCTCACTGGATATATCTATCTGAATCGAACGCTTTGAGAATTGGGTAAGTGTATCTCTCTAGTCTGTGAGGACGTGAGTAAGTGTAAACAAGTTCAAACGTCCCACACACTTTATAGAAAATGACGGATACATGAAATAAATGGATCTCATGAAGTAATGCTAACCACTATGTTGAGAAAGTTGAGTTATTCACCATATGGACTTCTCGTTGTCCCAATCACATCACCAAGGGTGAAAATGGGTTTTATGAAAGGTATGAAAGAAGAAGATGAATAATAGGGTTTTTGAGAAGAGTGTGACATACTTTGACTGATTATTGTCTTCATCTTTTGAATTTATGATTGCAAGCTTTCTTTTTCTTCTTTTCTATTTTTTTCCTTTTTCTCTGCTCATTTTTCTATTCTTTTATTTTTCTTCTCTCTTTTTTTCTTTTTTATTGTGATACATTTTTCTTTTTATAACACAATTGAAGATAATTTACATTAAAAATTTCAAACTCTTTTTCTCAAAATCGATGGCAGTGATGGGAAATGATATATGGATGGTGTATGGGGCATATATGGATAAGGAAACTATGGAAAATTGGGTGAATGATAATGTGATAAGGAAAATGATAAGTGTATGGTAAAATCGGTTAGTGCTCGGGTCAAACTATAAGACACATGTTTCTTAAAACTTGAAAGTAATGTCATTCTCGGTGATTAAGCCAAAATTCAAAAACTAATGAGATCATGCAATGACTAAGTGTGGTAACCAAAAAAATTTGAGTCAACTTGTGACTCGGAGATACGTAAAAACCCTCAAAAAGGTGAAAATCTCAAATTTCACGGGTTTAAGTCGCCATTAGTGATCTTTTAAGGATCTCTTGAGAATGTTGTTACTCTTCAACTTTTGATTGTAAATGTGATAGTCTAAATTTCCAAGTTTAGAAATTTGTAGTGTAAGTATGCCTTTAAGAGGTATTAATTAATTTATTTGTAAAAAGTGTAATTTTAGGGTCGAGCACGTGTATTTAGAGACTTCTAATAGAGGGATGATAGAAATTCATGTCATAAAAATTTATTTTTAACTGCACAAAAAGTTTAAAATGACTTGTTTCTGAATTTTTTTTAAAAAAGGTACGATTCTGATAATTTTTCCACCCCCAAACAAAAGAGAACATCGTCCTCAATGTTAAAAACTATATAGAAAAATGAAAAGCACTAGGGAGGAAAGATATTACCATAATGCCCCGCTAATGAAATGTACCGCATGATGGAGCAGAGATGAAACTTGAAGAACAGATGCGACACAAAAATATCGGCAAGTCTAGAATTCATGTGAAAATAATTGGGTGATGTGAAACATCACCCCCAAACAGGATAAGACTCATATTCAGAAACAATATTCGACGGGCTGCCTCCCGATAGCGCTAAGTTTAACATCTTCACCTAGACCGATCCAGTCTCACTCTGAGGATAAGAACTATCAAAGCGTAGGGTGGCAAGAAAATGGGGTGATTATAATCACCCCCAAACAAGACTAAAGCGTCAGTCTTGTTAAACTGGGTCAATAAGATCAATGCACTTGTATGGTAAAGTTCTTTACGCGATGAAAAGCATCGGTGGACCAAGGGTGGGTTGGCAGAGGAGTAAAAGTGAGGGTGAATAGGCACTTATCACGAGCCTTATTGAGCGTAAATGTGAGGGAAACAAGGGCCCTATAAGTATGGTGCTCAAGTTGGTGGAGGAGGCGGAAGGGTTTGAAAAGTGGAATGGGGTGGGGATTCTAAAAAGTGCACGATCGTTCAATAAATGGACGATGATATTGGTCACGTCGTGACATGTCAATGAGTGGGCAAAAATAAAAATTACCACAATAGGCAAATGGAAGGCATGTAGGAACAAGGTTGGTGTCACGTATGGGGAGAGTAGCATGAATACTCACATGGATGGTGGGGTCGATAAAGAGCGAACAAATTGGATTGTGGAGCACTAAGGTGGAGTGTGGGTGTAGGTGAGGACCAAAATGCTTAGATGTGAACAGGGAAATTATAATAGCAAGGTTCGAATCAGGTGGTGGGCGAGGGGTGAAAAAAGATGGGTCAAGTGGGACAAATGGTGGAGGAAGATGATCCAACTCAAGTGTGGGGGACACACACTCATCAGAAAGCTTGGAGTTAGCCTCAAGGGTACTCATAAGAGGGAGTATGGTATCAAGTGATGGAGAGATCAATTTATCTACCAATGTGTCACCATCCATAGAGGTGGGAAAATCTAACGAGGTATCCAAAGCCAAGATATAAGAATCAACATGAATATATGACTCAAAAGGAGCCAAACATGGTGGGACATGATCCATATCCAGAGAGGTAGAAACCATATCGGGTTCAATCTCAGGACAGTGGGAATCACTTGTAATCGGAGCTAGCTTATAAATAATGGGTGCCTCAGGAATGCATAGGAAATAATCAAAAGGTGTAGACTCGGGCATAAATATGGATTGTGTGGAATGGGAAATGCGAACCTCAATAGTGGGTTCGAAATGATATGATGGAGTGGGATCAATCTCACAATCAGTGGGGAAGTCAACACAATTGTCAACTTAAGGCCCAGACCAAGAGGTGGTCTCAACTTCAAGATTCTTAGTATGATAAGGTTTGTCACAGTCAAAATCAGTAGCACAAGACGACGCATCATCGCTTCACATAGGGGCAACAATGGGTTGACGTGAGGTGAAATCCGACTCATTCGCACACTCAAATTCATTTAATCGTTGCTCAAGACATTGAAGGGATTCATTTTAAGATTTAAGAGTGTGCTCGTGTTCGAGGAAGAACTTGTGCAAGAAGCTCTCAAGAGAGGATGTGCAAGGTGGTGGTGAAATGTCGGTGGGTGGCGGTGGTGGTTCAGGTGGACACAACTCGTTATAGACACTAGGATGTAGATAATGCTCATATGAAGTGTGAGGAATAGTGTCAAGTTCGTCATACACGAGAGGAGTGTCTTCATGATAGACAAAAGGTTGATCAGCATGAGGAGCATAATAAGGGGAGATGCGGTGCACAAGGTTGCGATGACAACTGTTGGAAACTGTAAGGATCCACAACAGGGCGTTGGGATTCATATTGCATGGAAGGGTGATCAGATCTCTATGAATAGCTTGGGTTCTCAGACCCCTCGACATTGGATATGTCGTGACAATACGTCGAGGGTGGTTCCAAAATAGTGTCATATGGAAACACTTGAGCCATGGTAGGTCATATGGAGCGAAAATAAATGGACACTCATCGGACAAGTGATCAATAAGAAAGCAACGTGTGCCTAGCGAAGCATGGGAAGTGTTGACACGCATAACCAAAGACGGTGGAAGAGGAGATGTGCATGTGGACAACACAAGAGTATCAACGGTGGGTGTTTGAGAGGTAAAACCACTAAGTAATGTATGGAAATTTAATTTGGGCTCAATATCAAACAAGGTTCGAGAGAAAGGGTAATGGCCAAAGTATTCCCATAAAGGACGTTATTCGTCCATGATGAGAGGAATATTTTTGGATTTTAAAATATTTTTCAAAAGAAAAGAAAATATTTTTGAAAATAAGTAATGAAAAATCTTTTGGCATTTGGAATATGAAAAAAAAAAGAAAATCTTTTTGGGATTTTTGAAAATATTTTAAAAAAGAAGGAAAATAATTTTGGGATTTTTTTAAAAAGGGGAGAAAATGGACTCTTGATTTGGACAAAGTAATTAAAACCGGCTACCTAAAGAATTAAATTGGACACACACGAGTTAGGGAAAAATGCTAACGAGTACGTAGCCAATTATTATCTTTAAAATTGGTGAAAGGGACAGTCAAATTTTAATTAAGTTTGCGGGCGACAAAAATCACGAAATTTAGCTTTGTGACCGCCTGTTGTAAAAATGTGGTACTACTGGGCTAGCTAGTTGATTGATTTTAAATTTAATGCTAGCTAGGGTAGCACACAATGGATAATCGAGTTAGTCGGGGTGATGAAATCCCTTCAATGACCGGGTCTAGGTCTTAGGTAAATTAATTCATCAAACCATTCAATTTAAGTGTGATGCAGAAATCAAAAGTACACAAGAGCAATTAAGCACAAAAAAATTGAACTCGCTTCAGGAGATTCGTGAGGGATAAAGAAATGTACCTCCCACGATTTTTACACACGCGGGGTGAAGACCGAGTTGAGTTGATTGGGGGGAGATCTCGCCTATCTCAGTCATCTTTGGGAGTCCTACCGACCCAAAGTAGAGAGGCTTTTAAATCCTTGCCATTGGACGCCCTCTCTCTACCTTGTCCAGTATTTCTTTTCGCTTTTTGATTTTCATGAATAATTATTATAAATAAATCAGTGTCAAAATGTACCCAAATAAATACAAAGATTCAAAAATCCTATACAACCATTTTAAGGAGGAGGGAGAAGGAATAACGAAAACTAAAAATTAATAAAAAAAATTACAAGTTTTCAATGTTGTCACCACGTTAAGAAAGTGGCAACGACACAATTTGATAAGAGGCTTTTTGCGTGTGGTCGTTGTCTTCAAAAGCGAATCTCAAAATTCCCTTGAATTACCTACAAAATTTGCTAAAACAACGTGTATTGCGGTAATTACGGGTATCAATCCAACTTTCAAGATGAAACAATTAATGTGAATGCTTGCAATTTTAATTTTTTATTAAAATATATATTTTTTTATTTTTTTTAAAAACATTTCAAGGGAGAATTAACTAATAAATGATAAAAATATGAAATGACTAAAGAATGAAAAAAATGTGTAACTGAGTGTGTAAATGTGAGAAAGTCAAGAGATGGGATTATACCGCATTATAAATTATTTTAATTTATTAATTTATTAATTTGAAATATTTTGAGATAATATTAAATCGATAATCTAACTCTCGTTACAATTATAAATTTAATAATATCTTTTTCAAAAAGCTCACCCATGGGTTCTAACCCAAGTAGCTCACAGAGATCCTCTAAGGTAATGGTGAACTCTCTCCAAGAAGCAAAGAATGTGTGAGTTCTGATGTTCCATCTGGAGACCAACACTTGTAGGGTAATGTCGTGTTTGGAAAGAGTGAACTCCCCAAACAAGTGGGCTCGGTGAATACCAACTTTATCAAGAGCTGCAGCATGGGAGCTCTGCATATATGTGTGCTAGGCGTTGAAATGAGCTGGAGTGACCCTAGGTGCTTCGAAATTAATCTGGGAGCAAGGGAAGTCACCACGATCGAATATAAAGCGCAGAGTCCCCTCTGGTGGGAAAAGACCCCACTTAGCTAACTCTATATATTTATTAGCCAGCAAAAAAGGTTCACACTTGGCCAAAAAATAGCAAGTCTTGCACGCACCTGTAAAATCATCGTCCTCACCAAAAATGGGAGAACGATGATAAAAACATAGCTGCTCTTAGCGTGCTACCACCAAGGCAGTGGAGCTCAAGTGGTTTGCAGTGGTAGGCATGGTGATGGTTGCAGGCGGAGCGTTCAAGGGGGTGGGAACATTGGTGGCACTGGATGAAGCCATAGCAGGTGGTGAGGAAAGAAGAAATCTCAACAGAGAGAAGATAGAGACGAAGATGGTGGAGTATGGTCACAAAAAGTGGTCAAGAAGTTGACGCAAGAAAAGAAACTAGAGAGAAGCTTAGTAACAATGGCATGCTGAGGGTTTTTTATCTCTAAATTCTGTGAGTTGAAGAAGGCAAACGTAAGGAAAATGAAAAAATGGCTAAGTGTTTTAATAATAGCCGTTTGAATTTCCTCAAATTGGCTTTTGAGTTTCCCACAACCGCACGTGTAAAGCTGCCCACAATCATTTCAAATGGATAAGTGGCACTTAGGGGAGTGTCCTGATAGTTGAAAAGACGACACCACATCATTAATGAAGTGACTCATGGGGTTTATATCTTTCAAAACAAGTTATGATTTTGGTGCCATAATTTTTTATTTGGCACATCGGACGTCCCACGACACATAGGTTATTACTACGGTTCAAAAGCTACGATCTCCCCTCGCCACAAGTCCAAACGGTGTTCCGCTGTAACTCAGGTACATTAAGAAGAATTTTTTTTCTTTTATAATAAGATGAAATAATGGAATAGAATAGCCCAGATGAGGGAGAAATTTTCTTTCCAAGAGTCAGAATGAATGAGGTACGATGATGGGAAAAAGTTGTGACGTCCCTTCGCCATTCGCCGACGATTCGCAGCGCTTTGGTTCAGGTACATCAGGGAGAATTTTACTTTTTCCTGGCAGTGATAATGACAAAAGTTGTTAGGTAGACAAAAATGCAAGAATTTTTTCACACATAGAAGGTTCATCGAATAGAGAAGTTTTCGTGTAGACATTTTTTGTTAGCACAACAAATCTCTACACGAAGGGGGAAATATAGGGGGCTTGAAGATAATCTCGAGATTAGAGGTAACCCCCCGAGTTAATATATTAGACTCAAAGAAATAAGGAAGCGAGTCAGCTCAAGCAACGCAACACAAGAGAGGTAGCTCAGCGTGGCAACTCAAGCAAGACAGCTCAGCGTGGCAGTGCAAGTGAGGCATCTCAGCATGGTAGCCCAGGGAGATCTTCCAGCGAAGTAACTAGCTAAGAGGGATCATCCTTTAGCTTTTTTATCTTACTTAGTCATGTTGTATCCTTTTATACTGGCCACAAGCTATAACGATTGTAATAATGTAACGATTATAGTGTTATTCAGTGTGCGGTCAAACGGTACTCGCGAGAAACCAGGCCTGGCACGGCCTGGGAGAGCTTTCATGCTCTATCGGGAGACCTCATCATGGGAACTTCAGAGGTATTTGGTTTGGAGGATTGAGAAGTGAGGCAGGTTTGGGCTTGTCCTGACCATCTTAGATACACCTGGTAAAACATCGAAAGACCTTTGATCATGGAATCTTAGGCGGCGCAACCTTGAGTTCCATCATGCGTTGAGTTGTGAACCAAACAACCTTCTACTTAATATCACATCTACTTTTGGTGATGTCACTAGCCAGCTAAGCAAGGTCAAATCTGCACTTGAGTAAACCACCGTGGTATTTGGGGCTATCAAACAGTTAGTGATCCACCTCTATGATGACAGCCCCTGATGCACAGTGGTTAGGAAAACGGCATGTCTTGGAATTTAATGTTTATGATATGGAGCTGACTATTCCATCAGGCATTTAATGTTTGTGACATAAAGTATGAGGGATGTCTTTCACAGTTGTGAAAGACTGAGGCACCTTAGGATTGGTGTGTGGGGCTATTTATGGGCCTCAACCACTTCTGAGGGGGGGATGTTCTTTCAGAGTCCTTCTGTAGAGAGATTATCATCAGAGAGAAAGAAGTTATTGCAAACTAGAGCTCTTAATGACCCACCATTGCCATTTATTATGAAGCTTTTAATATCTAACCCGAGATCTTTCAGAGGTTGTTGGTGTGTTTGGATGCCTGCCAAGGTGTATCTAGGGTGCTTACTCCTCTCTCCCTTTGACTGAGTTACTCCTGAATTCCCTCTATTATGGTTTGTGTTATACAGGAGTGCATTATGAGTCCAATCTGAGTGTTGACCAAATATAATATTGTGTGTTTACTTGCGTTCATTAAAGAGTTTCCGGGTTATCACTTATCACCATACCTATAGGGGTTACACCTCAACTAGTACTATCATACTCCCAAGCTATAAGGGAACTATCCTCTTACCAAAAATGTCTCACGATGAAAAATTAAGAATTATACCATTTTCGAGAAAATTACCCGCTAGGATCAATTTAATAAAAACTGTATCAATTCTCTAATTTCAACATTGATTTAATATTTAATTCTAGGAAAAACCTATCTCTAGTTCGATTCCCAAAATCAAATAGTAATCTTTAAAGTTAATTTACTAACCTTCGTTACATAAATTAATTTTTGACAATTCTAAGCTAATCAACCTCGAAATATAGCATTAATGAAATTAATCAATTAATTTAATATCCTACGCAGTTCATCTCACCCCTTGATTGGGGTGACTAGCCAAGCATAATTAAATAATCAGTCACAGACCAAATATTTATAAACATTCATAATTTAGATATCTTTGAATCGTTGATGACGAAATGTGGCACGAAATACATCACGATGATGTAAACGCTCTAACTTGGCTTGTACGAGTCTTTAGTCAAACACGTCATAAGCTTGAAAAGGTAAACACACTCAATTACTAACCATACACGGAATAAGACAAAAATATACAAATTCACTCGCTTCAAAAAAAATTTCTTACACATATAATAATTGTTATCAGAATTCTATTTCCATGGTGACATATGAGACACTTTATAAGTGACCATGCCGATCAAAGGTATGTTGGTTGGACCCAGGAGAGGGAACTCATTTAGGACTAGAGTTTGCACAAGAGATAACCAAGAAGATCAAATTAATTAAATAGTGGATTAAAGTCGCTCAGGATAGACAAAAGACAAAAAAATTAAACCCTTGAAGTTTTTGGTAGGAGAGCAAGTCCTATTTCGGGTATCCTTTATGAATGGAGTGATGAGATTAGGGGAAAAAAAGGAAGTTAGATCCACATTACATTGGGTTGTTTATGATTATGGTGAAGGTGGGAAAAGTCGTGTACGATTTAGCATTCTCGAATCATCTAGGCCGAGTGCATAACATGTTTCACATTTTCTTAATGCATAGATTTTTATATCCTAGGGAGGCCTATCAGCATATGGATTTGGGTGAGATCAAGTTAGATGCAAATGCTTCTTATATCGAACCTCCAATAGGGATTTTAGATAGACGAATTTAGAAGTTTCATTCCAAGGAGATACCGTTAGAATGTGGGAAGTGCAATCACCACAATTAGGATGAGTCCACTTGGGAGCAAGAGAATTTGATGAAAAAATAATATTCACACATATTTTGAGCCAGGTATAAATTTTAATTTGTGAATTTTGAGGACATGATTATTTTTGTTAGGGGAAAGATTGTAATACCCAATAATTTTATGGAATTAATTAAATAATTAAATGTTAAAATTGGGAGAATTTTTATATAGTTATTTACGTGAAAATTGAATTTTATATGATTTAAATAATGAAAAATAATGTTTTATATGTTAAATTGGAGTTGGTCTGTAAATAATTTGAAAGTATGAGAGGTATTATAATTTTAGAATTTATTTCATGGATTTTACAATTTGTTCGATGAAATAATTAAATAATTGTGGTTATTTGTAAATAAATTAAAGTAAGGGTTGAATCGTAATTATAGAAAGCAAGTGAAGAGGTTGTTACATGAGAAATTGTAGAATGCGGCTAAGGGTAAAGAGATAATTAAAGGATTACTTGGAGAAAGATTTAGGGTTAGGTTTAGTTAAGATAAATGATTAAATAAAGAAAGAGAATATGTTTTTTAAATAAATAAATAAAAATAGAGGAAAAAAATTAAAATTAAAAGGAGAATATTTATCTAATAAAACAAAATATTTGAAGTAGTGCTTCATTCGTAGAAAAACCACACTTCTTCCTCATTGCTCTACAACTCCAATACAAGAAAATTCTACTGCCTTCTCAATTTAAATACCAACTTAACCCAAAAACCTAATCCACTTTCCACCCAAATTACACCATCTCAATCCTAAAAATACAACCTACAATTTTCAATAATAATTTTATTTTTCTGGGATACTTTTTGGACCAACAATTACACTGATTTTGGGAGCATTTTAAAGACATTTTCAACAATTTTCAAGGAAGATAATTCTATAATCATTCATCTACAATTATCTTATATATTGTTTTTAATTTCTTCAAGAAGCAAGTCAACATTCTATTCCTCCCCTCTTATACTTTTAAATACTAAATTTTACCTTAATTAAATGTTTTTATAATTAAAATCAATTAGAAAAAATTAGGGTTTGAAATTCTCTTCCATGAAATTTATAATAAAGTAGTATGACATTGTTTAATCCTTAAAATATTTAAGTGTTGGGATTTTAATTAGAATTTTGATTTTTAATTAGATTTCAATAAATTGGGAAGTTTTGAAATATGGACTGATTCATATGTAAATTATGATTTTGAAAATTCACGTGCTAATATTAAGTTGTAGAGCCCTAAATTTTAACTATTCGCTATTTCATAGGAATTAATTTAATTTAAGATTTCTCTTAACAACATTAAATGAAACTTATAGAAATTTTGTAGGATTGGTGAATTCATATAATTTGGCCATATGGAGAATACTATTATGTTTATGAGTTCTTTAAAAAATTTTCCCAAGTATAATATATTCTCTCCCACATGTATGTTGATAAAAATGATTGTAGTGAATTGTTATTGTTATTTGGAAATTGATATCACATCTTTATGAATTAGAAAGTTGATAGTAGTTGTGGAAATGAAGTTCGTGATTCTATTCGTGATATCCCCATAATAAGATGGTTTAAATGAATTGTAATTTTAGAGATATGTGTAAATATTATAATCCCCCACTGAGATGAGAAATTTACCTTTAGACTTTGGTGTAGAATCTATGCATCACCCCTTCCCTTTTAAAACAGTAAAACTTCGAGAATGGATTAAAGATAATTCGAGTATTAAAAAACAAGGAAAAAAGTTGTTGAAATACATTAGTGACAAGTAAGTCTAAATCGAATTATTTTATCAAGAGTGGAGAAAAGTTACTCTTCCCCTTTATTGACCCTACACATGGGGCCACTATTGTTATGTTGTTTATGATGGAGATATATTCTATTATTGTCCCTAGGTATGGGGCCACTATTAATATTTTGTTTATTATGTTTATGTTTGTGGTGGGTAAGGTGGAATTTGAATTCCGTATCGTGGGGCTCGGTGACCTCAAAGGGACTGAGGGCCAGATACGATTACGATGATCATATTAATGGTGTTTGGGGTGAATGTGAGGCGAAAGTTTGTTTATGATGAAGAATTATTTTCTTTATGATTTATAATTAATTTCACATGTGGGGGGGGGGGGGGGGGGGGGTGTTATGTTTATGGTTGTTACAAATAATTTATTTAAATGTGGAAGTTTATTTGGATAAAATATTATGAGGCGCGATTTATATTGTGAGATAAAAATTATGAACTATAGAATTATTATTTATTGCATAACTTTCATTGGGTGGCAAGCTATGTCATCTTGCGATGACAATAACATTGTTGTGGAACCTCCTCCAAGTGCTCATGAGTATCTGACTTAGCTTTTCAGTTCTTGCTACTTTGGGTCCTGTTCCAGCTTCATCACCACTATTAGGATGTATGTGTCATTTTGTTATTGAACTTTATGTATTATGAGGTGCAAGGGCATGCCATTTTAATTCCACTATATACTCTTCCATTTATTAAGTCGTATTTCTAATTGGTTGGATTGTGGAGGTTGTACTTATGATGCCAGTTATGAGATTTTATGTATCGGTGGATTATGGTTTATTTTTTCTGGTAGATGGTGGTGATGTCTTTCCTATCGGTTATTCTCTTTGAGATTTTCTTATCGTACTCTTATTATAGTATCTATATTGTTTGGTTTCACTCAAGCTAATGATGATATTTAAATTATTTTGACAAACTGTAATATTTAATAAAGATACATGATCAACCTAATTATTAAAAATGGTAGGGTATCATAGTATGGTTCATTATTGTACTCCTCTAGATAAGGAGTGCAAAAATCATAGTTGATGGACATTTCTTCATTAGGAGATTTTGAGGAAAGTGCCATTATTTTCATCATTTATCTCTTGACCTCTTCAATGGTAAAAAAATGATGAGGAAGATGATTCTGATGCCTTAGATTTTAGAGGAGTAAGCTCAGGCGACATGTCGACAACCACAAGTGCTTCTACAATTGGTGTTGAGGTAGTGGTAAGGTTGTCTACCACAAGACCAGCTGGTCTGGTAGGATGAATGGGAACTCCGTCAAATGAGATGCTAGTAGTGCTATCGGAGTAACAAAAGAACTTGGGTTCATCATTGAACCAAACATCATCATCCCAAGATGAGTTTGTAAAAACTCCATGAACTTATCCATGATGTTTGTCATTTGGTTGGACCCCATCGTAGAACTCGTTGAAGCTTTTCCCAACTGAGCGTTCCTTATGATAACAACATTTGGAGAACGATCAACAACAGGAGTAATATGTTCCTCCTCAAGATGATTCTTTTTAAATAAAAAGTATGGTTAAGGTTCTAATTCACCATTTCAAAGAGAATACCTTTTAAAGAAGTCTCCAAATGTGAGAGAGTAGTTTATGCTAGGGTGTTTATGAATAAACTGAGGCGTAACCCATTTCAATGGTGATAATATAGTGATAAGTGTACTCTAAATGATAAGGAATAAAATCGGGTATATATCACAATGACGGATAATAATTACAAAAAGTTTAGATAATAAATGAACCCTTTATGAATGTTACTTAGAGGGAGGGAGAGAGAAACAAACACTCTAAATACAACCAAGGTAGGCAGGAAAACACCAAAATATGGGTAAAATAGTGTTTTAAAGCTCAATAAATTCTTACATTCATGGTAAGAATTGGAAAAGCATATTAATCGAGGAGATTAAAAGCTTTGATGTTCAAATAATATCTTAAAGTGATCTTATGGATTAAATATCTGATGGCTCATCAAAGGATATATGAGGTATATATAGGCTCAGGATGCACGTGAGGAATATTTGGTGAATTAATTGTTGGGTTATAATAAAATAGTCAACATGTCATTAGCATTAAATTTTGATTGAAATTCTCGAGTGACCAGCCATTGTGTCAGGTTGTGCAACTGGTGTCTCAACACCTTTACGATCAACTGATCACCAACGAAACACAATATTGAGGTGAGTTTGATTTGACGTATATTAGGTATGGTATGAAAACCCATGGATATTTAAGAAAATATACTTTCTTTGGGGATAAAACTTTGTGGCTGAGAAATAAAAAAATCCATGGTTGCTCAAGTAATGTCATTCGATTTTGACAGTGAGTTTACCGGGTGTATCTAAAATGGTTAAGTCACATCTTAACAATGCTTTGATCTCTACCCTATAAATCGAATCCCTAAAAGATTCCCCTAAGTGAGTTTCCTCAAAAGTGCAGGAAAGCTCTCCTTAGTCCTTCTAGACCTGATCCATCGCTGGTACTGAGTGACCTCACAAATATTACAATACAAAGAGTAATTATAACAACTTAAACAAAATACATGTTAGGTTATTTAGATTCCTCTAGAAGGTTTCATTAATCTTCAATTAAGATCCACTTTGTCTTTATTTGTCGTTACTCACTTAATGAGGATGTTTATCCTTTAATGCGGAGCACTAGCTTTAAGACCCTCCTATATTTTCCCCATCATAGAGAAAGTTATTATGTAAATAAGAAGTTTTTATATGAAATTACTTCAGTTGACATATCATCAATTGAAACATCTTCAACCGACACATCTTAATACGAAACATCTTACTTCTGCCCGTGTCAACTAAATCTTTTGCATTTCTCTAGGATTCAATGTCGGAGTCCCATCACCTACCAACTTTGTTTCCTTTTGGACACATTGTGCTTTGGGGTGAGCTCTAAACTGCCTTGATCAATGCAATAATCATTTCCCCCCAAATTTTAGAATATCCCGAGGATAGTGAACCGTTGAGAAGCCTCAACGAAAGTTTTTAGCGACCCTTTAAATAACCTATCATCTATTCATTTCAAATTTCTTACGACTTTCGGTATTAAAGAACTCAGATCTTTTGAAGTTTTTACAAAAGAAAGTCTTCTTTTTTGCTTTAAACTTGACTAAAAACTCTATTTGATCTCATTTTCACCAGTCATTTTCTTCTAGCATCATTTTTATACCACTTTCAGTGCATTTAAACTATTAAAATCTCTTAAAATCATTACGGCCTCTTAAAAAAACTAGGAAAATCTCTGGCAAGGTTGTAGCATCAGAAATAGCAGAACATGAGGCTTTGTATGGATTTTACTATCGTACTCCGTTCTTTGGAGAAGCTAATGAATTTTGGACTCAGGCCAAAGTACCTTCTCTAATTGTTAAAGGTAAGGACGAGCTTTTTTTAATGGCTGAGGAATCGTATGACCACACTTATGGAGGCTACCTCCCCTTTTGATGTGCTAGGGTTTAGGTTAGACCGTGGGTACTTACCATATTCCCATGTTGACCTTGGAGGGATCATTAGGTTCCCCAAACATTTTTGCATCTTGGTCAAGCTACATATACTCCAAATATGATGATACTCATGTCAAGGTTGGTCTAAGTCGTTTTGCTATCTGGTTTGGGGACTTTACCTTGCCTAAAAAAAACCCGCTCTTTAACTATTAATCACTAAATGGAGTGTGATTTCTCACATCTTTATGTCATCTTGGGTTGAATTTACTATCACTTTTGAGGACGTATGTGAGCTAATGGGTCTGGATCTATATGATGCTCTCCTGTATGACAACATACCTTTAGATGATGCTGAGGTTATGGAATGAACTGTGTTGGATAAGATAGTTCATGAATGTGTTGGTGATTATATCAAGTCCACTTTTGGCCAATTCATTAAGTAATTTTACAAGCCCTATATGAAGACCTTAAAAGAATAATAGGAACATGGCCTTGTGCCAGATGAACATTTTAGCCCTAGTCGTGGTCAACCCCTAGAGTTAGCAAATTACATATTATGTCTTATTTCACGTTACTTTCTTCTTGGAATGTCTAATGATCAACCATATATGGACTTGGTAAATATTTCTGTCAAGTTCACTTATAGAGTCAATATTTCCTTTTTTTCCCTTACCCTTAGATATCTATATACCTGGATAGATAGAACTCATTTTGACAGGTTAAGTGATATGCCAAACGTCCTCTCGTGCATGAGCCTTAGCCATTGCTGACCTTTACCAACCATCCTAAAGTGGGACATTACATCTCAGTCTGATTAGACTCGTCCAATACTGACTCGACCATTAGAGTAGGCTAGGAAGCCCCGGCCTCAGCCTTCATAACTATCCAGTATGAGTTACCTTTGTTGTTCCCAGGAATGGAGCATCCTAGTCTTCAACCCCCTAAGACAATGATGGAAGGTTGAGACTAATAAACATCATAAGTGTTAACTCCGCAGTGGTTCACGGATCTATAAACCTAACCTCGACCAATGTGGTTGGTCGAGGTCACATAGCTGACTGAGTGTGTGCATTGGGGGACGCATGAACATGTTCTCATGGATGTGTAATGCAAGTGAGCTAAAATTGTTATACCCAAATCACTCCTTCACGTGAGGGAATATTTCATCACCGTGACATACATGTGATGGTGCCAGGTGTCTTCTCCAAATTGTTTAGCTCATTCAGCACATTCTTATTGCATGTCTGGGTGGTACACCACACCTCCCAAGCACTATATATACCATTCATCTTCTAACTTGTAGATGTTAGCTTAATAAAAAACCTAGCAAAACTCTGCTCATTTGTATCCAGAAGAGAAAAAGCTTGACTGTTGTAACCTAGGCCATTAGAGACATATTTGTTAGTGGATTTCACTCACGTGCATAGTGGACGTTGGCTCCGACCGAACCACTTAAATTCTGGTGTTCTTCCTCTTCTCCTCATCTCTCTCTATGATTATATTACTATATTTCTGTTTCATTTTTGTAATTATTGTATTGGTGTGAGCTTATTCATCACTTTGAGCCGGTGGTGCTATTTCTAGCATCATCAGTCTGGGGCCATCTATTGGAACGAGAATTATCATTTATTCCCTTCTCTAGATAGTAGTCACCGGAGTCTTTTACTGTGAACCAATACTCCCTTCTTGTGTAGCTGTTTCACTACTGAAAGAGCTCTTGTTGAGATTTTAAGCTTTTATTCTGCAGTTTACATCTCATCCATCAGGTAAAAAATATGGCATTAGAATTTCCACCACTAAATGACCGTCCTAGCTCCAGTCATGCGCCTCCTTAGTCAGAGATAACGGAGGTGGCGACAGCATTGAAGTCATTGGTGACTAGTCAACAGGTAATGCAGGAGCAGCTGGTTGCCTTTAGCCAAAATGTATTAGTGAGGCTCGTGGGGATAATGTCGGAGATGATTACTTCGGCAACCCTGGAGAAACATCCATATGCTAGGGGACCACCCTAGGCACCGCGTAAAGAGTTGCCTCCTCCTCAAAGGCGGAGGAACGTTGCTGATACTAGGTATTTACGTGTGGGGAGGCAAGGCCAACCCTGTTTAAAGGATCATTATGATGATTATGAGGCTGAAGAAAATGAATATTAATGTTGGTAGCCATATGAAATATCGGGTAACACTGTGCGCCCCATTCAAGCAAGCTAAGAGCATAGTAGAAGGTCGTGTCAAGATGCTTAACCAAGGGGCTCAGCCTTTGATCGGCTAAGCAGAGGGTCGGCCTTTAAAAGTATCGACCCAATATGTGATCTCAGAGATAAAGTGTTAAGATCCAAGAGTATGGCTGGTTCTAGAAGAGAAGGGGAAGACTGTCGGCCATCATGCCGCCGAGACGAGGGCCAAAGAGAAGTGAACAACTAAAATAGGTCAGTGGAAAATGAGCCCTCTATTCGACACGCTGAGATGGCGGGGTAATATCGTGAAGGTCGGTGTTATGTCAGCGGTTGAGAGGCTTTGGAACGACTTAACTGAAAGGTTAGAGGATAAAATTGGAGACATCCTCAAAAGTCGAGATCCTTTACAGAGGAGCTATTCAAAAGGATCTCCCTTCATCACTAGGATTGTCAAGTTTCCAACCCTGACCAAGTTCAAACCACCAATTATCACTCCCAAGTATGATGGGAGCACTAATTCGGTCCACCACATTGAGATGTACCAGTCAGCTATAGACATTTACTCACTCTTAGATGATATGAGGTGCCGTGCTTTTTGATTAGGCATAAATTCTTCCAAATTTACCCTTTAATTTAGAGGCTTTTATTACCTTGGACAACGTAAAATGAATTAGTTTATCTCATATCTTTGCTAATGGTTTTGTCTAACAAGTACTTCGAGTTTCGTGTATTTGTTGTTAATGTTACAAGTATTTAACACATGAAAGAAAGAAATCAGAAGAAGCAAGAGAAAAGAAAGAAAACGAATCAAAAGGGCAAAAGCATAATTTCTACCAGGAATCCGGTTGAGGACCCAAAATAAAAGTCGAAGATCTCGCATTCGTGAACGTGTAGCAAAAAATGACGTCACAATCCGAGTTATGGATTAGAAGTTATGAAGACCCAAAGATGTGAGAAAATCAAGAGATATTGAAGAGAAGTTGAAAAATACAACCTAGACCAATCTGGTTTACTAGAAAAACGGATCAGTCTGGGGTCATAATCACTGAATAAGAAGATGTTTAGCTGACCAATCCAGTATCCCTAAAAAACGGATTGGTCCGGTCCTCAAAATTACTGTAAAGATCCATGTTTAGAGAACCAATCCGGTTTGTTTAGAAAACAGATCAATCCAGTTGTCCACTGGACCAGTTCGGTATGTCCTGATCAGATCGATTCGGTGTGCGAGATTTGATCTGATCTTCTGCTTCTTAGAGTTTTGCATTAATCCAACTCTTGTAAATTACATAGGATATAAATTTAAAAGAACTCCCAGAAAAGAAGGAGGTTTCTAATTCGTTTTTAGAGAAGCATTGTAATTAGCTAGGGAAGAAACAACAAAAACCCTAGTTTGATTCCAGTTTATCAATCCAAGTAAATTTATTCCAATCCTTCCTTTCATTATTGCAGTAGTTAATGCTTTAATAGTAATTTCATTATTCTTCATCTTCAATTGTTAGTGAAATTTTTTTCTTTCATTTAAAACATGTTTTCTTCTAGTTTTAGCATATCCAGCTAAGTTTACAAGTGTTGGGGTGCAGGATCCCCACCTGATGTAATTCATGTTAGTGGAAATAGAAGTTGGAAATAAAATTTTAGGTGAATTGTATTGTAGTTACTACGACACTACTTTAATTCAACCTTTCCTTACATACTGTGTGGGCTACGATCCCTCATATATGTAATACTTAGGAGAAATAAAGACCGAATTTTAATTCAACCTTTGCTTACGTACTGTGAAGGCTACGATCCCTCATATATGTAATACTTAGGAGAAATAAAAAAGTCGAATTCATTTGATGTTTTAATTCTGAATCTAGTATCCAACGAAGTTAATTACTATGGTGTGGGGGATTGTAACCTGACCTATCTCTCTCATCTTATAGTTAAAGTTTTAGTTAAATCATCATCAGTCTTTAGTTAATTAGAATAATTGGATTTAGTTGTCGTCATTCCACAATTCAAAATCACATTTTCGTTCTTTTTGAAAGTCAAAGTTAGGTTACCTTCATCTTTTCAACGTCGTTACGACTCCGTTCGTCCTGTTTCCCTGAGGATCGATACCCGGCTTATGGGATTATTACTTGAGCGACAGGCTTGCATGTGAGCCTGAATAGCACGTACACTAGACACATTTGTGGTCGCGTTAAGTTTTTGGCCCCGTTGCCAGGGAATTAGGTAGACTTAGATTAGATCAAGTCAATCTAAAACTTTGACCAAGAAAACCTAAAAACACAGGGAAAAAAATATCAAAAAAAAATTTAAAAAAATAAATATAAAAAATAAAAATTCATCTCTCAAAAGCCTTTAATTCAAAATCCTGAACACACTCAAACTCCTCACAACACTCCAACCCGAGTCCACGAAAATCCAATCGTTGAATACAACTCTGAAACCCCCACACACCTCGCGTTCCACAATTCTGGTTTCCAATTCCTACTCCCGAGAACTTTATCAATAGCTACACCGTGAGTCGAACTTCAAGTCACACATCTAGGACACCGAGTGAGTACACAGAGTCATTTGAAGAGAGTTGGAGTGCGATGTCTAGAACAACGAGTTTCGGTACTGGAGAGGGATATCTCCCCTATCGTCCCATGAAAGGCTTACTCTTTCCTAAGAGAACTGTCACCCTTGGCTGCATTTTACTTCCCTACACTGCCAGTCAGTTCCACTTTCGTAATGGGATGATACAAATTCTCCCTACATTTCATGGCATGGATTCAGAAAAACCATACATGCATATTCGTGAGTTCGAAGAGGCATGTGACACATTTGGTGATCAAACTTGCACGCAAGATGTCGTTCGCCTAAATCTTTTTCCCTTTTCCTTAAAGGATAAATCCAAGACCTGGCTATGTTCTCTACCCCCGAACTCCGTCACTTAATAGAGAGATATGCAGTCTAAGTTTGTCTCAAAATTCTATCCGCATCACAAGACCAACTCTGCCAAGACTCAAATCCAAACTTTTCGACAACACGATAACGAGCCTTTTGATAAATGTTGGGAACGGTTCCAAGAGTTAATAAGCGCATGCCCCCATTATGTTTTTGACAAATACCTAGTGATATCGTTCTTCCATAATGGGTTAACAATAGCTTCCAAACAACTTATGCAAACAATGTGTGAAAGACCTTTTTGGGATTTTAACTCATGTGATGCCGAGGCCCATCTTAAGTATGTCGTAGAGACTACTCAAGCATGGGACACATCTGATCCCAAACAAGCTAGACCTGGATAACCATCTCTCAATCAAACTAAATTCGATCTATACCATTTGGATAGTAATACCTTAATAGACCGCCGATTCGATCAGTTTCAGAGAGATATGAAAGAGTGGTTTAATGGTCGATTGAGGAATATCTCCAGATCCAGCCATGGTTTGAAAGAAAAAGTGTGTGCCATCTGTGAGGCAGGTCACTCCACAAAGGCATACCCGAAGATTTTTTCCTACAAGGCCATACACACCGAGCAGGTGGATGCTATAGGATGATTCAAAGGAAATTTTAATGTCCCGCATGGGAATTCTTATAACCTTTCGTGGAGGAACCATCATGGTTTCAACTATGGACAACCACAAGCTGCAATGAACCCACATACACAGGTTGTCCAACCTCCACCACCTCCTCATTACCAGCAATCGCCACCACCTCCATTCCCATACGTAGCTCCACCACGGAGGAGCCTCGTGGATAAAATGAATCAATTCATAAATTCTCAAGGTGCAAACAATGCTCGATATGAACGCTTGTTCACCTAAATAAATACAAACATCTCCAAGATGCAATCCACATTTAGCATTCAAGATAAGGGCAAGTTTCCTACCAAAGTCCAAAGACCTCCCCAAGGTCAACCTAGTGTTAGATCCACCTCTATCGAATGGCAGGAGTATTGCCAATCGATAATTACTCTTCGTAGTGGGCGAGTTATTGATTTATCACCTCCCCCACACGACATTTCAAAAGACAAGGAGAATTCGCCCGACACAAAAGAGGCCGAAGATATCTCCTTGAACGAGAGTGAAAAGGAAAACACTAGTGAGCCCAAGGTAATAGTGAAACTACCATCCGCTGCGCTATTTCCTCAAAGATTGGTTCCTGTCCATAAAGGGACCATAAGTGAAGAAGTGCTATAAGTGCTTAAGAATGTAAAGTTGAACTTACCCGTCCTCGATGCAATAAGGCAAATTTCATTCTATGCAAAAGTCATAAAAGACTTATTGACAGTCAAGAGGAGGATGAAGGTAAAGAAGAACGTGTTTCTAGCACAAAATGTGAGCTCAATTCTTCTTAACGATCTCCCACTTAAATATAAAGATCCTGATGCCCCCACCATTTTCTTCACCATTGGAGAGAACAAATTCAAAAAATCCTTACTCGATTTGGGGGAAAGTGTTAATATCCTCCCCTATTCGATTTATAGGAAACTTGATATGGGAGATCTCAAGCCCGCAAGTATCACTCTCTAGTTAACGGATCAAACTGTGAAGATACCACGGGGTATAGTTGGGGACGTGATAGTCTAAGTGGACACTTTCTACTTCCCGATAGATTTTGTCATTTAGGACACGGATCCATCCTTCGCCTCGAAAAATCATGTTTCCATCATCCTTGGACGCCCATTATTAGCTACGGCTAATGCATTTATCAATACTAGAAATGGGCAGATGCAACTCACTTTTGGGAACATGACTTTATAAACAAACATCTTCAATATAGCCCAACAAGAAGGGGAAGAAGATGATCTTCACGCGGTAAGCCTAATTGAGGATATTATGGAAGAACAATTTGAGGAAAATTACTGTGGAGACGCCTTAGAAGCTTTCTTATCTTCTAGTTATGAGAGTGAGGGATCCTACACCGAGTTCGAGAGGGAGATATAGGAGTTAAGAGGCTTACTCGATGAGAGAGCGTCGGACGAGGATGCGAGAGATGCTAATGGGGTTTACCGATTCGAAGAGTTACCACCAAGGGAAGCATGCATGGTGCCCTTTAGCGACACATTCTCGACTCTCGAGTTGAAGAAACTAGCTTACAATGTTAAATATGATTTCCTAGGTAAAAGTGAGACATTTTCTATTATTGTCTCCTCTAGCTTAGATGAAGAGCAGGAGGGTAAACTATTAAATATTTTAAGGAAGCACCAAGGTGCTTCTGGTTGGTGTATAGTTGATTTGAAGGGGATAAGCCCTCTAATTTGCACCCATAAGATTCACTTCGAGGAAGATGTTAAGCCCTCGAGAAAAATGCAAAGACGGCTAGATGAAAGATGTGGTGAGGACTGAAATTATTAATCTATTAGATACCGGGATTATTTATCCAATCTCGGATAGCAAGTGGGTGAGCCCCGTTTAAGTCATCCTAAAGAAGTCGGGCATGAATGTGATTGAAAAGGCCAAGGGAGAGTTAGTTCCCCAACTTACCACCACTGGGTGGAGCATTTGCATTGATTACCAAAAATTCAATGCGGGAACTAGTAAAGATCATTTCCCCTTGCCATTTATCGATCAAATGCTTGAAATAGTAGCGGGTCACCCTTATTATTTCTTCATAGATGGTTGTTCTGGATATAACCAAATTCAGGTAGATGTACTTGATCAAGAGAAGAGGACCTTCACTTTTCCCTTTGGAATGTTTGCCTAAAAACGTATGCCATTTGGCTTGTGTAATGCACCGGCGACCTTTCAAAGGTGCATATTGATCTTATTCAGTGACATGGTTGAGAGAGAGCTAGAGGTGTTTATGGATGACTTTATTATTTTTGGCACCTCCTTCGACCTATGTTTAGCCAATCTTGAGAAAGTACCAGCCCGATTTGTGGAAAAGAACTTAGTGCTGAATTGTAAAAAATGCCATTTCATGGTAACCGAGGGTATAGTTCTTAGCCACATCGTGTCATCCAAAGGGATCGATGTTGATAGAGAAAAAATAGATGTCATAGCTGAACTACCCCCCACCTAAATGTCTAAAAGACGTGCGCTCCTTCTTGGTCCACGTGGGGTTTTATAGAGGGTTCATTAAGGACTTTAGCGCCCTCGCTAGACCCTTAAGCAATCTTCTTATGAAGGACACCCCATTCGAGTGGGCCGAAGCACTCCAAAGTGCCTTTGAAAAACTGAAAAACATGCTTGTGTCCTCTCCCATCATGAAAGCTCCGGATTGGTCCTTACGATTCGAGCTTATATGTGATGCTAGAGATTATGCTATAGGGGCTGTTTTAGGCCTAAGAAGAGATAACAAGGCTCATGTCATTTACTACGCTAGCCGAACTCTTACCGGACCACAACTCAATTACTCCACCACGAAGAAAGAATTGTTAGTAATAGTATTCGCTCTCAACAAATTTCGGTCCCATCTTATCGGTTCCCCCATCATTTGTTTCACCGATCACACGGCTTTAAAATATCTACTTGAGAAGAAAGAAGTAAAGTTGTGCCTCATAAGGTGGATCCTACTCCTACAAGAGTTTAACGTCTCCATTAAATACCAAAAAGGAGTAGAAAATTCCGTTGCTAATCACTTATCATGGCTTTTGTTCGATGTACCTAGTGATCCCACACCCATAGACGAATATTTTTCAGATAAGTAACTCTTTGCCACCTCTTCTTTGCCCTGCTTTGTAGATATAGTGAACTATCTTGTCACGGGATCCGTCCCTCCCGATTGGACATTGCAAGATAAGAAGAGGTTCATCACTTGGTCGAACATGTTTTTTTATGATGATCCATTCCTTTTTAAATACTGTGCTGATCAAATCATCTGACGATGCGTACTGGATGAAGAAATTCCATAAGTCATCCAATTATGTCATTCAGAAGCTTGTGAAGGCCATTTTCTGTGAAAAAGACAGCCGCTAAAATTCTCCAAAGCGGTTTGTACTGGCCCACCATGTTCCGGGATGTTAAAAATTATTGCAAATCTTGTGACAAGTGTCAAAGGATGGGAGTGATTACCCGACGAGACATGATTCCATTAACCTCGATTCTCATCATTGAGATTTTTGATTGCTGGGGTATTGAATTCATGGGCCCTTTTTCCCCGTCTTTTGGATACATATACATCATAGTCGTCGTAGACTATGTTTTTAAATGGGTGGAAGCTATATCTACCAAGACCAATGATAATAAAGTGGTGATAAAGTTCCTGCACGAACACATACTTTCTCGCTTCGGTGCACCTAAAGCTATACGCAGTGATAACGACACAAACTTTTACAACAAGCCGTTTGAATGACTTATGAAAAAGTATGGTGTCATTCAGAAGGTGGGAACAACATGTCACCCACAAAAGAATGGACATGCTGAGGTGGCTAATCGTGAAATCAAGCACATACTAAAGAAGACCGTCAATCCCGGTCGAAAAGATTGGTCCCTTTGATTGAATAATTCGCTTTGGGCCTACCGTACCGCATACAAGAACCCACTCGGAATGTCCCCATTTCTCTTTATATATGGAAAACCTTTCCATTTCCCCGTTGAGTTAGAGCACAAAGTGTATTGGGCAATTAAGAGGTTAAATAATGATATGGATAAAGCCGGAGAAGCTCGAAAGCTTCAACTAAATGAGTTAGAGGAGATACCTAATGATGAATATGAGAATGCCAAGATTTCAAAAGATCGAATAAAACTCGCACATGATAAGATTATTCGACGAAAAGAGCTTCAATAAGGACAAAAGTTACTCCTCTATAACTCCCAGCTTCATCTATTTCCGGGAAAATTGCGATCTCGATGGACTGGTCCATTCGTTGTGAAGAGCGTATTCCACCATGGACTATTAGAATTGAAAGATCCCAAAGGGGGGACGCGTTCAAAGTCAAAGGATAGCTCCTAAAGCTATATGTTGAGGCTACGTAGAAGAGATCGATACCATTTGGTTATTGAACCCCGTTTACGGTGTAGAGTGAGCTTGAATTGAGAGGTCGTCATACCCCCGATGTGTATGGGGTGAATTCTTATGTATAGTATCGACACGTAGGTTAAGGTATTGGCGTTCATAGGATCACATCGCAAAAGGAGAGGAATTCAAACATCAACATGCTTTACGAGGCGATCATTTTTCCAAAGCCACAATATTGAGGAGAGAGATAATCAAGTCAATAGGATCATCAGATGTCGGATCGTAAGTAGGAGCAAGCAAAAGTCATAGGAGGATTTTTTACCAGCCCATAAGTGGACTAGAACCTTTTTGGGGAACGAACCAATCCGGTCCTGGGAACCCGGATTGGTCTAGGTTGGAAAATATCGAAATAAAAAAATACAGGACCCGAATTGATCCGGTCATGGGCACCCGAATTGGTCCGGTGTTTGTAACTCTTTGCCTTCCCTAGGTTCACCCCTTTTTCCGCCAATCCATCACCTTCCCTCCATTTTCATCCTCTCCCTCCCCAACAACCATTTCCCCTCCAAATTCCTCCCCTTTTCCCTCTAAATCCCTCCCCCTTTTCCCTCCAAATCCTACCCAACCATCTCCCCTCACCACCTATAAATTCCACCCTTTCCCCACCCCTTCATCACCACCACTCACTTTCCTCCTCTCTTTCCCTTACTATTACCAAACACTCTTACCCCATCCCATCACCATGGCCATCCAACCACCTCCCTTAAAATACGATTCACTCATAATTCTCACCGACGGAGCCGTCGGCTACCGCTCCCGTCAAGAGCAACGGTGGTGCGAATGTTTTTTTGGTCAACCTCGCAAACTCCAAATAGAGCGACAAGTCATTTAAAATAACATGCCTAATGCTGTCACCACTCTCTTTATGGCCCGAGGTTATTGTTTCCTCAACGAACCTCATGACGTGATCTGGACCCACACGGTGTGCACCTTCTACTGATCCCTTGTTCGCACCGGCTACCACACGACTGAAGCTTACATTGGCGGCATCCGCGTTCCTTTATTTTTGGAACTTTTGTCCCAGAAGTTGGATGATAAAGATGTCTTGAACCCACAACCATACATTTACCAAAACCCTCTTGCCCCGCTTAAAAAAGACGTGTGCATGTCTCTCATCGACCCCAATGCTAATTGAAATACCGAAACCTACTCGGTGGGCCGGATAAGTGAAAAAGCGAGCCTCACTTTCAAAATAGTGTGCTCCAATATTCTACCCATGGGCAATCAGTTGGCGATGCGCCCACGTCAAGCCACCCTCGTCTACCACCTCTTCGACCACACCACCCCCATTATCCTGGTTGCGTGCATCTATAAGGATATATTCTTCACTGCCACGAATAAAAAGGGAATCACCCTTCTCCCCTTTCCCCGAATAATCACATCCATGCTAGACGACCCCGGCATTACCCCACTGCAAGATTTATCGCCCCTCCCAACTCCGTTTGCGTCCACCACCCAGACAAAATGGGATCGACAACAAGCCCACATCCAAGCCCGATTGGCCCAAGAGAGCAGTGAACAAGAGGAGGGTAGTGATGAAGAAGAGGACGAAAGCGGTGACGATGAGAGCAGCAGCGAAGAGGAGGAAGATATTGAGATGGGAAAGGGCGATGAAGATTATGACACTAGTGAAGATTCAAATTTTTCACTCGCCAACGCAGAAATTAATAGGTATCTCACGGCGGTGGAAATCCGGGTTTACAAATTCATCGCACAATACAATAGGGACCAAGAGGCATATCAACAGGATCAAGCGGCCTACCAAAGGGACATGAGCATGATGCATCGTCTCCAAACTCACATGTACGAACTCAACTTCAGTGGACCCCCTCCAAGATTTTTCTATGACCCTATGACCCCAGATCGCCAATAAGCTCCAACCCCCCTCCCCAGTGATTTGTTTTTATATGAAAGATGGTTGTTTAATTGTTGGCTATTTTCACATGGTTGTTGAATTTTTCCTTTCCGTTTGTAACACATGCTGATCCTATATATAAAAATTTGCATTTCTGTTTAATTTGTTCGTTTTATTTTCTCACACTTTTAATTCGCTTTGAGTTAGATTTTCGTCCTTTTTGCTTGAGGACAATGCCCAGAAATGCCTAGAAACTTTCAATGCCCAGAAGTGCGCCTTTCTAAAACTTCACAAATTTTCAAAAAATGCCCAGAAATTTCAAAAAAGTTGAAAAAGGCAAAAATATTTTTCTTCAAAATAAATAAAAATTGGAATTTAAATTTTTCGAAAATATCATTAAAAGACGGTTTAAAACCTCAAATTGTAAAAACACAATACACAAAGCCGAAATTGACCAAAGATGGAAATTGAGCGAACCTAGACGACTTAACGAATAAATGTGGAGATTAACAAACCCGGTGAGATTCGAGCCTTTCATTATTGAGAATTTATAAATCAATCCAAGTTAATTGTTAACTCAAAGTTCTTTTCAGCATTCTAATAAGTTGTCGAGGATCTCAATTCTTTCACTTTTATCGGTTATGGAAAATGTGTGTGATATTGCCTTGAAAAATGTGTCAAATAAATCTCTAAACTAAAGTAATCTCGAGACGCATATGGTAACGCAATTAGAATTTCAGATAATGAAGTAGGACCTCGTTTGTCAACCAAAAATATTGGCCAGAAAAATAAGCGAAAAATTATCCCTTTTGTAAACGAAAATTGAGCCAAAGAAATTTTTCCCTTTCGTTTGACAACCCGAAAAACCCCAATTGGCCCAGAATGATGAAAATTTATTATTCCAGAAATTAAGTTCTGAAAGTGCATAAAAAGGGGCAAGAAAAGAATAACTATGCTAAAAAAAAATAGCAAGAAAGAAAAGTGTGAAAAACAGAAAAATATAGAAAAATCAGAAAAAAGAGCAAAAGCCCGAAAAAAAAGCACTAATGGACATCATAAGAAAATTTTTCAATTCCGAAATTCCCAATCACCCCCTATTACCCAATACGCCCTAAACCCAAGAAAGTCCTAACCGAGTCCAAAATTGCGAAATTGGTAACCGTGTGGAGAGATAAAACACGAAACGATAATAAAAGAGATTATAAATATGAATTAGAGGCAATGTTCCCATTTGCTTATAATCGTAACCCGATGATGAGATTCGTTTACCATAAAATTTTCGTCTTTCTATTTGTGTGCATGAATTTGGTTCCAATACATTTACTCTTATAAATCACGCATACCGAGAGAAAATAGCCACCCTTATGAGGGATTCGTTTGTGAGAGCATCCTATGAGATTTTGAAATCAACACGAATTTTTGGATAAAGGACATAATGATCAATCGGTGGAAGTCCGCGGTTAAATTTTCTGGCTTTGCACACACACTATGATTTGAGACTCTTGAACATGAATTGATGATGACTATTTTCTGGAAAAGTTTGAGTTATACAATTTTTGCTTATTTTGAGTTTTCTTTGAGTCGAATTTTGTGGGTATATTCGCTGCAAACCCTCACGAGACACAACTCGTCCTACTTGAGTAACCTAGGGGTTTAAAGGCTTGCTGCATATGCTAAAGAGGTATTCTATCCCATATTTTTGAGCTGGATCATGTTTTGATTCTTTTACATTGCTCAAGACGATCAAAGTTCTAAGTTAGGGGGTTTGATTAGGTATAAATTATTCCAAAATTACCCCTTAATTTAGAGGCTTTTATTACCTTGGACAACGTAAAATGAATTGGTTTATCTCGTATATTGGCTAACGATTTTGTCTAACAAGTACCCCGAGTTTCGTGTATTTCTTGTTAATTTTACAGGTATTTAACACTTGAAAGAAAGAAAGAAACAGGAAGAAGTAAGAGAAAGAAAGAAGACGAATCAAAAGGGTAAAAGCATAACTTTTACCTGGAATCCGGTTGAGGACCCAAAATAAAAGTCGAAGATCTCACATTCATGAACACGTAGGAAGAAACGGCGTCCCAATCTGAGTTATGGACTAGAAGTTATGAAGACCCAAAGATGTGATAAATCAAGAGATATTGAAGAGAAGTTGAAGAAGACAACCCGGACCAATCCGGTTTACTAGAAAAACGAATCAGTTCGGGGTCCTAAATCAATGAAGAAGAATATGTTTAGCGAACCAATCCGGTATCCTAAAAAAAGTATTGGTCCGGCCCTCAAAATTACAGTAAAATGCCCGGTTTAGCGGACCAATTCGGTTTGTTTGGAAGATGGATCAATCCGATTGTCTACTGGACCAGTCCGGTATGTCCTGACCGGATCAATTCGATGCTCGAGATTTGATCTGATCTTCTTTTTCTTAGAGTTTTTCATTAATCCAACTCTTGTAAATTACGTAGAATATAAATTTAAATTGACTCCCAGAAAAGAAGGAGGCTTCTAATTAGTTTTTAGAGAAGATTTGTAATTAGCTTAGGGAAGAAACAATAAAAACCCTAGTTTGATTCTAGTTTTGCAATCCAAGTAAATTTATTCCAATCCTTGCTTTCATTATTTCAGTAATTAATGCTTTAATAGTAATTTCATTATTCTTCATCTTCAATTGTTAGTAGAAATAATTTCTGTCATTCAAAACATGTTTTCTTCTAGTTTTAGTATGTCCGACAAAGTTTACAAGGGTTGGGGTGTGTCACACCCCGCAAAATCCGACAGACGGGGTGGCCATCCACTGCCGCCAAACTATGCCAGGCGTGAACTAAATAAATATCATACTTAGCATGAGACAGATATGAGACATAAATAAATATGTCCATAAGATAAATAATTGAATCAATCTCAAAATGATCATAAACGACTAAGAGATAAAAGATCCATCACATACTAACTCCAAAAATCCATTCTCTAATAATGATTAAATAAAATCTGAAATAATCCCAAAAGAAATCCTCTAAACAACTTTCGAACCGAATGGCCCAATAAAACTCAAAAGAAGTCTCATAATTAAATACGACTGGAAAAGAAAGTCTAACTAAACTATGCCATAAAATGAATAACTCCAACTGCACCTCCAAATGATAACTCCGATAAACTTATGCAACTTCTCTAATTCTAATCCTGAAAAAGATTAGTCAACGCATGGGTCAGAGCCAAAGCCACGAGGAAGAATACACACTACTCCCCTCAAATAGGATCAGACAGTAGCATTATACGCAATAAATATCACAATAGAATATTTTAAATAAAACGAAATGATTAAATGCGATAAATATAAATTACTAACTGCCCGTAGGAATCCCCATTTAAAAGGCACACCATTATGATTTTAAAATTCCCAAGTCCCACGATGTTAATTTATTAAATTAACAATTTTTTTTATTATTGTTCTCACTTTTTATTAATGTGTCACACTTACCCTTATCAATCATCCTCTGACCCGTTTAAACTGTCGGCCCCGGCACATGACAAGGTTCCACACACGACATGACATAAATCGTCCTCTGACCCGTTTAAACTGTCGGCCCTGACATATTATGTCGCCAAAAATTTTAATACCCGTTTTTATCTTAGGCATTAATTCTCAATTTCTTAATTTATAATCACTCACCCTTTTAATCGATGTGAGATCCTCAAAATACCCCTTAGTCCCATAACTAAGGGTCCCCAAGTTATTATTACGTCCTACCCTATGTATAGGAATAATTTCTATCCTAAACTTCGACCTAGTCTAATGCCTAGGCTAGCATAACGATGAAAAAGTACCGAAAATCAGCCCACCCCCAAGATGATAAAAACTCGATAAGCTATCCTCACTAGTCCCATACCTAGAAGGCGTAAATTATTAAAAGGCCTACCCACTAGTCCCATACCTAGAAGGCATCCTAAAGTATAGGGAGAGCAAAAATTACCCACAACCCGTCATCACAAAGCCAATATAGTAATACCAACAAGTCACACAAACAAGCATAATTAATCAACGTATAAAACTATGCATGATAGTCCAATTCAATTAAACCTTTAATTTAATTATCACAACGTCAACAATACCCAAATAATCTCATTTAATTATTTTAAATTAAATATACCAAGTTTTCATCATATATACATCAAAAACCAAATTTCATTATCTCTACATGTATTACATGAGTTATACGCACCCAAAAATTATTTATTTTAAAACTACGGTTTTTCCACATGCAATATACATCAATAAAACCCCAAATCACTCATGAATCCTATGTACCCAAAGGGTTATGCATATTATTAAGATTAAATTTTTTTGTAAAAACACCTCCATAATTAGTGTCCACATTTTCTAATTAAATTACTAATTATTTTTAAGAAAATATGTAATTAAGGGTTTAGGCGACACTTAAAACGCATAATACTAAAGGAAAAGAATAGAGTATTCATGCCTGTGAAGATTGTGTTCAAAATGTGATTAGAAATCTGGATTCCTCTTGAAAAATTACCAAAGAAGTGTTCTTGGACCAATCTTGATTAAACCCCAAATAAGCCTTCAAATCTGGTGACAAAACCTTGATTATGTTGGAGGTTGATGATTATGGTTGAGAGAAAATATTTTTAGAAGTGCTCTCTAGTGAAAAAATTGAGAAAAGGTGATTATGAGAAGTCCCCCCATGAATTAGAGTCATTATATAGTCATTAAGAAACCTAATCCTAATAGAACTCTAATAAGATACAAACACTAAAAAAATTATTTCGGACGATCGGACTGTTGGAATTAGATGAAATTTTACATAGAATTAGCTGAAGACGAGAGGAAGCTACAAAAAAATTTCAGCTCGATCGGACCGTTCAATATTTTTAAATATTTTTTTTTCTAGAGAGTTTTATGCTCCGAGGACTCTTAGAGAGTTTTATGTTTTGAGGACTCTTCTATATAATAAAAATGCAATTAAAACTCCATTTTAATTCCGATTCCAATTCCGTTTCAATTTTTTTTTTCAAATATAAAAACCAACATTTTAAATTATAAAATTTATAAAATCCAAAATTTTATTTTTGTCCTATTATTCCAATTAATTAATTAAATTAGTTATAAAAAATACGGGGTGTTACAGGGTGCATAAACCCCCACCCGATGTAATTCATGTTAGTGGAAATAGAAGTTGAAAATAAAATTTTAGGTGAATTGTATTGTAGTTACTATGACACTACTTTAATTCAACCTTTGCTTGCATACTGTGCGGGCTATCTTCCCTCATATATGTAATAATTCGGAGAAATAAAGACCAAATTTTAATTCAACCTTTGCTTACGTACTGTGCAGGCTACGATCCCTCATATATGTAATACTTAGGAGAAATAAAAAGTCGGATTCATTTGAAGTTTTAATTCCGAATCTAGTATCCAATGAAGTGAATTACTAGGGTGTGGGGAATTGTAACCCGACCTATCTTTCTCATCTTATAGTTAAAGTTTTAGTTAAATCATCATCAGTCTTTAGTTAATTAGAATAATTGCATTTAGTTGTAGTCATTCCACAATTCAAAATCACCTTTTTGTGCTTTTTGAGAGTCAAAGTTAGGTTACCTTCATCTTTCCAACGTCGTTACGACTCCGTTTGTCCTGTTTCCCTAAGGATCGATACCCAACTTATCGGATTATAACTTGAGCGACAGGCTTGAACTTGAGCCTAAATAGCACGCACATTAGACATATTTGTGGTTGCGTCACCTTTTCAAGAACTTTGACCGGGGAAGCTCATGTGTGGTTCACTTCACTCCCAAAAATTTCAATTGAGAACTTCAGCCAACTCGTAGAGAGATTCATACACAACTTCTGTTTCGGGGTAAGACCCCAAGAGAAGACCACTCATTTACTGTATGTCAAGCAGGGAAAGAACGAGAGTACTAGGAAATACATTGTAAGGTTTAATAAGGAAAAATTAGAAGTTGAGGATTATGAAGAAATTATTGCGATGAAAGTACTAATAGGAGGTCTACAAAAAGGAAAATTTCTCTGAAAGCTTGCTGAGGACCCACCGAAGTCTATGGACTAGATCTTGGCGATGGCCGACAAGGTTATGAACACCGAGGAAGCTATAAAAGTGAAGCATGAGGATGAAAAGGGGGCGAGCAGTGGGAGAAAATTCCAAAAGAAGATTAAAGATGGAAATAAGAGATCAGTAGATGATAAGTTTACTTATTACACTCCCCTCACGATCAACTACGAACATATCTTAAATGAGATCAGGAATGACTGGTCCCTAAGGTGTCCTAAAAAGCTAAAAGCTCCCCCTCACAAGAGGAACATAAACTTATGGTGTGAATTTCACTAGGACCACGGGTACCTGACCAACAAATGATTCGCTCTGAAGGACGATATTGAGAATATACTCAAGGATGGGAAGCTGAGGATATATGTAAGTAGCGGTAGTCTAGGGGGAGGCCAAGACGACCCTAGAAAAGGAAGAACTGATAAGTGCAAAGAGGATGCTCCTAGGGAAAATGATGATGCCTCAGACGGCGATGATGAGGATGACCCAAACCCGCGACCGAAGGACGATGGTACCAAAGAACTCCTTCACATGATCTCATTCGATGTTAAGATTATTTTGGGGGTCCTAACAGGGGTAGGCTCAGAGGTGGCCGACATAAAGGCACACGTTGCAGAGAAAAAGCTCTTCCCAAAGTTAAAGCAATTAACTCGGCTGTAATAAGCGCTAAGTCAAAGAAAATAAAGAAGGTGGATATGGATACTTTGATTGTGGGTTTTTTAAGACTTGACTTCAAAGGTATCCTACATCCCCAAGATGACCCTTTGGTGATTACATCCAAGGTTCATGGGTATGACGTGTCGAGAATATTGGTCGACGAAGGAAGTTCGATCGATGTTGTGTTCTGGCCATACTTTATAGGCCTGGGACTCATCAAGAAGGGCCTCATGACTTATCATCACCCCTTGATTGGATTCAGCGATGAGAAAGTCCATCCGTTGGGAATGTATGAGATGGACATCGGGATGGGAGATGTTTGGCCAAAGAGGCTCACAAAGAAAGTACATTTCTTTGTAATGGATGAAAGTGTATACTTGGCTTATAACATTATCATGGGAAGAGTGCCCCTCAAAGAGTTTAAGGTCGTTCCCTCCACGACATACTAAATTATAAAAATCCCTACTCCCTATGGGGTAGGGGAAGTCCAAGGTGATCAAGTGTTGACACGTGAATGATACTTCAACTCAGTCGAGGAGAGGGAATCTCATAAGAAGGCCACCACAACGTATAACATTGATACGTTGGTTCCCAGAGACAAGACGAAATTAAAGAAGGCCACCACAACTCGAAGCCGTAGAGGAGGTAGAATCCATCATCCTTAATGAGGACAAGCCGAAAAAACTATTCAAGTTAGCAAAGCCCTAAAGAAAGACGTCAAGGAAGATATGATTAAACTGTTAAGAGAGAGACAAAACATCTCTCTTGGAGACACGAAGATATGCCGAGCTTTGACCTAAAATTTCTTTGTCATAAGCTCAATGTGTCCGACGATGCAAGGCCAATCCGACAGAGAAGAAGAGTCTACTTGCGAGAGAAATATGATGTCATCTGAGAAGAGGTGAAAAACTTAGATAAAGAAGACTTTATTAGAGAGGTCATCTTCCCAGAGTGGTTGGCCAATGCTGTCATCGTTCCCAAAGCCAATGGCAAGTGGAGGATGTGTATTGACTTCACGGATCTGAATAAAGCGTGCCCAAAAGATAGTTTCCCATTGCCGATGATTTATTAGATGGTAGACGCTACAGTCAACCATGAATTAATGAGAATCATGGATTTTTACTCAAGTTATAACCAGATATTCATGGACCCTCTCGATGAAGAGAAGACAACCTTTATAACCGACAAGGGGACCTACTGTTACAAGGTCATACCCTTAGGGTTGAAGAATATTGGGGCAATATATCCGTGGCTAGTCAATAAAATGTTTGAGGACCAAATAGGGAAGATAACGGAAGTGTACATTGACGATATGCTGATAAAGACCCTCAAGGTTGATCGTCATGTGGGCGACCTTGAGCGCACCTTTAACACAATGGACAAGTACCAGATAAAACTCAACCCCTCCAAGTGTGTTTTTGGCATGGGAGAAAGAATATTTTTGGGATTCATTGTGAATCCCCAAAAAGATCAAGTCTATGTTAGAGATGAAGACTCCTACTACAATAAAGGATGTGTAGAGACTCATCGAAAGAGTGGCATCACTAAACAGGTTTGTATTTAGAGCCACTGATAAATGCCTTCTTTTCTTTCAAGTATTGAGAAAAATTTTTGAATGGAATGAAGAGTGCGATAGAGCTTTTAAGGATTTGATGTCCTACCGCATCTCTCCACTCCTATTATCTAGATAAGTTCAAGGGGAGAACCTTATCTTTATTTGAAAGTATCTGAGTCGGTAATTGGTGCCACTATTATTAGAAAAGAGGATGGAGTTAAAAAATGAGTGTATTTTACTAGTAAGGAACTCCAAGGGGCCGAGCAAAGGTACCCCAAAATGGAGAATTTAGCCTATGCAATGATCCCTGCTTCGAGGAAGATAAAGCCCTACCTTCAAGCACATACCAAGGTGGTCCTCACAGACTCACCCCTCTGACAAGTAATTCACAAGCACGAGAAATTAGGATGACTGATGGCTTGGGAAATCAAATTGGGAGAGTTAAACATCATCTACCAACTGAGAATGGCTATTAAAGGTCAAGCCCTAGCTGACTCTGTGGACGAGTTCACTTGGGACGAGGCCGATACTGAAGATATTGAAGCTACATCTTGTGGGCAAGAAACTGGAGTATGTCCTCCCCCGACCAAGGCCGAGACGAGTTCAGTAAGAAGTAAAGTGTATAAGAATGAGTAGGAAAGGTCTCTCTTCAAGAATACAACCCTGGAAGAGGGTAATTTTTCACCAAATGGTACTGTGTGGAGCCTCTTTGTTGATGGGTCTTCATGTGAGAATGGAAGCGGGGAAGGATTGATAGTGTTGGTGTAAATGAGATCGATATTAAGTATGCATTGAGATTCAACTTCAAAGCTTCCAATAATGAATCTGAGTATGAGGCTCTCCTAACAGGTCTATCCCTTACTCGTGCACTAAATATTGGCCAACTCCTTGTTCATAGTGATTCTAGGTTGGTTGTCAATCAAATGTTAGGGCATACGAGGATAAAGATGACAGAATAACAGGGTACCTGGGAAAGGTTAAGACATTGTTGAGGCTTTTTACTGAAGTAAAATTGAACATGATACCTCGACTGGACAATGGCCATGCCGATGCTCTGACAAGGTTAGACTCAGCCACTAAAATTAAAATTAGAAGAATAGCCCCGTTACATATTCTTCATCGGTCAACGATCTAAGGGGAAGAAAATACCGTGGGATTTTATTTCAATATGAGTATGGGGGATTCATTTATGGATCCTATCATTCGCTACATTAGAGATAAGGAGCTGCCTGAGTATAAGGCTGAGAAAAAGAAATTGAGGTACAAAGCTGCTAAGTTCTCCCTCATAGGAGATATCTTATATATGAAAGGGTTACTACTCCCTCTCCTCAAATGTGCCCATCCAGTCGAGGTAGAGTATATTTTAAAAGATGTGCATTAAGGGTCGTATTCGATCCACATTGGAGGGCGATCGTTGGCTAAGAGAATCATTACACAGGGTTATTGGTGGTTGACGTTGGCCAAAGACGCAGCGACATATGTCAAGAAATACAACAAGTGCCAGAGATTTTCCATCATACCCCATAAACCTCATTAGCCTCTTACCTCCATTACATTTCCTTGTCCTTTTGAAATTTGGGGTATTAACCTGGTTGGACAACTACCAAGGGATGTAAACAACTATCATTACTTAATCATGGCAATTAATTTTTTCAAAGTGGGTAGAGGTCGAGCCGATGATTACAATCACAGAAAAGAAAGCCTTCCTTTATCTGGAAAAATATCATCTATAGGTATGGCCTACCCAATACCCTGATTTTTGATAATGGTACGTAGTTCAAGAATGTCTCCTTATAGAAGGATTATGAACGAGTTAGCATCAAGACGTTTTCCTCTTCTCCTCATCGACCCTAGGCTAATAGGCAGATAGAGGTAACAAATAGGATAATGCTCCATTGATCAAGAATAGAATGGAAGATGCCAAAGACAGGTGGGTTGAACAAGTATATGTTTTCATCTGGGATTATAGGACGACGATGAGGACTCCTACCGGGGAAACTCCATTTATGTTAGCTTATGGTTCAGAGGAAGTAGTGCCGACAGAGATAGGCCTTCCTACCCACAGGGATCAAACCTATGACCTGAAAGAGAACATTATTGAATGGAGACTCGATTTAGACCTTGTGGAAGAAAGAAGAGAAGATGTTGAGGTTAGGCAGGCTGCATACTAGCAAAGGATGGCGAATATATACAATAAGAGAGTCAAGGCACACCCACTCAAGGTAGCAGACCTAGTGTTGAAAAACACATGACAAAAGCCTAACAAGATTCATCCAAACTGGCATTGTCCATACAGAGTGGTTGAAGAGTTAGTACCGGGGACTTATAGATTTGAGAATATAGAAGTGGATCCATTTTCCAACCCATGGAATGTCGACCACCTCAAAAAGTATAATCAGTGAGGTTTTAGTTTTGCAAGTTCCTTTCCAATTCCATTGTAATACATGTATATGAGACTCATATGGAGAAAGAAATATGAATCAAATTCTATAAAAGTCTTAAGTGTTCTATCACATGTTGTCTATATATTTGAATGCTTGTTGTTTTTATGTATCAACTCATCTTAAGCTACAAAACATCATTCGTGGTGAATTAGACTTAAATTTCCCTCGATGATAAGACAGTCCAGACGGATTCAACCTTGTCCATGGGCTATTAATAACATCTAAAGACATTAATTAGTAAACATCATTAAGTTAGTGGATTTACACTCTCGGCCGAGATGATAGTGTATGGACGAGAATACTCTTATCCATACACTCTCAAAATAATGAGACGGGACTTATTCTTAAACATCATAATTTGGTGGGTGAAAATTAAAAATCACTTAGTTGTAGTTCATTATTAAACATCATTAAGTTGGTGGATTTACTCTCTCGATCGAGACGATAGTGATTGGACGAGATGAATCTCACCCATTCACTTTCAAAACAACGAGAGGGGACTTATGGTTAAACACCATAATTTGGTGGGTGTAAATTAAAAATCGCAAATTATTAAACATCATTATGTTGGTGAATTTACTCTATCGGTCGAGACGATAGTGCATGGACAAGACCACTCTCATCCATACACTCTCAAAATGATGAGAGGTGACTTATGCTTAAACACTATAATTTGGTGGGTGAAAATTAAAAATCACTTAGTTGTGGTTCATTATTAAACATCATTAAGTTGGTGTATTTACTCTCTCGGTTGAGACGACAGTGCATGAACGAGGCTACTCTCATCCATACACTCTCAAAACGATGAAAGGGTACTTATGCTTAAACACCATAATTTGGTGGGTGAAAATTAAAAATCACTTAGTTGTGGTTCATTATTAAACATCATTAAGTTGGTGGATTTACTCTCTCGTCCGAGACGACTCTCATCCACACACTCTCAAAACGATGAGAGGGGACTTATGATTAAACACCATAATTTGGTGGGTGTAAATTAAAAATCACTTAGTTGTGGTTCATTATTAAACATCATTAAGTTGGTGGATTTACTCTCTCGACCGAGACGATAGTGCATGGAGGAGATGACTCTCATCCATACACTCTCAAAACGACGAGAAGGGAATTATGCTTGAACACCATAATTTGGTGGGTGAAAATTAAAAATTATAAGTTGTGGTTCATTATTAAACATCATTAAGTTGGTGGATTTACTCTCTCGACCAAGATGACAGTGCATGGACGAGACGACTATCATCCATATACTCTCAAAATGCTTAAACACCATAATTTGGTGGGTGAAAATTAAAAATCACTTAGTTGTGGTTCATTATTAAACATCATTAAGTTGGTGGATTTACTCTCTTGATAGAGATAAGAGTGCATGGACGAGATGAATCTCATCAATACACTCTCAAAATGACGAGAGGGGACTTATGCTTAAACACCATAATTATTGGGCATCAAATTGCAAAAATCACTTGATTATGGTTTATTTATAACATCGTATCATTTGAAGACGCGACAAATCATAGTTTAATTTCATGGCATACAAACAAATCAAGATGAGATGAAAATTAATGAACAACAAAAAGATTCCATTCTTCAAAAATTACAAAATGAGTTCTTCAAGGACAACAATAAACTTGGGATTTCAGCCCACAAAATAAATTATTCAGCAAACAAGATTACAATCATGATAGGGTATTGGTAACAGATGACCACACTATGAAGTTGGCTCAATAATGATGGTGGTAGTCCCCTCAACATTAGTCTCGTTATGGATAACCCGATCCTCGGCTGAGACAACCTGAACTTCGGCATCAGTCTGTAGGGCTTCAGTTTGAATGACCTCGACCTCGGCTGTAGACATCAACTCAAGATACTCCAGTGTTGCATCGAAAAGAGGATCCAACAAGTCTGGTGCCTCCAACGCAGGCCGTATGGAAGAGACGACCTCAGAAAATTTAGTCATCATCCATTGGTCGGACGACCTCATACCCCTCTCAAGATATATGATGTCATTGATACTAAACTCATCTTAAGCCTTAAAATCTTCGACAGCCTCATCCATAATCCTCTTAATTGACCCTGTGGATAGAGAACCGTCTTTGGCCTTTTGCACAAAAGCTGCAAGTTCTCCGATATGAGTGGCCGACTGCGTGATTAGGGTGTTCTCTTTCTCTTTCAATTGGTCATCCTTCGTCTGCAGATCCTCATATCTGAGCTTTAGGTCATCATGAGCTTGTTGGATGCCTACTCAGGTTACAACCAGATATTCATGGACTCAACTCACAAAGAGAAGACAAGCTTTATATTCGAAAAGGGGACCTAATGCTACACGGTCATGCCGTTTGGGTTAAAGAATGCTGGGGAAACGTATCAGAGGTTAGTCCACAAAATTTTTGAGGAACAAATTGGGAAGATAATGGAAGTGTACGTTGACAATATGCTGATAAAAAGACTCAAGGACGACATTCATGTGGTCGACCTTGAGTGAACCTTTGACACGATGGACAAGTATCAGATGAAACGCAACCCCATCCACGTGTGTCTTCGGAGTGGGAGAAAGAAAATTTTTAGGATTCATTATGAATCAGAGTGGAATTGATGCCAATCCTAAAAAGATCAAGGCCTTGTTGGAGATGAAAACTCCTATGAGGATAAAGGATGTGCAAAGAATCACCGGAGGAGTGGAAACACTAAACAGGTTTGTATCTAGAGCCATTGATACATGCCTTCCTTTCTTTCGAGTATTGAGAAAAGCTTTTGAAAGGAATAAAGAGTGCAATAGATCCTTTGAGGATTTAAAATCCTACCTCGGGTCTCCACTCCTATTATCTAGACCAGTTCAAGGGGAGAACCCGTATTTTTTTTTTTTGCAGTATCTGAGTCGGCCATTTGTGCCGCTATTGTAAGAGAAGAGGATGGAGTTTAAAAACTAGTGTATTTCAATAGTTAGGCACTCCAAAGGGCTGAGGATAGGTACCCCAAAATGGAGAAATTAGCCTATGCACTGATCCACGCTTCGAGGAATATGAAGCCCTACTTTTAGGCACATACTATAGTGGCCCTCACAGACTCACCCGTCAGACAAGTAATTCACAAGCCTGAGAAATCAGGAAGACTGATGGCTTGGGAAATCGAATTAGGAGAGTTTGACATCATCTACCAGTTGAGAACGTCTATTAAAGGTTAAGACCTAGTTGACTTTATGGACGAGTTCACTTGGGACGAGGCCGACACTGAAGATATTGAAGCTACAGCTTGTGGGAAAGAAAGTGGAGTATGTCCTCCCCCGACCGAGTCCGAGACGAGTTCGATAAGAAGAAAAGTTTTTGAGAATGAGGAGAAAAGGTAGATTTTCAAGAATGGAACCTTGTAAGAGGGTAGTATTTCACCAAATGACTAGATTACCTTAAAAGTACGTTATTCTATTATATTCTTTCTTTTTGATTTTGGTGCTGAGGACAAGCCATTTGTCCCATCGTCAAGGCTTTCCGTTTTCATTTTGTTATTATTAACCTCCCCTGACACGAGCATCAAGAAAGAAAATGAACAAGATGCAGGGGAGTCAAGACTCAATGACTAAGCATTTTTTCGATTGCAACTGAGAAATGATGGATTTCTTCATGGTGTTGTGTGGAGCATCTTTGTTGATGGGTCTTCATGTGAGAATGTAAGCGGGGTAGGTTTAATAGTGTCGACCCCAGATGGGACTGATATTAAGTACGCATTGAGATTCAACTTTAAAGCTTCCAATAACAAATCTGAGTATGAGTCTCTCCTAAAAGTTCTCTCCCTTGATCGGGAAGTGAATATTGGCCAACTCCTTATTCATAGTGATTCCAGGTTGGTTGTCAATCAAATCTTAGGGGCATAAGAGGCTAAAGAGGACAGAATGACAAGGTATTAGGGAAAGGTTAAGACATCGTTGAGGCATTTCACTGAAGTAAAATTAAAGAGGATACCTAGGCTGGACAATGACCAACCCAATTCTTTGGAAAGGTTAACCTTAGCTACCAAAACTGAAATTAGAAGAATAGTCCCAATAGAGATTCTCCATCGATTGATGATCGAAAGAGAAGAAAATACCGTGGGATTTTGTTTCAATATCAGTATGGGGGCTTCCTAGATGGATCCTATCATCCTCTACATTAGAGATGGAGTGCTTCTTATATCCAAGATCGAGAAAAAGAATTTAAGGTACAAAGATTCTAAGTTCTCCCTCAATGGAGATATCTTATACAAGAGAGGGTTCATGATCCGTCTCCTCATATGTGCCCATCCAGCTGAGGTAGAGTATATTTTAAAAGATTTTCATGAAGGGTCATGTTCCATCCACATTGGAGGGCGACCATTGGCTAAGATGATCATTACACAGGGTTATTGGTGGCCGACGTTGGCCAAAGACGTAGCAGCACACATAAAAAAATGCGACAAGTGCCAAAGGTTTGCCACCAAACCCCATCAACCTCATCAGCCTCTTTCCTCCATTACATCTCCTTGGCCTTTTACGATTTGGGGTATTGACCTGGTTGGACCACTACCATGGTTTATGAGAAACTATCGTTAATTAATCATGACAATTGATTATTTTTCAAAGTGGGTAGAGGCCAAGCCGATGATTACAATTGCTGAAAAGAAAGTCTTACAATTTATCTGGAAAAATATCATTTGTAGGTACGACTTACCCAATACCCTAATTTTTGATAATGGTATGCAATTCAGGAATGTCTCATTACAGAAGTATTGTGAACGAGTCGGCATCAAGTATTTTTTCTCTGCTCCTGGATGACCTCAGGACAATGGGCAAACAAAGGTAACAAATAGGACAATCCTCGATGGAATAAAGAAGATATTAGAAGATGCTAAACGCAGGTGGGATGAAAAAGTATATGTTGTCCTCTAGGCTCATAAGACAACAGAGAGGACTCCTACTGGGGAAAATCCATTTATGTTCGCTTATGGTTTAGAGGCAGTAGTGCTAACAGAGATAGGCCATCCTATCCACAGGGTTCAAACCTATGACCATAAGAGAACATTATTGAACAGAGACTTGATTTAGACCTTTTGGATGAAAGAAGAGAAGATATTGAGGTTAAGCAGGCAGCCTTCCAGCAAAGGACGACATAATTCTATAATAAGAGAGTCAAGGCATGCCCACTAAAGGTAGCAGACCTAGTGTCGAAGAAGACATGGAAGAAGCCTAACAAACTTCATCCAAATTTGCATGGTCCATACATAGTGGTTGACGAGGTAGTATTGGGGACATATAGATTGAGAAATCTGGTAGGGGAGCCATTCTCCAGCTTATGGAACACTGACCACCTCAAAAAGTATTATCAATGAGGTTTCAATTTTTCAAGTTTATTTCCAATTCCATTGTGATATATATGTATATGACACTCATATGGTGAAAGAAATATGAATGAAATTGTATAAAAGTCTCAAGTGTTCTCCCATATTTTGTCTATTTATTTGAATGCTTGTTGTTTGTATGTATCAACTCATCTTAAGCTACAAAACATTATTCGTGGTGAAGTAGACTTAAATTTCCCTTAATGATATGGCATTCGAGATGGGGTCAACCTTGTCCATGGGCTGTCAATAACATTGAAAGACATTTACTATTAAACATCATTAAGTTGGTAGATTTACTCTCTCAGCCGAGACTACAGTGCATGAATGAGACGACTCTCATCCATATGCTCTCAAAACGATGAGAGGGGACTTATGCTTACACACCATAATTTTATGGATGTAAATTAAAAATCACTTAGTTATGGTTCATTATTAAACATCATTAAGTTGGTGAATATACTCTCTTGACCGAGACGACAGTGCATGGACGAGATGACTCTCATCTATACACTCTAAAAAAGATGAGAGGGGACTTATGCTTAAACACCATAATTTGGTGGGTGCAAATTAAAAATCAATTAGTTGTGGTTCGTTATTAAACATCATTAAGTTGTTGGATTTACTCTCTCGGCCGAGACGATAGTGCATAGACGAGACAACTCTCGTCCATACACTCTCAAAATGATGAAAGTGGATTTATGATTCGACACCATAATTTGGTGGGTGGAAATTAAAAATCACTTACTTGTGGTTCATTATTAAACATTATTAAGTTGGTGGGTTTACTCTCTCGGCTGAGATGATAGTGCATGAACGAGATGACTATCATCCATACACTCTCAAAACGACGAGAGGGGACTTATACTTAAACACCATAATTTGGGGGGTGTCAAATTGAAAAAATCACTTGATTATGGTTGATTTATAACATCGTCTCATTTGAAGACGAGATGATAGCATAGTTTAAGTTCATGGCATACATACAAATCAAGACGGGATGTAGATAGATGGTCAACAAAAAGATTATGTTCTTTAGAAATTACAAAATATGTACTTCAAGGATGACAATAAAATTAGGATTTCAGCCCATAAAATAAAATGTTCAACTAAAAATATTACAATCAAGACAAAGTATCGGTCATAGACGACCACCCTATGAAGTTGTCTTAATAATGATAGTGGTAGTTCGCTCAGCATATTCTCATTATGGACAACCCCATCCTTGACTGGGATAACCTAATCTTGGGCATCAGTCTGTAGGGCCTCAATTTGAATGGCCTCAGGCTCGGCTATAACTATCATCTCAACATACTCTAGTGCCGCATTAAAAAGAGGATTTGATGGGTTGGGTGCCTCTAACGCAGGCCGTATGGAAGAGACGACCTCAAAATATTTAGTCATGATCCATCGGCGGGTCGACCTCAGATCGCTCTCAAGATATATGATGTCGTAACTACCAAACTCATTTGAATCCTTAAAATCTTCGACATCCCAGCCTTGATCCTCTTAATTTACTCTACAGACAGAGCATCATTTTTTATCTTTTGTACTATAGCTGCAAGTTCTCTGGTATGAGTGGCGGACTACGTGATCAAGGTGTTCTCTTTCTCTTGGAGTTGGACATCCTTCGTCTTCAGATCCTCATCTCTGAGCTTCAATTCATCATGTGCTTGTTGGAGGTTGTCTTGGCATGCCTCTAGTAACTTATTTAGCTTTTCCTTAGAGATAAGGGCTCTATCGTCCTCTTGGATATTTGGATAATTCTCAACCATTCATTTGTTGGCCGATTCAAAAGTGCACACCGACTGTGGAAAAGAAAAAAAACATAAGTGTTTTTACAAAAAGACAAAAGTATGAGAGAAGACTTGTGCTTATCACTAAAAGAAAATACATGTTCCATCAGATGAAGGCCTAAATCAAAGACCTAGGGGGGAGGCATCTTCTCTAGGAACTCGTAGTCATCCTTGGTTGGGACTCCTAACATGGCCCTTTTTGATCTTGTGGACGAAGGAAGAATTAAGCCCAGACATTTCCTAAGATGGGCTTTGTTATTTTGCCAATATTCCTAGAAGGAGTCCCCCGAGTAGGAGCTCGACCCATAATTACTATGCACTAATAAGATGGGAGGAATAACCCTCGATATCTAAGTATCTCGCTCTTGTTGAGTCGCAAAGGGAACCTGCTGTTGGGTCCTCTTTTGACCAAACTCCGGCTACGTCAACCCACTAGCAGTCGTCTTTTTGGCTAATTTTTTCCAGCTGGATGCTTCTTCTTATTAAGAGCATAGCGAAGACTTGGTACATTCCTCTTCTAAAATTCCTCAGATATGTGAGGAGGATGACCTGTAAATAAGAAATGAGGAACCATTAGTCACAAAAATACAAGACGATGAAAGACTTGAGCAAAAATCAAAGAACTATTTCACTTACAAAGGTTGTCCAATGGATCAACCTTCAACCTAAATTTTTCTAAGAATTTGGGGGACATCAAATCTTCAAAGGTAGGGAGTTGTCCATTCTTCCCTTGACCTCTGATAAAGTTTATTCTCTCCCTATTTGCTATACTAAGGCCAAGATCTGACTTGGAAGACATTGAAGGTTTTGCCCAGGTGTAGGATACCCTCATCTCACTTTCTCGCTTCTCTTGGTCAGCGTTGACAGGAAATTACTAAGCCCCAAAATCATAAAAGAACCTTTATTTCCAACTATGGTTAGAATTCTGACTGACATGAAGGATCTTCTTATCAGACTTCCTATCTCTTTGGTGATAGTAGACAACTTGGTTTATGGAGGACGAGACATGATAGCAAGCTCGAAAGATTTCAATGATGGCTCGTCTTCATACTTGTTTCTCCACAAAGAAATATAGCACTGTATAATCCTCTAGGAGTTTAGGTTTATCTGAGTAGGGGAAAGGACAAGACTAGAAATAATGGCTCGTACAGCCGAGTCAAATGGAAGATAAAAGTCGACCCTAAACATTTGGTTGTAAAGGGTAATTTCCCCCTCTCATCTATCATACACTCTCTTGTCCTCGTCGCAGGACGCCATTAGGCTTGATGCCATACAAATGTCTAAAAGAAAGAAGATTAAGTTCTGTGATGGATGATTTGTGTTGCTCTGTGTATGAGTAGTCTACAGGCTCGTCACCCTCAGTTGCTCCCTCTATCTCCCTTTAAGACTCTTCATCCCCATCCTCAACATTATCAGTATGGGGAACAAGAGTGGGAATACCATCAGGATACCTTTCCTATAACTCTTCATCAGTCATGGAAGATAAGGTAATTTCAATTGGGTGAACTGCTATATTGGAAGTCGACTCGATAGATTCTGGCAAGATCTCAATGAAAGAGTCATCCTGTCCAAGTGACTCGGCTCGGCCAAGTGGTGAGGTCGAAGATGTGGCATCAGGTTCTCCCTCCCTTTCAGGGTGAGATGGTGAAAATATCATGGCATCCTCATATGAATCTCTATCATCGTCTCGGGCAGAGGACGAGCCTACCATCTCATCCGTAGAGATTCATATAAGGATGCCATGATATTTTCACCATCTCACCATCTCGTTCGTAGAGGGCAAAATTATTTTCAAAGGGATGGGAAAAAGAGGTCGTCTCCAAATTAGGTCAACTTGGTGCCCGACCTCGGCCTCTAATCTACATATATCTTGGAAGTACCTTTCCCTAAGGGTAGGATATTCAAAGTCTAGTTCATAAAGGATCTTTAACATTCAAAAGCCGAGGCAGCACTTAACAATAGAGAATAAAAGCGTGAAAGGAATAAACAAATAAAAGGTTGACTAATTTTGACCCAAGGATTAAAGGGTGGAAAATGAATCATTTTGTGAAAAAACAACCAAGAATAATTTGAGGGATTTCCTCAGAAGGTGACCGGATTATCGTCAAAACCAACTAAAAGACCAAATAGTGGCACGAGTAAGCACAACGCTAAGAAAAAAAACCTCCCAAGATCCTATACCTACACAAACCACCAAGAACTGCCAAGAAACTAGCCCTAACCACCCAATACAGTCACCAAAATATAGAGTGAGCCCACCAAAAAATTGAAAAACCTTATAATGGGCTAAGGAACTAAACAAGCTTGAAAGAGACAGGAAAAGAGGGTTACCTGGAGGGAATAGAAGAACAAAAAATCAAGAATGTCCTTTCAAGATGCTTGGAAGCACAGGAATAGGAGGCAGGAGCTCTGGTTCTAGAGAGAAGGGAGCACAGAGGGTTAGGATACAAGGAAAGACAAAATGGTTTTGAAAAAAATCATTTTTAAATACTAGTAATGTTGCGCATATTTTACAAAGTGGCGCCTAGTTCCCTATATACCTCATCATGCCAAACATGAAACCCTAAAAGATTAAGTCGTCACTCGTTCGTCGATTAGATATAGCCCTATGGGAACTGTGACAGTTGTCACCTCAAGCTACCACTCACTCGACAGCTGCCATGTGTCCCCTCAACAACAATGATGAGTGTCACCAGACGACATAACATGATTACCCCTTAGCCTCATCCACACATTAGAGACTAAGGGCTAGGGATTGATTGATATGCCAAGTGTCCCCTAATTTATGAGCTTCAGCCATAGCCGACCTTCACCAACCATCTTGAAGTGGGATATTACAACTTGACTTGATCAGACTTGGCCAATACTGACTCGGCCAATGGAGTGCCCAGGATGCCTCGGTCTCAACCTTCATAAATGTGTAATATGAGTTACCCGTGTTGTTCCCAAGCATGGAGCATCCTCTTCTTTGGCCCCCTCAAACTGATGACGGTAGGCTAAGACTAATCAACATCACAGGTGTCAAATTTGTAGTGGTTCACGGATCTACAAATCTAACTTCGACTAATGTGGTCGACCGAGGTCACATAGGTGATTGATTGGGTGCATTGGGGGACGCATGGACATGCACGTGGATGATCATCCTTAATCTGGAAAGATAATTCTTAAACTTTTTTTTATAACCCATTTGGTTGTGGGGCTTTTAGACACTCCAAGTCATCTTCCCACATATATAGAGTGGTATGTTGAGAGTGAGTCATATATTCCTTATCGGTGTGCTATGTAATATGGTTATGACCTAGACATCCCCAAGTAATTTGTATCAATAGTTAAGTTGGCGATTCCTTTACTCTACCTATCTTGACTTTAAACGCTGTAATGTGGTGGTTTTGTGCTAAAAAAATATAACCGATTGGTGGTTTCGTGCACAAGACCTTCAAGATATTTGTTAAAATGGAGGCCAAGTATCCTGTGGTGGAATGATATGGTTCTATGGAGCTTGTTCTAGAAAATAGATCCATCATTGATACAAAATTTAAGTTAAAGACCACAAAAAGGACTATTAAAAAAATGACTCCTTTGGCTCCAATTGGCAAAGTTATTCAGGATCTTAAAAAGGACAAGAAGAAAGGTATCATTGAAACTGATGGAACCAAATGAAAAGCTTCATCTGTACTAGGTTCCTAAAAAGGAGAAGTTTTTTCTTAGGCTATCAAGAAAACAAAGGCCACCAAGGATTCATGTAAACCTATGAGTGATCCTCCACTAAATACTATTGTGGGAGACTAAATACCAAGTTTAGTATCTGATGTACTTTCTAAGATAAAAACTATACCTATCATTGCGGATAATGCAATAGTTGGTTTGGCGAGACACCAACCAACTCAAAATTTTAGTGTTCCTCAGGTTACCATAAAAAAGGTTTCTCACGTTGAGCAAGTGGAGCATGTATAACCAATTGGTGCACCTCCTCGATGAAAAAATATTATAAGGAAGAAGATTAGTGGAACACATGTGGCTCCATATCCCACGCTATCAACTTCCTCAGAGCAAACTCTAGAGGACAGACTGAGTGATGATGTGGGGGATATTTCCATCCCAATTGATCCATAGGTGCCTCCTTGCAAGACTAAACATGCAACTTTTTTGTTTCCTTATTAGTTGAAATTTTATATAAGTTTTGAGTTGTTTTTGCTATTCTTTAACAGTGTTTGTCTTTTCTTTAGGGTGCATCTCCACCCAATGTGGAAGTTTTATCTATTCCAAATGACACTCCTTCTAGGGGAGGTTCTTGGAGACCTGTAGTTGAAGAAGACTTTATTCTAAGTTATCCATTGACACTAATTTCAAAAACTAGGAGAGCTTATTCCAGGCGTGCTCCTTCTAGGAGTGCTTCATATGTGGAAAGAAATTGCCAATGAATGAGGATGTGGGGGACTCATGTGGAACTCTAGCAATGGAAAGTCCAATTATTTCCCTAGTTCCCCCCGAGTCATCCTTGGTCATTATCTTCTTATGTTCAATCTGTTGAGGTGACTCTATTTGGAATTTAAGGTGATAACTTTTTATTTTGAATCTTTATGATTCTCAACACTTTGCTTCCTTTGTTGTGTGTAAAGTATTGAAAGCATTCTTCATTTTTCTCCATCTGTGGATATGCTGGCCCTCATAAGGTCTACCAATGAGGAAATCCTTCCTCGCAGATTTTGAGGCCAGTTACAGATTTGAACTTCCTAGTTGTGATACCAACATATGTTGTATCTCTGTATGTCTTTGCTCACATTCTTCCCACCATTGTTGAGGTGTTTACCTTAAAAAAATATGTCCATCTTTTTTCTTTTATTCGTATTTATTCTGAGCTTCCTCTTTATGTGGTATTTCAACCTGTTGTTAATGAATAAAGGGAGCCAATAGCTCCTTCGGTTGAGGTTAATCCACCCTTAGTGGATGGTGCTCCATATTCAATGGAGGTTTGTCCTCCTCTAGTGAGGACTATTATTTTGGCTATTGAGTATGATCCCATGTCATAAGCACAAAAGAAATTTGGGAATAAGGATATCCCCCCATATTTGGACAAAGTTACAGCTATTGATAAGGTAGAACTCTACACTTATATTTTTGTGCAAATTTTTTAGTTATCATAATGCTTTTTGTGTATGAACGATTTTTCTTATTTTTATACCCTGCATGGATATAATTTAGTAAAAAAATCACATGCCTGGTGATTTGCCATAACACTTCGTGGAGATGCATTATTAGGCCGCAATGTTGTATCTCTTGTTCCCATGATTAAAATTTTAAACTTAAATATTAGGTCAATCCTACTATGCCAGGACCTATAAAGGGCTCGACCTCATCATCAGAGGTGGAAGATTAATAAATCATTGTAGTTGAATAATACATGATATAAAGATATCACATAAAATAAATTAAATTCCATTGATAATCTCCAACACAAGCATGAAAAATAATAAAATGTTCTCACATAAAATCCTTTTCATAAACATAAGGATGATTACAATTAGGAAAAGACACAAACACAAATATATATATATATATATATATATATATATATATATATATATGATGATACCAGAAATGGTATCACCAGTTCACATATGTATGAAGCTCAAACAGGTATACAACAATGACAATAATCACACAACAAATCAACAAAGAAGGAATTGAGGTGAAGAGGATGAACATATGGATTTAAGTGGTTTGGCCAGAGCCAATGTCCACTATGTGTGTGAGAGTGAAATACAGTATTAAGTACAGTTCTAATGGCCTGGTTACAACACAAAATCTCTCTCTCTCTCTCTCTCTCTCTCTCTCTCTCTCTCTCTCTCTCTCTCTCTCTCTCTCTCTCTCTCTCTCCTGTATATAAATGAGCAGAGTTTTAGCTAGGGTTTTAATTAATCGATATTTTATAATGAAAAAGATTAAAGGTATATATAGTGCTTAGGGGGTGCAGTGTACCCCCTAAGAATGTTATATGTATGAATGCATTGCTCTTGGCCAACACAGTGTGGACATCTGGCCCTATCACATGTAGGCCATGATGACTAAATATTCCCTCATGGGACGAGATGATCTGGTAATAATGGTTTTTCCCTGGTGTAGCTTATATCCCTCGCGCACTAATCCATGCATCTCCCAAACCAAACAGTGTGATGATGCCACCCTCGGCTTATATGTTGAGCCGGGGTCGAGGCTAGTGATCAAGGGGTTGCCTATATCATGGGTACTTTAAAGTTAGGTGAGGGTAAGCTGATGTCTTACACTTACTTGAGGACGAGGATGAGGCTTTGGACAAGACCGAGGGCCCACACATGTTAATTGATGGGTGGCAGGATCTCTGCTTGTCATCCAGGAAGAGGCCAATGATAATCTCAGGTACGACCCACGTATGAGGTAAGGCGTAGCTCAATTATCTTATCTTCATAAGCTGAGTGTACTGTTGATTGGACGAGGGTATATTCTGCATATCAATCAACACATAACCGTTATCCATTGATCTTATGAGGTGGCTGAGGGGTATTATTGCTTCCTTAGCAGACAAGTATATAAGGCTTGAAATTAACACTTGTAAATCATCGCATTGCATCTTCCAAGATTGATGGCTGTCAGGTATACTTAGGGCATAGTTACGTAATGATGATATAGATAGGGAACTGTGCGCCGCCTGGGCCATTGTGCCAAATCATTATGTGATACTTAAATTTTAAGAAAATTTTCATTTCCTCTTTCTTCTCCAAACACTTTGCACGCTTCCTTTTCTCTAACTTCTGCTATTTTCTTTCCTCCATTTTTTTTAGGCAAGGTATGTTGATCACTCCGAGGTTTTTCCTTCTCTTCCATTTTCCAGGTAACTCTCCCTTGCCTATCTATGTCATTTTCCACCATTGTTGCATAGTATTTTCCTTTTCTCCATTGTTGGCAACTTAGGATTTTTTTACGACCTATATTTCGTTTAACAGTCACCTATGGTGGCCTTATAACTTTCTTTAAGGAGTGTATTGGTGGTTATTTGGTTGTAGATAGCATTAGTATCCTTCCTAGGCTTACACAGAGGCCAAAAATCTCATAGTTGTGAACTCCGATGAGTTTTAGGTCATTTTCTTTAGTGACTTTTCTCTCGTGTTCTTGGTTGCATTTCAACAAAAATGATTTGCTTTTCTAATTTGATCTTGTGGTCGAACCCCCAAGTTGGTTGTACTTTCCAAAGTTTTACTCTCAAAACTCTCTAAGTCTGAACTCTTCCTTTGGATGCTACAAAGGCTTTATACGTTGGCCGAGGAGTTTCCCACATTAAGGGAGATGTGTTTCCAAGAGATTTATAGGATAGAAGAAGAGTCTGAGGCAAAAGGCAGGGTTGGCCCTATTTGGGTACTACCCATCTTTCCCATTCATTTAGCCACAATAACACCCTCGTCTTCATAGGTCTTTAGGTCGTCTCAACCTTAAGATGAGGGTTCAAAATTTGAAGAGACGATGGAAGAACCACAACCTTGGGATGGAGGTAACACCGCAGAGACATCTGAGTAGGATGACCCATTAATTCCCATTCATCCTGATCAATTCGAGTCAACACTCCATCCAAATACTATTCCCATATCAGCTATGTCCCCTACTAAGTTTCAGGTAAAGTTCCTAGAAGGTCCCCCTGCTACTGGTGGGCTAAGGCCATTAGTGGGGAGGCCGAGGGTGAATCTCTAGAGGACGAGGATGAAGAAACTGAGGATAAGGAGAAGTTTGACACTTTGTATGCTTCATATTTTGTCTCTTTCATCAAAGAGCGCGAGCTCTTTTTATGGAGGCATTTGTTCGGCATCAAGTTTGATATCACAATGAGGGTTCCAGACGAGGATGAGAAAGTTTTTTAGGGTCGAGAGGGAGAGGTCGTTGTTTATGATCAGATGTTCAGGGTTGGTGTCAGACTTCCATTTCATCATGCCATTAGGGCCATCCTGTCTGCTCTGGGGGTTGTTCATACTCAATTATCCCCAACTCTTGGAGAATCATCCCGTGGTACATTTCCTTGTGAAATAACACTTTTACGGACGAGCTATTAACTGAACTCTTTTGTTCCTGCTATAATATGTCATCTTTGACCAAACAACCAGGTTATTTTCATTTAGGTGCCAGAAAGTAAAATAAGAAGCTCATCTAAGTGACCCAGACATCAAACCACTATTGGAAATAAAGGTTATTCTTTATTTTTGGGGACCAGGAATTCTCGACTGAGGCTGACCCTGATTGGGACGAGCCGAGGGTTCTATGCATTTGGCCAAATCCTTCCATGACAATGAGGTCAGATCTCGACCTCAGCCTTGAGGAAATGGACATGGCTAACTATCTTAGAGGGCAGGGAGTAGAGGGTGATCTTCCTAAATTTGAAGACCTCATGACCCCTGAATACCTTAAAGAGTCTATTCTGGTGGTTGACCTTATACTAACATGTTATCTTCTCTTGTAGGTCATCCTCCTGACATACCAGATGATATTTAGGAAATGATGGACCAAGTTTGTTACCATATCTGGGGAAGAAGAAGAATAAACAACCACCCCCAAAAAACACCACTGCTGGGAGGCCTATTGCTAAGGACTCATGCAAGAAGAAGGGGCCAGAGGTTCCTGTTGACACCTAGCCCGATACCGTGATGAGGCCGAGGGTGGGTGTGATGGAGACAGTGTTAGGTTCTGACGTCGGGTCATTGTCGTCTCTTGGGGAATTTTGGTCGGCTAACCTGTCTGAGCTTAAGGACGACCCGACTTCCCTGATTACTAATATTAGGGCTGCAAAGGATTTTATGTTTATGGCTCCTTCAGTTGTTGATTATAAGTTTCTGGCCAAGATGCCTCCAGCCAAGTTTTATAACTTTGGTCTTCATCACATGGAATAAGTATCGTCCTCATACATCTGATTTATGTCATATACTGGTTAATACCTGATCTTTATCTGACTTTGTCTTTATTTTTTGTAGTTTGTTTATTCCTTAATTTTTACCACCAAATGGATGTCTGAGAACCACTAAAAAAATTTGGATGTCGATAGGGCGATCCAAGCTGAGGCCGACCTTAAAACTCAGTTGGCTGACCTTCAAGACAACCACAAAAGGTCCATAGATGAACTGAAACTTCATCTGGAAACCAAGGATGGAATTATCAAGGAGAGGGATGAAGATTTGAAGAATTAAGCCACAAATTTCAAAGCCAACCTTGCTACAATAGTCAAGAAAGGATAGGGTTGATGATGCTGAAGCTTATAATAACTTTAACGAGTTTCAAGGTTTTGGCGTAGAATACTTGGAGATAGGGATAAAGATGGCCTGCAGATGGTTCATCCTAAAATTCGCTGACGCGGTGTCTTCCATCTGACCATTTCTTGAAGTTACCGACCTTGATGACCCTCTTATGGCATATGCTTTATCACATGTTGACTCTCTGGCCACGACTGAAGGAAAGGGAATGTCGGCTGACCCTAACGTGGACAAAGGAGCTAATGCTGCAGGGCTGCCTGTTGCAACTTCTGGTGATGGGACCGAAGTTGTGGTATGCACTGAGCTGACTCAGTAGGGTGGCTGTATGTGGTCGTATGTGGCCAATACCTTTTCCATTGTACTTATTTTTCTTATGTATGTGAACGTTATTTTCTTTGTATTGTAAATCTTATGGAATGAAATCTTCTATTACCCTTTCATTTGCACTATCTCTTTATTTTGAATTTTGTTATTGTGTTCTCCCCAAGTGTTTGAATATTGCATACCATCCATGAGCTATCATCCTAGCCGAGGGAGAAATTTCACCAAATCAATGACATTTATAAGTAATAACCATCACTACAATAAAAATGAGTATTAGGGACGGGAGTATTTGGGACGGTCGTGTTATTTTGTCCCTTTTGATATACCAAAAGGGACGGTAATTAAAAATCGTCCCTTACGCTAAATTACAATAGGGACGATTTTTAAAATCTGTCCCATTTTCTATACCGAAAGCGACGGTTATTAAAAATCGTCCCTCAAAGTATGTGGGATTTTTTAGCGCTTTTTTTCCCCGGACTTATTTAAGGGACATATTTTTATATCGTCCCTTTTGCTATACCAAAAGGGACGATTTTTAAAAAATCGTCCTTTTTTCTATACCAAAAAAGTCGGTTTAAAAATCCGTCCCTTTTGGTATACCTTTAGTTTTTATTTTTATTCCAAACAAATATAAGGGGCGAACTTTCAAACCGTTTCTTTCGCTATACCAAAAGGGACGGTTTTTAAAATCCATGCTTTTTGCTATGCTAAAAGGGACAGATTTTGAAATCTTCTCTTTTGGTATAGCAAAAGGGATGGATATTTCTTCCCTTTTGATTATTTTTCCCTCACATATTTCACTTCTCAAAATTCAACCCACGACCTAACTTATCTCACTCCTGCTCTATTCTCTCTCTCTCTCTCGCAGCTCTCAAACCCCTCTCTCTTTCTCCTCTCTCTCTCCTCCACCACACCCTCCTCTCCTCTAGGCCGCCCCACCCCCTGAACCCTTGCACCACCCCACCCCTGCACCCCTACGCCTCCCCATCCCCTCTCCCTATGCTGCCTCCTCTCTTATTCAACTCTTCCCTCGTCCCGGTTGCCCCTGTCCACATTCTAATTTATAGGTGGGCCTAACTTTACATACGACCCCCACCTCTCTCTCCGAGTCTCTGACAACCTTACTCACCTCCTTCGGCAGCTTGCTGTTGTGTCTCCAACTCCAAGATCCACTCTCAACCGATAAGTTCTTATTCAATTCATTTTTTGCTGTTGAGAACTTGAGTTCATTCCATTCATTTTTTTATAAATTTTTTTATTTTATTCATTCATTAATGTACTCATTATTATTTGTTAATTTGTTTTAGTTTTTATTTGATAATCTATGTTTTGTGTTAATAAATTGAAAATGTATTAGTGCTAAGGAAAATGTATCAAATGCATTTTAGGGGTCATGGAAAAAAACTATAAGTTTATATAGTTTGAAATTATTTATTATATGTGCATATATGTTCTTTTTATGTTGATATTAAAGCTTACAAAATTTTATAAGATTTCTCCACATATCCTAAATTTTTTAATCCATATATACTTGAGACTTGAATTTATTTTGATAGTTAAATATTTTAGCTATCACTTAAACCAATATCTCTCTTAGCTAAAAAAACATTTTAATTCGGATGCCAATATGTTTGGGTCTGCAGGGCCTGGTGGGTTCTTTACAGTTCATGCCATCTGCAGGGTGGCCTAATCCCACGAAGCTAGCATGCTACTGCTCATGGCTCAAGCTTTATCGGGATCTTCCGCTACGTATGATTTTCATCTTTTAATCGTTGATTTCTTGATTTAATTATTTTGTGTTGAAAATGTTTAGGGCTACGGTTTTTTCATTTATAGTGGTTCATTTTTCATATTTTGTGTTTTGGTTTTTGCAGGTACTGATTTGATGATTATATTTGTATTTATGTGGTCTTGTAAATCAGGTTTACTCATCTCTTTCTCCCCACTTTTTTGAACGCACTGTTCTAAATAAGGGATTTTCTGGTTAAAATGAAGTATCATGATACAAAAAATAGTTTAAGCTCAAAATTTGTGTGTTTTCTTTGTAGAATAGAATAGTTATATCCTAGATCTAGATTCAGTTCTGTAACTGTGGTCGAGACATAGAAGGAATTTAATTTATTGTCATCTACTGAGTGGTTTAGATGTTTAAGATACTACAATTTTTTTAATGTTGTTTCAAGTTCACACTTTCTAGCGCTATATCAAGAAGTTAGGTCTGTGTGTGCCCATTTTGAATAAGCTCTGGTTTTCTTCCTTTGGTTTTGAATTTATTTTTTTGGTTCTACCATTTTTTTAATTTAACACAAGTGTTTGCATAAAATTCATTATTTTTTCACTATTATAGGATACATTGATGTTGGGGGCGAAGTACTAACAACAATAATCTGAAATTGCATCGCTGCTGGCATAGGGAAGGTTCTGATTGGCGTTGGGTGTAACAAAATATTCAGGTAATGGACATAACTATGATGAACTTTATTTTAAGGTTAAATATGCATTGATTCAATTTTTTTAATTATTTTGGGTTTGGATCCTATTCATTTCTAACCCACGTAATTTTAATTCTTTTGTGACCCCTAATGGCTTTTAGCAACAAAATGAATACAAAGCTCAGCCTAGTGTTTAGACTTGGGCATAAAAAGATGGCGTCAAAGGATGAAAACGTAAAATAGACACAAAATGGTCCCGTAATATGCAAGGGCACCTTGCACGGAACCAATGTAACTCGTTCGAACCGGTCGCGTAGTCACCGGACTCCCCGTTTGGGTATACGATGAGAATTTGCAAACAGTTAGACTTGGGTTTAAAAACATGCCGTCAAAGGGTGAAAACATAAAAATTGCACAAAATGGTCCCGTAAGAGGCACGAGCACCTCGCACGGGATCAATGTAACTCATACGAATAGTCCGCGTAGTCACCGGGTTCCCGGTTGGAGAATTTAGACGAGAATTTACAAAATTTAGACTTAGGATAAAAAAAATGTGGCGTCAAAGGGTGAAAACATAAATCATCCACAAAACGGTCCCGTAAGATGCACGAGCACCTCGCACGGGACCAATGTAACTCGTGGGAACCGATCGCGTAGTCATCGGCCTCCCCGTTTGAGTATACAACGAGAATTTGCAAACGGTTAGACTTAGGCTTAAAACGTAAAACAACCACAAAACGGTCCTGTAAGAGAAACGGGCACCTCGCACGGGACCAATGTAACTCGTACGAACTGATCGCATAATCACCGAACTGCCAGTTTGAGTATAAGAAGAGAATTTTCAAACAATTAAACTTAGGCTTAAAAACATGCTGTCAAAGGGTGATAATGTAAAACAGACTTAATATAGTCCCGTAAGAGGCACGAGCACCTCACACGAGACTAATGTAACTCGCACGAACCGACGACGTAGTCACCGGACTCTCGGTGAGAGTATAAGAAGAGAATTTGTAAACAATTAGACTTAGGCAAAATAACAAGTCGTCTAATGGTGAAAATATAAAACAGTCCTAAAACGGTCCCTTAAGAGGCACGAGCACCTCACACGGGACTAATGAAACTTGTAGGAACTGATCGCGTAGTCACGGGACTCTCGATTTGAGTATATAATGAGAATTCGTAAAGAGTTAGACTTAGATTGAAAAATATGCCGTGAAAGGGTGAAAACGTTAAACAACGACAAAACGGTCCCGTAAAATGAGCACCTCGCACGAGACCAATGTAACTCGTACGAATCGACTGCGTAGTCATCGGACTCCCGGTTTGAGTATCTATGACAAGAATTTGCAAACAATTAGACTTAGGCATAAAAACATGGCGTCAAAGAGTAAAAATGTAACATAGCCACAAAACGGTCCCGTAAAATGCACGGGCACCTCGCACGGGACCAATATAACTCGTACAAACCGTTCGCGTAATCATCAGACTCCCCGTTTGGGTATACGATGCGAATTTGCAAACAATTTTACTTAGGTTTAAAAATATGCTGTTAACGGGTGAAAACGTAAAACATACACAAAACGGTCCGGTAAGAGGCACAAGCACCTCACACGGGACCAATGTAACTCGTACGAACTGACTATGTAGTCACCGGGTTCCCGATTTGAGTATATAGATGAGAATTTACAAATTTTAGACTTAAGATTAAAAAGATGGCGTCAAAGGATGAAAACGTAAAACAACCACAAAACGGTCTCGTAAGACGCACGAGCACCTCGCACGGGATCAATGTAACTCGTGGGAATCTATCACATAGTCATCGGCCTCCCCGTTTGAGTATACGCCAAGAATTTGAAAACGGTTAGACTTAGGCTTAAAAATATTTCGTCAAAGGGAGAAAACATAAAACAACCACAAAACTGTCCTGTAAGAGGCATGGGAACCTCGCACGGGATCAATGTAATTCGTACGAATCGACCGTGTAGTCACCGGACTCCAGGTTTGAATATAAGAAGAGAATTTGCAAATAATTAGACTTGGGCTTAAAAACATACCGTCAAAGGGTGAAATTGTAAAACAGACTTAAAACGATCCCGTAAGAGGCACGAGCACCTCACACGGGACCAATGTAACTCCTACGAACCGGTCGCATTGTCACCGGACTCCCGGTTTGAGTATAAGAAGAGAATTTGTAGACAATTAGACTTAGGCATAAGAACAAGTTGTCTAATGGTGAAAAGGTAAAACATTCCCAAAACGGTCCCGTAAGAGGCATGAGCACCTCACACGGGACCAATGTAACTCGTACGAACCGACCCTATAGTCACTGAACTCCCCGTTTTAGTATACGACGTGAATTTACAAACATTTACACTTAGGCTTAAAAACATGCCATCAAAGGGTGAAAATGTAAAATAGACACAAAACGGCCCCGTAAGAGGCACTCACACTCGTACGGCACCAATGTAACTCGTACGAACTGATCGCGTAGTCACTCGACTCCCGATTTGAGTATATACAAAGAGAATTTGTAAAAAAATTTACTTAGGCTTAAAACCATGGGGTAAAAGGGTGAAAACATAAAACAAAAACAAAATGGCCGCATAAGAGGCACGAGCACCTCGTACGGGACCAATGTAACTCGTACAATCCGACCACATAGTCACCGAACTCCCCGTTTGATTATACGATGTGAATTTACAAACGGTTAGACTTAGGCTTAAAAACATGCCGTCAAAGGGTAAAAATGTAAAACAGACACAAAATAGCCTCATGAGAGGCACGAGCACCTCGCACGTACCAACGTAACTCGTAGGAACCGACCGCATATTCACTGAACTCCAAGTTTGAATATATGACGAGAATTTGCAAAAGGTTAGGCTTAAACATAAAAATAAGTCTTCTAATGGTGAAAATGTAAAATAGACTTAAAATGGTCTAATAAGAGGCACGAGCACATCGCACGGGACCAATGTAACTTGTACGAACCGACCGCGTAGTCACCGGACTCCCGGTTTGAGTATAAGAAAAGAATTTGCAAACAATTAGATTAAGGCATAAGAACAAGTCGGCTAATGATGAAAATGTAAATCAGTCCCAAAACGGTCCCATTTGAGGTGTGAGCACCTCACACCGGGCCAATGTAACTCGTACGAATCAACTACGTAGTCACCAAACTCTTGATTTGAGTATACGATGAGAATTTGCAAACAGTTGTCTTAGGCTGAAAAATATGCCGTCAAAGGTTGAAAACGTAAAACAACCACAAATCAGTCCCATAAGATGCACGAGCACCTCGCACGGGACCAATGTAACTTGTAAAAAATTGCCTGTGTTGTCACCGGGTTCTCGATTTGAGTATTTAGATGAGAATTCAAAAAATTTAGACTTAGGATAAAAAACCTGGTGTCAAATGGTAAAAATGTAAAACAACCAAAAAAATAATCCCGTAAGATGCATGAGCATCTCGCACGGGACCAATGTAACTCGTGGGAACCGATCCCGTAGTCATTAGCCTCCCCAATTGAGTATACGACGAGAATTTGCAAACGGTTAGACTTAGGCTTAAAAACATGCCGTCAAAGGATGAAAACATAAAACAACCACAAAACGATCCCGTAAGAGGCACAAGCACCTCGCACGGGACCAATGTAACTCGTGGGAGCGGATCGCATAGTAATCGACCTCCCCGTTTGAGTATATGACGAGAATTTGAAAACGGTTAGACTTAGGCTTAAAAACATTCTGGCAGAGCGAGAAAAAATAAAATAACCACAAAACGGTCCCGTAAGAGGAATGAGCACCTTGCACAGGATCAATGTAACTCGTACGAACCGACCGTGTAGTCATCGGACTCCAGGTTTGAGTATAAGAAGAAAATTTGCAAATAATTAGACTTGGGCTTAAAAACATGCCGTCACAGGGTGAAATTGTAAAAAAGATTTAAAACGGTCTCGTAAGAGGCATGAGCACCTTCCACGGGACCAATGTAACTCGTACGAACTGACAGCGTTGTCACCGGACTCCCGGTTTAAGTATAAGAAGAAAATTTGCAGACAATTAGACTTAGGCATAAGAGAAAGTCGTCTAATGGTGAAAATGTAAAACATTCCCAAAACGGTATCATAAGAGGCACGAGCACCTCGCATGGGACCAATGTAACTAGTACGAACCGACCTATAGTCACCAAAATGCCAATTTGATTATACAACGTGAATTTGCAAACTTTTAGACTTAGGCTTAAAAATATGTCGTCAAAGGGTGAAAATATAAAACAGACACAAAACGTCCCCGTAAGAGGCATGAGCACTCGCACGGGACCAATGTAACTCGTAGGAACCGATCGCGTAGTCACCAGACTCACAGTATGAATATATGATGAGAATTTGCAAAAACTTAGACTTAGGCATACAAAAAGTCGTCTAATGGTGAAACTGTAAAACAGAGTTAAAACGGTCCACTAAGAGGCACGAACGCCTCTCACGGGACCAATGGAACTTGTACGACCTGACCACATAGTCACTGGACTCCGGGTTTGAGTATAAGAAGAGAATTTGCAAACAATTAGACTTAGGCATAAGAACAAGTCGTCTAATGCTGAAAATGTAAAAAGTCCCAAAACGGTTCCGTAAGAAGTGTGAGCACCTCACACGGGACCAATGTAACTTGTATGAACCAACCGCGTAGTCACCGACCTCTTGATTTGAGTGTACAACAATAATTTGTAAGCCGTTGCCTTAGTCTGAAAAACATGGCATAAAAGGGTGAGAATGTAAAACAACCACAAATCGGTCTCGCAAGATGCACGAACACCTCGCACGGGACCAATGTAACTCTTGGGAACTGATTGCATAGTCCTCGGCCTCCCCGTTTGAGTATACGATGAGAATTTTCAAACGGTTAGACTTAGGCTTAAAAACATGTCATCAAAGGGTAAAAACATAAAACAACGACAAAATGGTCGAGTAAGAGGCACAAGCACCTCGCACGGGACCAATGTAACTCGTACGAACCGACCGCGTAGTCATCAGACTCCTGATTTGAGTATAAGAAGAGAATTTGAAAAAAATTAGACTTGGGCTAAAAAACATGTCGTCTAATGGTGAAAACGTAAAAAAACTTAAAATGGTCCCGTAAGAGGAACGAGCACCTCGCATGGGATCAATGTACCTCGTACGAACTGATCGCGTAGTCACCCGACTCTCGGTTTGAGTATATACAATGAGAATTTGCAATTTTTTTACTAAGGCTTACAAACATGGAGTAAAAGGGTGAAAACATAAAACAACCACAAAACGACCCCGTAAGAGGCACAAACACCTAGTACGGGACTAATGTAAGTCGTACAAGCCGATCGCATAGTCACCGAACTCCCCATTTGATTATAAGACATGAATTAGCAAATGGTGAGGCATGAGAACCTAGCACGGGACTGATTTAACTCATAGGCACCGACCGCGTAGTCACCGGACTCCTGGTTTGAATATATGATGAGAATTTTCAAGCGGTTAGACTTATGCATAAAAATAAGTCGTCTAATGGAGAAAATGTAAAATAGACTTAAAACGGTCCAATAAGAGGCACGGACACCTCGCATGGGACCAATGTAACTTGTACGAACCGACCGCGTAGTCACCGAACTCTCGGTTTGAGTAAAAGAAGAGAATTTGTAAACAATCAGACTAAGGCATAAGAACAAGTCGGCTAATGGTGAAAACGTAAAACAATCCCAAAATGGTCCCATTTGAGGCGCGAGCAACTCACACCGGACCAATGTAACTCGTACGAACCGACCGCGTAGTCACCAGACTCTTGATTTGAGTATACGATGAGAATTTGCAAATAGTTGGCTTAGGTTGAAAAACATGTCATATGGGTGAAAATGTAAAACAACCACAAATTAGTCCCATAAGATGTACGAGCGCCTCACACGAGACCAATGTAACATGTACGAATCGTCTGTGTTATCACTGCGTTCCTGATTTGAGTATTTAGACGAGAATTTTAAAAAAATAGACTTAGGATAAAAAAAACGGGCGTCAAAGGGTGAAACTGTAAAACATCCACAAAACGATCCCGTAAGATGCATGAGCACCTCGCACGGGACCAATGTAACTCATGGGAACCGATTGCATAGTCATTGGCCTCCCCATTTGAGTATACGACGAGAATTAGAAAATGGTTTGACTTAGGCTTAAAAACATGTTTTCAAAGGGTGAAAACATAAAACAACCAAAAAATGTCCCTTAAGAGGCACGAGCACCTCGCACGGGACCAATGTAACTCGTACGAACTGATCCCATAGTCACCGGACTCCCGATTTTAGTATAAGAAGAGAAATTGAAAAATATTAGACTTAGGCTTAAAAACATGCCATCAAAGGGTGAAAATGTAAAATAGACTTAAAACGATCCCGTAAGAGGCACGAGCACATCGCACGGGACCAATATAACTTATACGAATCGACCACCTAGTCATCGAAATCTTGGTGAGAGTATGAGAAGAGAATTTGCAAACATTTAGACTTAGGCATGAGAACAAGTCGTCTAATGGTGAAAATGTAAAACATACCCAAAACGGTCCCGTAAGAGGCACAAGCACCTCGCACGAGACCAATGAAACTTGTAGGAACCGACTGCGTAGTGACCAGACTATCAGTTTGAGCATACGATGAGAATTTGTAAAGAGTTAGACTTAGATTGAAAAACATGCCATCAAAGGGTGAAAAAGTAAAACATACACAAAACGATCCCGTAAGAGGCATGGCCACCTCGCACGGGACCAATGTAACTCGTACGAATCGATCGCATAATCACCGAACACTCGATTTGAGTATACGACGTGAATTTGCAAACGGTTTGACTTAGGCATAAAAATATGTCGTCAAAGGGTGAAAATGTAAATCAGACACAAAATAGCCCCATAAGAGCCACGACCACCTCGCACTGGACCAATGTAACTCGTACGAACAGGCCGCGTAGTCATCAGACTCCTCATTTGGGTATACGATAAGAATTTACAAACGGCTAGACTTAGGTTTAAAAACATTCCGTCAAAGGGTGAAAACGTTAAACAAAAACAAAATGGTCCCGTAAGAGGCACGAGCACCTCGCACGGGACCAATGTAACTCGTACAAACCGACTGCGTAGTCATCGGGTTCCCAATTTGAGTATATATATGAGAATTTACAAAATTTAGACTTAGGTTTAAAAACATGGCATCAAAGGGTGAAAACATAAAACATACACAAAATGATCATGTAAGAAGCACGAGCACCTCGCATGGGACCAATGTAACTCGTGGGAACCGATCGCATAGTCATCGGCCTCCCCGTTTGAGTATAGATTGAGAATTTACAAACGGAATGTCGTCAAAGGGTGAAAAACTAAAACAACCACAAAATGATCCCGTAAGAGGCACGAGCACCTTGACGGGACCAATGTAACTCGTACGAACCGACCGCGTGATCACCAGACTCCCAGTTTGAGTATAAGAAGAGAATTTGAATCCAATTAGACTTGGGCTTAAAAACATGTCGTCAAAGGGTAAAAACATAAAATAGACTTAAAAAGGTCCTGTAAGAAGCACGAGCACCTCGTATGGGATCAATGTAATTCGTACGAACTAACCACGTAGTCACCGGACTCCCAGTTTGAGTATAAGAAGAGAATTTGCAAATAATTAGACTTGGGCTTAAAACATGTCGTCAAAGGGTGAAGACATAAAACAAACTTAAAAACAAATCGTCTAATGGTGAAAATGTAAAATAGTCCCAAAACGGTCCCATAAGAGGCACGAGCACCTCGCACGGGACCACTGTAACTCGTACGAACCAGCCGCATAGTCACAAGACTCCCGGTTTGAGTATATACGAAGAGAATTTGCAAAATTTTAGACTTAGGCTTAAAAACATAGCGTAAAAGGGTGAAAACATAAAACAATCACAAAACAGCCCCGTAAGACACACGAGCACATCGCACTAGACCAATGTAACTCGTAGAAACCGACATCATAGTCACCAAACTCCCCGTTTGAGTATACGACGTGAATTTACAAATGATTAGACTTAGACTTAAAAACATATCGCTGAAGGGTGAAAATGTAAAACAGACACATAATGGTCCCGTAACAAGCACGACCACCTCGCACGGGACCAATGTAAATCGTACAAACTGATCGCTTGATCACCAAACTCCCGATTTGAGTAAAAGAAGAGAATTTGAAACAAATTATACTTGGTCTTAAAAATATGTCGTCAAAGGGTAAAAACATAAAATAGACTTAAAAAGGTCCTATAAGAGGCATGAGCACCTCGCATGGGACCAATGTAACTCGTACGAACTGATAACGTAGTCACCGAACTCCCGGTTTGAGTATAAAAAGAGAATTTTCAAATAATTAGACTTGGGCTTAAAAACATGCCGTCTAAGGGTGAATACGTAAAACAAACTTAAACAAATCGTCTAATGGTGAAAATGTAAAACAGTCCCATAAGAGGCACGAGCACCTCGCATGGGACCAATGTAACTCGTACGAACCAGCCGCATAGTCACAGGACTCTTGGTTTGAGTATATACGAAGAGAATTTGCAAAATTTTAGACTTAGGCTTAAAAATATGGCGTAAAAGGGCGAAAACATAAAACAACCACAAAACGGCCCCGTAAGACGCATGAGCACCTCACACTAGATCAATGTAACTCGTACGAACCGATTGCATAGTCACCGAACTCCCCGTTTGAGTATACGACGTGAATTTGCAAACGGTTATACTTAGGCTTAAAAACATGCCGCTAAAGTGTGAAAATGTAAAATAGACACAAAACGGCCCCGTAAGAGGCACGAGCACTCACGCGGGACCAATGTAACTCATAGGAACCGATCGCATAGTCACCAAACTCTCGATTTCAATATATGATGAGAATTTGCAAAAACTTAGACTTAGGCATAGAAAAAGTCGTGTAATGGTGAAAATCTAAAACAGAATTAAAATAGTCCAGTAAGAGGCACAAACACCTCGCACGGGACCTATGTAACTTGTATGAAGCGACCGCGTAGTCACCGGACTCCCGATTTTAGTATAAGAAGAGAATTTGCAAATAATTAGACTTAAGCTTAAAAACATTGCATAAAAGGGTGAAAACATAAAATAACCACAAAACAGCCCCGTAAGATGCACGAGAACCTCACACTAGACCAATGTAACTCATACGAACTGATCGCATAGTCATCGAACTCTCCGTTAGAGTATACGATGTGAATTTGAAAACGGTTAGACTTAGGCTTAAAAACATGCCGCTAAAGGGTGAAAACGTAAAATAGACACAAAACGGTCCCATAAGAGGCACGACCACCTCGCACGGGATGAATGTAACTCGTACGAACTAATCACGTAGTCACCGGACTCTCGATTTGAATATAAGAAGGGAATTTGCAAACAATTAGACTTAGGCTTAAAAACATGTCGTCAAAGGGTAAAAATGTAAAACAGACACAAAATGGCCCCGTAAGAGTCGCAATCACCTCACACTGGACCAATATAACTTGTATGAACAGGCCCCCTAGTCACTGGACTCCCCGTTGGGCTATACGATGAGAATTTGCAAACAATTAGACTTAGATTTAAAAATATGCCATCAAAGGGTGAAAATGTAAAACATACACAAAACGGTCCCGTAAGAGGCACGAGCACCTCGTACGGGACCAATGTAACTCGTACGAACCATTCTCGTAGTCACTGGGTTCCCGATTTAAGTATTTAAACTTAGGATTAAAAACTTGGCATCAATGGGTGAAAACGTAAAATAGCCACAAAACGGTACCGTAAGATGCACGAGCACCTCGCATGGGACCAATGTAACTCGTGGTAACCGATCGCGTAGTCATCGGCCTCCCCGTTTGAGTATAGGACGAGAATTTACAAACGGAATGCCGTCAAAGGGTGAAAATGTAAAACAACCACAAAATGGTCCTGTAAGAGGCATGATCACCTTGCACCGGACGGATATAACTCGTACGAACCGACTGCGTAGTCACTGGACTCTCGATTTTAGTATAAGAAGAGAATTTGCAAGTAATTAGACTTGGGCTTAAAACATGATTTCAAGGGATAAAAATGTAAAACACAGTTAAGAAGGTCCCGAAAGAGGCACGAGCACTTCGCATGAGACCAATGTAACTCGTACGAACCGACCGCGTAGACACTGGACTCTCGGTTTGAGTATAAGAAGAGAATTTGTGAACAATTATACATGGGCTTAAAAACATGTCATCAAAGGGTGAAAATGTAAAACGGACTTAGAAACAAGTTGTCTGATGGTGAAAACTTAAAACAGTCCCAAAACGGTCTCATAAGAGGCACAAGAACCTCGCACAGGACCAATGTAACTCGTAAGAACCAGCCGCGTAGTCACCGAACTCCCAGTTTTGAGTATATACGATGAGAATTTGCAAAATTTTAGACTTAGTCTTAAAAAAATGGTGTAAAAGGGTGAAAACGTACAACAACCACAAAAAGGCCCCGTAAGAGGTATGAGCACCTCGTACGGGACCAATGTAACTCGTATGAACTGGTCGCGTAGTCACTGGACTCCCCTTTTGAGTATAAGAATAGAATTTGCAAACAATTAGACTTGGTCTTAAAAACATGTTGTCAAAGGGTGAAAACGTAAAACAGACTTAAAAACAAGTAGTTTAATTGTGAAAATGTAAAACAGTCCCAAAATGGTCCTGTAAGAGGTACGAGCACCTCGCACGGGACCAATGTAACTTGTAGGAACCGACCGCGTAGTCATCGAACTCTTGGTTTGAGTATACGAAGAGAATCTGCAAATAGTTGGCTTAGATTGAAAAACATGCCGTCAAAGGGTGAAAACGTAAAACAACTACATTTTGGTCCTATAAGACATACGAGCACCTCACACGGGACAAACGTCACTCGTACGAACCGATCGTGTAGTCACCAGACTCTCGGTTTGAGTATATACGACAAGAATTTTCAAAATTTTAGACTAACGCTTAAAAACATAGTGTCGAAGGGTGAAAATGTAAAATAGCCACAAAGTAGTCCCGTAAGGCACAAGCACCTCGTACGGGACCAATATAACTCGTACGAGCTAAAAGTTCTTCACGAGACTCCTAATTTGAGTATACGATGTGAGTTTGAAAATGGTTTGACTTAGGCTTAAAAACATGGCGTCAATGGGTGAAAATGTAGAACAGACACAAAACGGCCCCCTAAGAGCCACAAACACCTCCCACAGGACCAATGTAACTCATATGAACCTGTCGTGTAATCTTCGGACTTCTCGTTTTGGTATACGATGAGAATTTGCAAACGATTAGACTTAAGTTTAAAAACATGCTGTCAAAGGGTGAAAATGTAAAACATACACAAAACGGTCCTGTAAGAGGCACGAGCACCTCACACAGGACCAATGTAATTCGTACGAACCGTCCGCGTAGCCACTGGGTTCCCAGTTTGAGTATTTAGATGAGAATTTACAAAATTTAGAATTTGGATAAAAAATATGGTGTCTAAGGGTGAAAACGTAAAATAGCCACAAAACGGTCTCATAAAAGGCATGAGCACCTGGTACGGGACCAATATAACTCGTGAGAACCGATCGGGTAGTCATTGCCCTCCCCATTTGAGTCTATGATGAGAATTTACAAACGATTAAACTTAGACTTAAAAACATGTCGTCATAGGGTAAAAACATAAAACATCCACAAAATGGTCCCGTAAGAGGCACGAGCACCTCGCACGAGATCAATGTAACTCGTATGAACAAACCGTGTAGTCACCGGACTCCAGGTTTGAGTATAAGAAGAGAATTTGCAAACAATTAGACTTGGGCTTAAAAATATGCTGCAAAGGGTGAAAATGTAAAACAGATGTAAAACAATCCCGTAGAGGAATGACAACCTCACACAGGATTAATGTAACTCGTACAAACTGACTGCGTAGTCACCGGACTCCCGGCTTGAGTATAAGAAGAGAATTTGGAAATAATTAGCCTTAGGCATAAAAACAAGTCGTCTAATGGTGAAAATGTAAAAAATTCCCAAAACGGTCCCATAAGAGGCACGAGCACCTCTCACGGGACCAATGCAACTCGTACGAACCAGTCGCATAGTCACTGGACTCCCGGTTTGAGTATATACGACGAGAATTTGCAAAATTTTAGACTTAGGCTTAAAAACATGGCGTAAAAGGGTGAAAACATAAAATAGTCACAAAATAGCCCCGTAAGACGCACAAGCACCTCGCATGGGACCAATGAAACTCGTACAAACCGATCATATAGTCAGCGAACTCCCCGTTCGAGTATACGACGTGAATTTACAAACGGTTAGACTTAGGCTTAAAAACATGTCATCAAATGGTGAAAATGTAAAACAGTCACAAAATGGCCCCATGAGAGCCATGAGCACCTCGCGCGGGATAAATGTAACTCATACGAACTGGCCGCATGGTCACCGGACTCCCCGTTTGGGTATACGGTGAGAATTTGCAAACGGTTAGACTTAGGTATAAAAATATGCCGTCAAAGGGTGAAAATATAAAACATACACAAAACGGTCCCATAAGAGGCACGAGCACCTCGTACGAGACCAATGTAATTCGTAGGAACCTCCCATGTAGTCATCGGGTTCCCGGTTTGAGTGTTAAGACGAGAATTTACAAAATTTAGACTTAGGATTAAAAACATGTCGTCAAAGGTTGAAATCGTAAAACAGACACAAAACGGTTCCATAAGATGCACGAGCACTTCGCACGATACCGATGTAACTCGTGAGAACCAATCGCGTAGTCATCGGCCTCCCCGTTTGAGTATACAAAAAGAATTTGCAAATGGTTATACTTAGGCTTAAAAACATGCCGTCAAAAGGTGAAAATGTAAAAAAAACTACAAAACGATCCCGTAAGAAGCACAGGCACCTTACACGGGACCAATGTAACTCGTACGAACTGGTCGCGTAGTCACCAAACTCTCGGTTTGAGTATAAGAAGAGAATTTGTAAATAATTAGACTTAGGCTTAAAAACATGATGTCAATGGGTGAACATGTAAAAAAACTTAAAATGGTCCCGTAAGAGGCACAAGCACCTCGCATGGGACCAATATAACTCATACGAACCGACCACATTGCCACCGGACTCTCGGTTTGAGTATATCACGATAATTTGCACAAAGTTAGACTCGGGAATAAACACAAGTCGTCTAATGGTGAAAATATAAAATATCCCCCAAAACGGTCCTATAAGAGGCACCAACACCTCGCACAGGACCAATGTAACTCGTACGAACTGACCGCGTAGTCACGGGACTCCCAGTTTGATTATATGATGAGAATTTGCAAAAATTTAGACTTAGGCATAAAAATAAGCCATCTATTGGTGAAAATGTAAAACAACCACAAAACAGTCTCGTAAGAGGCACAAGCATCTTACACGGGACCAATATAACTCGTAGGAGATGAACGCGTAGTCACGAGACTCCGAATTTGAGTATACGAGGAGAATTTATAAACGGTTAGACTTAGGCTTAAAAACATGCCATGAAAGGGTGAAAAAGTATAACAGCCACAAAGTGGTCCCATAAGATGCACTGGTATCTCGAACGGGATCAATATAACTCGTACAAACTGGCCACATAGTCACCGGACTCTCGGTTTGAGTATAGGATGAGAATTTACAAAAATTTAGACTTAGGCTTAAAAATTTACTGTCAAAGGGTGAATACGTAAAACAACCACAAAACGGTTCCGTGAGAGGCACGAGCACCTCACACGGGACCAATATAACTCGTACGAACTGATCGCATAGTCTTTGGACTCCCAATTTAAGTATACGACGAGAATTTACAAAAATTTAGACATAGGTTTAAAGATTATTTGATTACTTATATCTTTTTTGTTTTGTATTATATTTTTTTTACAGGTTAAAATTTCAGCGTTATATTTTATTCACGTGGAACACATGAACAAATCAATAGATTGAGTCAGGTAGATTGTCTATTTATTGTTGTTGTTTATATGTGAGATGGTTTTTAAATTTTTTCTGGGCGTGCGGGTTTTTGTGTTGGTTAAACATGTTGATTTTTATGTATAAACAAAGGAGACTATGCCAATTTTTTAAAATTGTAAAGAGTTGTTGATATGTGAGATTGTTGTTTTCAATTTTTTATGGCCGTGCGGGCTTTTGTATTAATTAAACATGTTGGTTTTCATGTATAAACAAAGGAGACTCTATTTTTTTTTTTTTAAATTATAAAGAGTTATTGATATGAGAAATATGTATTTTCAATTTTTTATGGTCGTGCGGGCATTTGTGTTGATTAAACAGGTTGATTTTCATGTATAAACAAAGGAGATTTTTTTAATTTTTTTTTTAAATTGTAAAAAGTTGTTGATACGATTAACCAATATATTTGGATATTTTATTTTACTATAATATTCTTTTGACAAATTGATTATTTATTGATTGCAATTCTCCACATAAAGTTGAAGATATATGATTTTGAGCGTGTCTAATAAATGTAACATTGAAAGAAGTTTTTGTAGCATGACAACTATATTTATCATCTTAATTTAGGGACAATTTTTCTTTTGACAATTGTATTTCTTATTAATTAGTATGATTTTGTACTCATTTAAACATTTTGACTTGAATGTAGTTTAATGGAAGAAATTGTTATTAGATACGCCTTTCAATGAATGCAGTTGTTATATTACGTTTATGATTATTGATTTGACTTATAATGCAAATCAAACGCCATTTATTATTGCAACATACAGCAAATAATAATATAATTATTTATGACATTTTTTTATTAATTGAGAATACCTTTTGGGACGGTTTTTACCGTCCCTAATACCTATTTTTGCATTAACTGAAACTACATTTTGGGAAGGTTTTTACCGTCCTAATTGGGTTGGCAGAATCTGAGTAATATTAGGGACAGTTTATCCGTCCCTAATACTACTTGCGGGAGCGGGAATTTTTTTACGAAAACACCTTTTGGGACGAAAAATTATGTCCTTAATGCCAAATGTAGAGCGTCCATGAATTATCATTTAGGACAGTAAAATTCGTCCCAAAAATATTTACGACGCCTAGTATAAGGGACGGATTTTTATCGTTGCAAAATCCGTCCTAAATACTCTTTTGGGACGGTTTTTGTACTTTTAGGGACGGATTTTTTCCGTCTGTAATACTCATTTTTCTTGTAGCGCATGATTAGTGACTTAAAAATTTGCATCCAGCAAATTATGATGTTTTAAGCATAAGTCCTCCCTCGTCTTTTTTTAGAGTATATGGAGGGTCATCCCATCCACGCACTGTCATCTCAGCCGAGGGAGTAAGTCCACCAAATTAATGATGTTTAATAATAAACCACAACTAAGTGATTTTAAAATTTTCATTCAACAAATTATGGTATTTTAGGCATAAGTCCTCCCTCGTCTTTTTTTAGAGTGTATGTAGGGTCATCCCATCCATACACCGTCATCTCGACCGAGGGAGTAAGTCCACCAAATTAATGATGTTTAATAATCAACCACAACTGAGTTATTTTGAAATTTTCATCCACCAAATTATGGTATTTTAGGCATAAGTCTTGCTCATCTTTTTTGGGAGCGTATGGAGGGTCATCCCATCCATGCACTATTGTCTTAGCCGAGGGAGTAAGTCCACCAAATTAATGATGTTTAATAATCATAGGCTCCCTTCGATGTTGTTGGCAGCATATGGACGAGGTTGACCCCGTCTGGATTGTCATATCACCGAGGACCACTTAAGCTTACTTCACCACGAATGATGTTCTGTAGCTTGAGATAAGTTGTTTCATGCGAACAAATATATGAGTAAATAAATAACATATGAGGGAACACTTGAACATATTTAATTTCATTGAATTTCTTTCATTTGAAGCCTCATACACGTGTATTACAATAGAATGCAAATAAGACGGTAAAACGATCATCTCATTGGAAATATTTCCTGAGGTGATTATCATTCCATGGGTTGGAGAATGACTCCCCGTCCAAGTTTTCCAATCTATAAGTCCTCGACACCACCTCTTCAACTACTTTGTATGGGCCATGCCAATTTGGGTGAAGCTTATTGGGTTTTTGTCATGTCTTCTTCAGTACCAAATCTACTACTTTCAGTTGATGCGCCTTCACCCGCTTATTATATAATCTTGTTGTTCTTTGTTGGAAGGTGGATTTCCTAACCTCAGCGTCTTCTCTTCTTTCTTTTTTAAGATCTAAATTAAGCCTCCGCTCATCACCGTTCTTCTTAGGGTCATTGGTCTGAAATCTATGAGTATGCAGACCTATTTTCGTTGGTAAGACTGCCTCTGATCTGTAAGCAAGCATAAATGGGGTTTCCCGAGTAGGGGTCCTCTCCATCATTCTGTAGGCCCATAAGATAGTGTACACTTCTTCGATCCATCTCCCATTTTCATCTTCCAACTTATTCTTAATTCCACTAAGAATCGTTCGGTTTGTCACTTCTGCCTGCCCATTAGCCTGGGGTCAGACAGGATTTAGAAGAACCCTTTCACAATACTTTTCCAGGGAGATGTTCTCTAATTGCGTTCCATTATTAGAAATTAGGGTGTTGGGTAGGCCTCTGCAGATGATATTTTTTCCATATGAATTGGAAGGTCTTTTACTTCGTGATTATAATCATCGGCTCCACATCCTCCCACATTGAAAAGTAATTTATCTCCACAATCAAATAATAATAATTATTCACAACTCTGGGTAAAGGTCCTACCAGATCAATTCCCCATACCGTGAATGACCAAGGAGAGGTTGTGGAGGTCATAGGTTGATGAGGTTGGTGGGGAATGGTAGAAAACCTCTGACACTTATTGCACTTCTTGACAAATGCTGCATCATTCTTGGCCAAGGTCGTCCACCAATACCCCTGGGTAATAATCTTATTAGCCAAAGATCTTCCCCCAACGTGACGGGAGAAGGAACCTTCGTGCACGTCCTTTATGATGTATGCTATCTCATATGGATGGACACATTTGAGCAGAGGAAGCAGAAACCCTTTCTTGTATAAAGTGTCACATATGATGAAGAACTTGGCAGCTTTATGTCTCAACTTCCTTTTCTCAATCTTGGATTCTGGCAACTCCCCATCCTTCATGCACCTAATGATAGGATCCATCCAGGAGACTCCCATATTCAAATTTAAGACTCCAAAGTACTGTCCTCCTCCTCAATGGTCGACCGATGTAAGATTTTTACACTCACCGTCCCCTTTAGCTCCGTTCTTATGGCTAAGGTCAGTCTTGCTACGACATCGACTCGACTATTATCCAGTCAAGGTATCCCCCTCAACCTTGCCTCTCTAAAAATTTTTAGAATTGACCTCACTCTATCTAAATATTTGGTTATGCTTTCGTCTTTTGCCTCATTCTCCCCCAAGATTTAATTCACCACCAATCTTAAATCACTGTGAGCTAGGAGCTCGTCGATATTCACAACCCGAGCTTAGGAGAGGCCTTTTATGAGAGCTTCATATTCAGACTCATTATTGGAGGCCTTAAAAATGAACCTCAATGCATATTTAATATTTGTTTAGTATGGTGATGACACTATCAGGCCTACACCACTTCCACTCTCGCAAGAGGACACATCAATAAAGAGGATCCACGCTATTCCATTCTCAGAGAAATTACCTTCTACCAAGGCTTCATCTTTGAAGAGATATCATTCCTCTTTATTCTCAGATACTTTCCCCCTCGCTGAACTTGTCCCAGCCTTATTCGGGGGAAAGCTTACACTTTTTCCTTGTTCAAAACCAGTAGTCTCAAAATTTTCACTATCGGCCTCATCCCAAGTGAACTCATCCATGAAGTCTAATAATGCTTTCCCTTTGATGGCCAATCTAGCTTGATAGATGATATCAAACTCTCTAATCTCTATGTTCCAAGACATTAGTCTCCTCGATTTCTCAAGCTTATGGATGACCTGCCAAAGTTGAGAGTCCGTTAGGACGACCATTGTGTGGGACTAAAATTACGCCTTCATCTTTATTGAAGCATGAATTAGAGAATAAGAAAATTTTTCCATCCTAGGGTACTTGTGTTAGGCCCCCTGAAGCGCCTTACTGTTGAAATATACCGGCTTCTGTATTTTATCCTCGTCTCTTACGATGGCAATGCTAATAGCCGACTCTGAGACTGCTAGATATACATAAAGTTTTCCTCTTGGACTGGCCATGATAATAAGAAGGGAGAGCCGAGGTAGGACTTTAACTCTTGTAAGGCCTTATCACATTCCTCCTTCCACTTGAAAGCTTTTCTAAAAACTTTAAAAAATGGAAAACACTTATTGGTGGCTCTGGATACAAACCTATTAAGTTTCGCTACTCTCCCGATTAACCTCTTAAAATCATTGATTATAGTTGGCATTTTCATCTATATTAAGGCCTTGATCTTAGCTGGGTTAGACTCTATCCCCCTCTTATTTACGATGAAGCCCAAGAACTTTCCAACACCTACGCCAAACACGCACTTTGCAAGGTTAAGCTTTATATTGTACCTATCCATCATGTCAAAAGTTTTCTTGAGGTCGGCCACATGGGTGTTGGCCTTGAGACTTTTAGTAAGAATATCATCAGCATAGACCTCCATTATCTTCCCAATTTTATCCTTAAACATCATGTTAACAAGCCTCTGATATGTAGCTTTAACATTCTTTAATTCGAGGGCATGACCTTGTAACAGTAGGTCTCTTTATCCATAATGAAAGGAATCTTCTCTTCGCCGGTCGGGTGTATAGAAATATGGTTGTAGCCTGAGTAGGCATCCATGAAGCTCACCAGCTCATGGCATGTTGCATTAACCATCTGGTCGATTCTCGGCAAAGGAAAACTATCCTTGGGGTAAGCTTTATTTAGATCAGTAAAGTCCACACACACTCTCCACTTCCCATTAGCTTTGGGGACGATAACTGTGTTGGCCAGCCAATCGGGATATATCACCTCTCTTATGAAGTCAGATTTTTCCATCTTCTGCACTTCTTTCGGGATAACCACATATTTTTTGTTGGAATAGATTCTCTTCTTCTATCTTATCGTCCCAGCATCATCGTCCTCATTCAGTTTGTGGCAAAAAAGTTCAGGATATATGCCTAACATATCCTTGTTCTTTCACATGAAGATACTCTGCCTCTCTATTAAGAGTTTTATCAGCTCTTCTTTGATATATCCTCTCAGGTCTTTGTCGACGTAGACTATTTTTTCTGACTTGTCCTCATTGAAGACGATGGATTCTACCTCTTCTGCAACCTCCCCTCTCTTCAGTTTAGTCTCATCCCTGGGATCCAAGGTCTCAATATTGTAGGTCGTAGTTTCTTTCTTATGATCTTCCCTTTCCTCGACTGAGTTGAAATAGCATTCGCGTGCTAACACTTTATAACCTTGGACTTCCCTTATCCCATAAGAGGTCGGAAATTTTACCATTTGGTGTATAGTGGATGGAATGACCTCAAATTCCTTGAGGGACACTCTTCCCATGATAATGTTATAAGAAGAGTATACACTTTCATCAATCACAAAGAAATTAACCTTCTTTGTTACCCTCCTAGGCCAAACATATCCTTTTCTAACTTCCATTTCATACATTCCCAATGGGTACAACTTCTCACCCCTGAACCCTATCAGGGGATGATGATTAGGGATGAGCCTCTTTTTATTGAGTATCAAACCTTTTAAGCAAGGCCAGAATATAACATCAGCCGAACTTTCCCCATCAACCAATATCCTTGGTACGTCATAACCATGCACTCTAGTTATAATTACCAAACAGGATCTAGGATTCCCTTAAGGTCAAGTCTTAAAAATCCCACAATTAAGGTATTCATATCTACCTTCTTTCTCTTTTTTGACTTTTTTCTTACTTTGGCTGAGTTAACGACTTCAACCTTGGGAAGGGCCCTAGCCTCGGCCACATATGCCTTAGGATCAACCACTTCTTCACCACCCCTACCAGGCTTCCACATATCATCTTCACATCGATTGAGATCATGTGGAGTCGACCTTTTTCATGTCCTTTGGTGATAGGTCTGGGTCATCATCATCATCGTCATTTGAGGCATCATCCTTCATTCCCGAGACATCTTCCCTACTCTTGTCGGCCCTTCTTATCCTGGGGTAATATCTTTCTCTCTTTGGGCCATCACTGCTCACATACTTCCTTAGCTTCCCAGCCTTATGCATCTTCTCGATCTCATTTTTCAGGGCGAAACACTTATTGGTTAAGTGCCCGTGATGTAGGTGAAATTTATGCCATAAGCTTTTATTCCTTTTGGGAGGGGGATCTTTCATCTTCTCAGCCCATCTTAGGTATCGGTAATTCTTGATCTCATTCAAAATGTGCTCGCAGGTGGCCATGAGAGGAGTATACTCGGTGAACTTATCATCAGCTGATATCCTTTTTCCATAATTCTTCTTCTTTTAGAACTTGCTTCCACTGCTAGTGCCCTTTTCATCCTTATACTTCACTTCCATAGCTTCCTTAGCATTCATGACCCTTACCGTCCATCACCAATAACTCGGCCATAGACTTCGATGGGTCCTCAACAAGCTTCCAAAGTAATTTCCCTTTCTGCAAGCCTCCTATTAATGATTCCATCACAATACTTTCCTTATAATTCCCCACTTAAAACTTCACCTTATTAAACCTCACGATGTACTCCATGAGACTCTCATTCTTCCCCTTCTTAACGTACAACAAGTGAGTAGTCTTCTTCTGGGGGTTTACCCCAAAGCATAAGTTGTGGATGAATCGTTCTGTGAGTTTCTCGAAATTTTCAATGGATTTCTTCGGGGGTGAGGTGAACCATATATGGGCAGCTCCACTCAAAGTTCATGATAAATCATAGCATTTCATCTCATCTGAGATAGAGTAGATGTCTGCAGCCGAATGGTACATCTCTACATGGTGCACATGATTGGTACTCCCATCATAGTTTGGAGTAACCACCATCGGCTTGAATTTGGCAGGGGTTAGGAAGTTGACTATTTTTGTCACAAAAGGAGAACCTTCTGATTATCCCCTATGCAAGGGGTCACGTATTTTAAGGATGTGTCCAATCTTATTCTCTAGCCTTTGAATTCAGTCATTCCAAGGCCTCTCGACCGCTTCAATAGCGTCGGCTTGGCCAATGTTATTCCTTGCGACCTCAATTGGCTGAACTAAGAGTTCCCCTGCTATTGACCTGCCTCAACTATATACCTCTCATTGGACCTTGTCTTATCCACACAATGGTCTTCCTTCTTCCCCCACTCTCCTTGAGCCAGCATTACTCATTGATTTGGACAGCCTTTCCCTCAAATCACCAACTGGGCAGAGCCTTTCAAAGGTCGACCCCCTACTTAATCGATCAAAAGTTAATCCCCTTGGTCGGAAGCTGGGACTCGATCGTGTCCTCTTCTTCCTTGGATGGGGTGTACCGTATTTTTAGATATTTCGTATAGCTCCCAATAATCAATCTGAGCATCTTTAGCCTCATAATAATCACAATGGTCCTCTGGGAAGGGTTGGACTTACCTCCCCAGGCGTAAATGCTTGGGGTCAGCATTGTCTCTCCGTTGCTAAAGAGGAGGTAGACCCTTACAAGGCGCCTGGGGTGGTCCCATGGCCTCCTGGTGATGCTCTCCAACTGTCGAAGTAATCGTCTCTGGAAGGGCTCCCGTTGGCCTGATTACTACATTCTAGCTGAAGGAAACTAACTTCTCTTGTATCGCCTGTTAGCTTGCCATGAAGGATTTCAATGCTGCCACCACTTCAGCTATCTCTGACTGAGAAGGTGCATTACTAGAACTAGGCCCACCAGCAGGAGGTGGTCATGGTGGAACTTCGGATACCATGTATTAAACCTTACAGATGAGTTTTAGTTGAAGAGAAAAATCCTTGTATCTCAACAAGAACTCTTTCAATGGTGAAATAGCTCCACAGGAGGGGGTGATTGGTTCACCACTAGAGACTCCAGTGAGGACAAGCTAAAAAAAGGAAGAGATGATGCTACTCGTTCCCATAGACGGTGCCAGACTGATGATACTAGAAATGGTAACAACTGGTCACAGATGTATGAAGCTAAAATAGGTATACAACAATGGCAATAATCACAGAACAAATCAACAAATCACAAAACCTGGATTTAAGTGGTTCGATCGGAGCCAAGGTCCATTGTGTGTGTGTGTGAGTGAAATCCACTAGTAAGTATGGCTCTAATGGCCTGGTTACAACACAATATTCTCTCTCTCTCTCTCTCTCTCTCTCTCTCTCTCTCTCTCTCTCTCTCTTATGTATATAAATGAGCAGAGTTTTAGCTAGGGTTTTAATTAATCGATCTTTTATAATGAAAAAGATGAAAGGTATATATATTGCTTAGGGGGTGTAGTTTACCCCTTAAGTATGTTGTATGTATGAATGCATTGCCATGATGACTAAATATTCCCGCACTTGAGGGGATGATCTCGTAATAATGGTTTCTCCCACGTGTAGTCTATGTCCCATGTGCACTGATCAACACGTCTCCCAAACCACACGCTATGATGATGCCACCCTTAGCCAATATGCTGAGCCGGGGTCAAGGCTAGTGATCAAGGGGTTGCCTATATCATAGGTACTTTAAAGTTGGGTGAGGTTCGGCCGATGTCTTGAACTTACTTTTAGGGATGATGCCGAGGATTTGGACAAGGCCTAGGGACCACACTTATCAATTGCTGGGTGACTGGAGCTCGGCTTGTCATCTAGGGCGAGGCCGATGATAATCTCAGGTACGACCCACGTATGAGGTAAGACGTAGCTCAATTGTCTTGTCATCGTAAGCTGAGTGTACTATCGACTGGGACGAGGGTATATTTCGACATATATATATATACACACACACACACACACGCACTAATGCTCTTGTGCGAACCAGTCCTCCTTTTAAGAGTGCAGACCAGACATGTGTCGCCTGGCGGTGAGCCTAGAAATTATCAGCTAAATTATAGGCACACTCTCTCTTTTCTGGGCTCACCGCCAGGTGACACATGTTCGGTCTGCACTCTTTAAATACGGACTGGTCCACATAAGAGAAGTACTATATATATACACACACACACACACACACACATACATATATATATAAAGGGTCTTCTTAAATTCCAGAAACAATAATAATCTCTGTCGCTTGTAACTATATTTCGCGGCCTCTAAAAACTTTACTCATACACTAAATACTTTGCGATCATTCATCTTGAGGAAACAAGGAGTATAGAAGGGATGAGCTAAAATAACCTAATAAGGGTTAATTCAAAATCCTCAACCCACCCATCAATGTTAGTATTTACAGAGGCAATAGATATACTAACGATGTAATGCAATAATATAGAGGCTAATAAGAATTATGAAATATAAGCAAATAATAAGTAAATAATGTTATTTCCCAACCCTTAAGATTACCCCAATGACCTATGGCTCATACTCCATTAGTTCACCACTCATCGGGTTTCCCAAAGGCTCAATATCCCTTGGTTCACCCTCATAGTTGCGCTGCCTTTATTTTATAACCTTGTACATTTCATTATCCTCGATTTTATCATATGTGTCTTTTCACCCAGTCGCGCCACATGACATGACCTCCTCTCCTGCCCAATTCTTGGATGTCAGATTTGCGATTTGGTGTTAACCCCATAACATTATCTGATCTCTACTAAACTGTAAGGCCCATAGTTAATCCTAGGCTTAATTTCTCCAGGACTAACCGTATTGATATCAAGCACTAATCAGGATGCCCTTACAAAGGAATGATACCTCGGTCTGGCCAAATAGTGTCGTAGACTCAACATCAAACCTTGTATCAAAAATCACCTAAGCATAATTTTATATTGCCCAAAAGCCCGCAGCTTCAAAGAAAGAGTTAGAACTCCCGATCAATAAAAGATAATGGTATTTTGGTAAAATAAAGGTTTTAAACCCTAATTGTCTCAAAACTGAAATCCTCAAATATCAAAGGTAAAACCTTAAATACACCTCATAAGATCAATAATAATATGCTCAACAACTCAAAATATTGAACCAATAATCTCCAAACAAGAACACTAAGAGAATAACCTCTAAAATAAGGATTTAAGTGAATTATAATAGCCCCTGGCCTTAAACCTCAATGAACAATAATTAGCTATGGACTCTAAACCTAGAGTATGATGAATAGTAAATGTCCATGGCATAAAACCTAGAAAACCCATAAATCACTATGAATAGTAAATGTCCTTGGTCTAAGCTCAGAAAACTAAATTTCATGCAAGGGCTCATCTCATTCAATTAAAAATAAGAAAACTAGAGTTTTAATATGGAAGGAGAGGAAGGGGACATATTTCTTACCTTAATGGACTTTGGTTCCATGAACAATACATGTCCACCGTATTTAGACCACATGTTCTTGTCATGAATAGTAAAAGTCCTCAACCTTAAATCAAATAGCACCTCCTCGTCTATCAGAATATCACATTCTTTCTGTAAAGTGGGAAATTGGAGGTTTATAAACTTTGGAAAGTGTGCCAAGGATTTCTATTTATAAAGATTACAAGGAATCCACTTATGTCGTCACTTTTCCACAAATACCCCTCCAAAAAGTTTTTAGAAGCTCCAAAACTTATTTATCATGTTTTGACCTAATTAGGCCACGTCATCCTCTCACGTGCTATGCCTTCTCTTATTTATGTAACTAAATGCCATGGAATTTTTCCTTAGGTCTTGGCCTTCCTTCGTCTTCTCAGCCTATAAGTCTAAGGTTGTGGACTAAAGTCTTCAATTGACATTTTTTTATTACCTGCTACCTTTACAATATAATAATTTTGACTGTGGCTTCCTATATGGCTATGGCCTCCTCTAGTTTTAGGGTCATTACAATATCCCCAAATTGAAAAATTATGTCCTCGAAATTTAGTAAATTAAAATAAATAACTTAGTCCTTACCTTAGAATAAATGTGGGTACTTTTCTCTGATGGCGGACTCCAGATCCTAAGTGGCCTCTTCCATGGCCTGGTGTCTTCAAAGTACTTTGACCAGAGATATTTTTTATCCTCGGTTGTTTTTCCTTTCTGTCCAAATTTTTCATTGGGGCCTCATCATAACTGAAATCTTTACGGATCTCAAGGGGTTCATCGTTAATAATATGGTCGCAGTCTCTTACATACGATGTGCACTTGGGATAAGTTTGGGTTTAGGTAAAGTCTATAGGAATTCTTCCAAATTATTTCAAGTATTTCAAATTGTCTTACTTACCGTGAACTCAACTTTTATTTCATCCCAAATCTCATAATTTCCTTCTAAGGGGAAACCTTAAGAAATGCATAGTACCCGACCTCTAAGTCCACACCTCTTCTTTTGATATCTGCCGATCACTTTTGTCTATTTTGATAAATCTTCAGCCTTTATTAAAATAATTCTCATCTTGGCCTCAGCCTGTTCTACCATCTTTGGACCCAATAGTTGTCTTTCCCCGCCTCATCCCATCACAAAGGGTTGCGACAAAGTCTCCTATATAAGGAAATGTAAGGGGTTATCTTAATACTTTATTGATAGGTATTATTACATACAAACTCTACTAAAGGTATGTGGTCTTTTAACTTCTGTGGAAGTCCAAAACACAAGCCTCAACATATCCTCTAGGGTCTGATTGGTATTCTCTATTTGTTCATATGTTTATGGATGGAAGGATGTACTGAAGTCTGGATGCGTCCCCATTACTCTTTGGAAAATTTTCCAAATTCTCCAGGTGAATATTGGGTCTCGTTAGACACTATAGTAATGTAATACCCCGTATTTTTATGGCTTTTGATTATGGATTAATTAAATTAAAATTGGGAAATTATTTAGAAATTAATCCGGATTTAAATGCTAGCAAGACAAGAGTTAGTATTTGATTACGATAGTTATGTTTAATATTACTGAGTGAGTATAGTAATATATGATTATGGATTTATTAATATTGTCACGAGTTGAAAATGCGGCAGTTTTAGTAATTAAGTTGGAACGTGCGTGTCAGTCGTGACAGGACCCAATTTAATGGATTTAAAAGTAATTAATTTTTATGTCATCCGTATAATCATTTTGAATGATCCAACATTTCCAAAAGGGTCGAGATAGTTAGAGAACACTAGTTGAGGGTTTAGTTTGGGTCCCGAGACGTTTTAGGCCTAATCGAAAGCTCGGGAGGGCATTTTAGTCATTTTTATTATTTGAGGAATAGTGACCAACAAATTTTATGTGAATTATGTCAGACAACACTTAGGATCCTTAGGGTTTCCATCACCAAATTTCACAAACGTCCATTAGAGAAGAAGTGGAGGAAATTACTAAAGGAAAACCACCACCATTAGGCTTTTTGCACCACCGTCACCACCTTCGGATAGACGAGAAGAGAGGATTACTCCCGTATCGTCTTCTCCAAAGGATCAGAACTTATATTTCCAGGAAAGTGATTTAACTTTCAATAATTCAGTGCATATATATCATCCATGTCAGTTTAGAATTGAAGAATAACCTTGAAAAATAATGAATGAATGGGTTTGAAGAATTAAAATCATAATCTGGGTAGGTTTTGCATGTAGATAAACTTTTGGGAAGATAACATCCACGAAATTATGATCCGTGTGTATAGAAATATCAATTTAGTATTGAGTTATATAATCTTCTTAAAGAAAATAGGAGAACTAGGGTTTTTGTGAAAATTATATGATTTTATCCAAGAAATTGATTTTCCATTATGATTTGATGATTCTAAAAAATTGGAACTTATGTATTTATATTGGTATGATGTTAGGAATAAATATTTGGGAGTTTGGGACATTATAGTAGATGATTTTAGGGTTATGTTTGATGAAACCCGTAGGCAAAATTATGTAGAATCACAATAACTGTTTGATTGATCGATCGACCCATGAATGTCAATCGATCGACCCCTTTCCCTCGATCGATCGACGCCTCCCGATTTTTGTAGATTATTTACCTTTAAGGTTTGACAAATCCCAAGCGAAACTCATAGGGGGTTTAATATAATATTGTGGGACTTGGTTGAGGTCAGTAGGGTTGTAGTTTATGCCCGAAAAATGTTATACCTTTTGGGATTGAATTGCATACTTACGAGTGCTTACCGAATAGTGAGGTACGGTTAGAAATTTTATAAAATTGGGACTGAAATTTGATGAATGTTAATTTAAGGTTAGGAACAGTAGAAGAGAGATTTTGAATTACTGAAATAACCTTAGAGGCAAGTGGGTGACTTAGTAACCTTTCGAGATAGGTTTAAATATTAGATTCTATACGACGAGAGAGTTATCGCGCTAAAAATATTACCTAGAATATCTGGGATGGCATTAAAATGCGTATGTAACTTGTAATATAGGATAGAAAATACCTCTATTAATGTTGATAAATACTTAGGTTGTGTGATTACCTAGTATATGGATGATTTTGTGTATGACATGCCTGCCATGCTTGCTATCACGGGAGGTTGATTTTTGGAAAAAGGATGATCTTATCTTTGTGTGCCTTCGGGAGGATTTAGATTCGTACCTCAAGGACATAGGACTATGAATGACTTATCTGTGAGTTGATAAGTCAGCTGACCATGGGAATGTAGGTATGTTCATGACCCATGGGTATGTGAACTATGTTCGCCTCCAATATGTGTGAATTGTATTGATACTGTTCTTGAGTGATTCGAAACATGTAAATCCTTATGTGCGTGATGTATCGAGATTGATAGTAGAGTATGTGTGCACCGCAGGTTCCAGCCTTTTAGGGTGACAGATTTGTATATATATTATGCTAGTGAATTATTCATATAAACTTGTGATTATTTCACTATTTCTTAGTAGATGTGAGTAACTAAGATATGTAAATGGGTTAAGAATGTGAAAATCTAAATAACACTTGAGATAAGTAATTAAATGAATGAGAGTGTGGAATATAAATATGACTTGTTTGGGTAATACGAGTAGGCACCTAAATTAGAATGTGAAAATAGGAGTTAGTACAGACTAGTTAAATAGTGGCAAAACTAGGATGGGTTAAGGGTATACGTTAGGCGTGCACATTAGTTGAGGTGTGAGAAACTCATGTGAGATTACGCAACTCACATGTATATAATATTTAGTATTTAATGTAATTAAACACTTGTTGTTTTTAAACTTTTTTCACCTCAGTCTCTGACCCGTTTTCCTCCAAATCTGTTTTGCTTTGTAGAAACCTTTTAGGTGCCCAGCCACAAGGATGCCAAGCATAGTAGTTCCATTATGATGATGTGTTGTAGTTGCTGTGGAAGCTACAGGATCTCGGTATTAGATGACTCCACATTTATCCTTGGTTCCTTCAGAGTCATTCAGATCAGTTAGGGCATTTTCCCATTCTTATTTAGAGATTGTAGATATAGACTTTCATTATTTCAGATGTTTGTTTATTTATTCAGACTCTTGTATTGGGATTTATTTTACTCTGGTATTATTATTGGAGTGTTTACTCCAGACTCAGTTTATTTCATTACGTTGGTGATTCATATGAGATTGTTTATGCGATTGATGAAAGATGATTTAATTACTTGGTTAATCGTCAATTTAATTATTAAAATTTGGAATCTCTCTATTTTAAATATTAAGTGGCTAGTAAGTAACTAAATGTTTTCGACAATGATGTTAAGACTGAACCAACTTGATATTCTGTATTAATTTAATAAAGAAGTAGCTACCTGGTATTTAATTAGTCGGGGTGTCACAGGAGGTATCAGAGCATCAGGTTCTAGTGTCCTTTAGGATCTGTACGGATTATTATACTTCTAGCATAGCTTTCTTTGATATAGATCCCTATGTTTAGGATTCTTGATTTCTTTGGTGAGATTTCATTCTCCTACTATAATGTATATGTTAGTGAATCTTATTTGATTTCGGGTGTGTTCGTGTGCCAAAAAATGAAGTATGTCAGGTGAGGACAGTTGGGCGGATAGCATGAGGCAAAGCTCCGTTGAGATTATGGGGTATATTCAAGAATGATGACCGTAGTTGAGGTCACCCCTATTATGTTAAGGAAATCCATGACGGTAAAGACGGCTTGGGCACAACATATAACTTAGGTACCGTTATAGTAGAAAGTGGAGTCAAATTAGACTCACCCAACAAGGTTGGATTGGGAGAAAGTCAGATGAAACATTGAAGAGAACCATCAGGGGAAATTCTAGAAATGCGAAAAATGGTGTGTGTTAGTTAACGAAGGTAAAATATCCAAAGTCTTGGTCATATGTCGGAGTGTGGCTAACCGGAAGTGAAATTTGGGGTAAGAAATTTTTTCTTGCGTCGTTGGAGAAAAGTTATAATGGTAGGAGTCAATAACCACATTTATTAGTGGAATGTTGTGTCAATGGAAGGATATTCGGTACTGTTTAACCTCAAGTTCCTTCATTAGATGTTCAACACAAGATGTGAACGTTGTTCTGAACTCACACTAGAGGGCCAGACAGAGGTCCCTTTATGAAAAGGAATTTAATTAATTAGCCAACCTTGCACCGAATGAAGTAGGTACAATGGAGAAGAGGATTTTAAAGGGGGAAATTAACTCATAAGAAAAATTTCTAGTACTTATGGGAAATTCTGCTTGGGCAGTTAATGCAGATGAAAATAATGTTGCATTTGTCAATATGGATGTTAACGCTTCCTTGTGCGGGGAGCTACAAGAATCGAGGAATTTAGTCAGAGAGTAAGACTGGGTGAAACAGTTTTGGTGAAGAACCACAAGGGGGAGACCCATCAGGGGACCCATTTAAATGATTTGGATAGCTGAATTTTTTACCAAGCGATGGTGAATTCAGTAAGGGCTGTTGAATCCAGTAACATGTTCCTTAGGGCCAACAAAGCTAAGTGTACAACGTGGGAGGCCATCAGGATCTAGACTACCGAAGTCCGAGAAAGGACAACCCTAACATGGTCAGTATGACCGGAGATAAGTAGATTATGTGTAGAGGCATTTTGGGGAGAGTAAAACCCCACATGTTAAATTTTCTAGTAAAGGGATAAGGGTATGGTGCCTAGCAAGGGAAATAGTTAAGGTAATTTTTTGTTTGACTCGGACAGGCGTGTTATGTCCAAGAACCATTTAAGCAGCCAGGGCGATTAGAAAGATAGAAGTACGAGTTTTACCCTCAGAAGATGAGGCGCATTGTATGTGACACGAATGAGTCACTACATTTTTATTATTGCTAGATTCGCATGTGAGACAAGTTTTGTGCGTATATCAACGACGTTATTATTGTGTGAATATTTTCCCTGGTATAGCGGGGTTACCTTTAGTGATATCCGCGGAGGATGAATGGGTGCATCGATAGTGGTATATACTTTATTGATATTACTTGTTTTAGTGATGTGTTATACTAGTATGATATTATCCTGATTATGGTTTTATAGTAATGATTAGATCGATAGTGAGCGAATATTGCAAGTCTATCGGGGTTACTACCTCAGTGTAGGATGTTTTGTTATGGCGAAACCTCACCTGCAATAAGGTCGGGCTCGCATTTATATATATATATATATATATATAGATAGATAGATAGAGAGAGAGAGAGAGAGAGTTTGAAAGGTATAATGGTCTCGAATATTCGATCCTGGTATGTGTAGGGACTTTATTGATATGATTATAGATAGATAGATAGATAGATAGATAGATAGATAGATAGATAGATAGATAGATAGACAGATAGATATATATATATATATAGAGAGAGAGAGACTTTGAAAGGTATAATGGTCTCGAATATTCGATCCTGGTATGTGTAGGAACTTTATTGATATGATTCAGAGTGTATTTGATTTACTATTCAGCAGAAAGATTTAGCTTGTTATTATGTTTAACGCTCAGGACTTGGTAAGACTCATAGTTATATGTCTGGGGACAGGATTTCTACATCCCCGATTATATGTACAGGTTGTTTATGGAATGTCACAACCACCAATGTTAAGTGACAGTGTCTTTTGGAGTAAGTTCCTTATTTAAGTGTAATTGCGGAAAGAGATGTAACTTTTGTGTCAAGATGGGTACATGTTATGGACTGAGGTCCTAACGGATTTTGATGATCGAAAACGCTAGGTAGTAGTGTATCGGGGGGGTCCTTATTTGGATTTTGCTTTGCAAGACATCCCATGCATGAAACTTAGCATAAGGTTGGTAGTAGGGAGATGTTTGGCCATTCGTCCATGAGTTTAGTAACCTGGTCATTATAGAGGTATATAGTTATAACTATAAGTTGAAAGTTCAATTATGATATAAGGCCAGTAGAAGCAGTTGTGAGGTGAGAAAATATTGAAACTTTTATCTTAATACGGCGAGTTGAAGGATGGAATGATGTTAAGGAGGATTTCAAATTTCAAATTCTGGTGTGATTGAGAATGACCAAGTGGTATAGCCACGTTACGAATACAGGGGCCATAAATAATTAGGCATATGTATGAAGAGTATATGATGTTTAAACTCGTATGCACGGTTTATAGGGTGTGTGGACACCTTGGTTTGCTGATGTCAGAATCGCCGGAAAAAGAGACATGGAAATAGATGGATGAAATTTATGCTTGGGGGACTAATATGATAAAATGGAAGTGGTAGAGTGGATTAAGCGCCGTGAAAGAAGGATGAGAATCCATATATTCATGTACAATCAGAGTAGCACGTCCGAACTTGGTTGAAAGGAACTGGGAAGCCATTTAAAAATGGGATATCCCTTGAGAAGACAAATATTTAACTATTATGGACAATTTGGAGCGAAGTTCTACCCAATCGAATGTTATTAAGTTGTTGAGTGGATTAAACATCCTAAATAGAATGATAATGTCAATAAGGTGTCCAGAAGTGCACATCATGGCGAAAAGTGCACGGGTCAAAACGTTTGGTATACGCCAAGGGAAGAAGAGGATTATTAAGTACCACTTAATGGGTAGAATTATAAGTGAAATTTGGTGTTGTGCAGGAAATAGTAAGTAGTAAATCGATTGGAGTAAGATGTGTAGACACCCCATTCTGTTACCCCCTAACTCTCCTTAGGTACCTAGTACCTCCCCTTATCACTACAAACTTAGGTTATGTTCCGAGTACTGACCTAAAACCCATCGGGAACTCCTCGGCTCAATTTGACCCAAAAGTTAAACTCTTTGTCTTGATCGAGACTCAATGAATCTTCGAAGGGCACTAAATACCCTTTCCAACGGTCCGCCCCGTGCGCGATTCTGACTTACCATGCGGACGAACGATCCGTTTGCATCCGAAACCTGACCCAGAGGCCACCGGGCGCTCCCGGGCTCTGTTTGACCTAAGTCAACTATTAATATCAATCGAGGCTAAATGAATATTTTAAGGAAACTAAATCCCCTTTCTAACAGTCCATCCCGTGCGCGATTCTGACTTTCCATACGGACGAACGATCCGTTTGACTCCGAGAGGTCACCAAACGCTTCTCGGGCTGGGTCAAACACTTTGGAATGTCGAAGTAAATCTCCTAACCTTTCCAATGGTCTAACCTATGCGCGATTCGGACTTACTATACGGACGAATAATCCGTTTGCGCCAAACGATTCCCCGTCTGATGGACCGACAAACGCTTTCGAGCCATATTTGACCCAAAGTCAACTCCCGAACCCGAGAGCGGTCCAAAGGAATTTCAAAGGTCTCTGAATTACCTTTATAATGGTATCCCCATACACGATCTGACCAATGGTTTTCCCTTGGCAGCTAATTTTCTGAAAAAGCGTGAAGCGCACTGCCAATTGGCACGTACCAGACCCTGCATATCGGCAGGCAGGTGCCGATAGGCAGGAATGGGTCTGTGTCGATCATCACTGACCCGAGCCTATAAAAAGGAGGCCTTCATGTCATTTGTAGGAGGAGCCCTAATATGATAAAAATCTCTCTGAACGAATCCCAGAAACCTCTCTCGAAGGAAGCATGATTTCAACTTCCAAATCCCTTTTTTAATTCCACTTTCATCAAACTTGGTCAATTATCCACTCTCCATCATCATCCAAGCGCAAGGGCTGCTGTCCAACATTCAAGATCAAGCTCAAGATCTTCAAGAAGGTCCAACTCTCTCAAACTCTCTCTTAAATTCTCTTAAATTCCCAATAACTTGTTTTCTTACTTAAGCGCTTTTATTACCTCATTTCCCACATCCTAATATACTTTTTATTTAGTATTATTGAACATCTTTTATTTTCTTATAAATAAAAAACCCAAAAAACAAGAAAAAGAGGGTTTTCTCATAAATTCCAAGTAGGGATTCTCACACTTTTTCCACACTTTTCTCACAACTAAAACACTTTTTCTACGCACGCACACACATTCACAAATAAGAGATCCCCATTTGGATTTATGGGATAAACCCCACCCCTCATTTTTTATGCGAACTACGTGGACTTTGATGCCTTTATAGTCTACGTAGGTTTCTCGGGGTAAAATCCGAGACTCGAGTCCTTTTACCCACTTTTTCTCTTATTTTCTATCTTCTCTAAATCCATTTTCCTTATATTCTATATGCTTGTTCTTAGTGACGTCTTACCCCATATGCGTTATCGTTCCATTATAACGATCAACATAAGGGTAATCGCATAAATCTTACTTTCTAATATTATTCTTATACCTTCCTACGGATGACTCGCTTTATCTTTTCCATGGTACAAGTCGAGGATTCCTACCTCCATTCTATATATACACATGCACACATATCAAGGGGGGAAATATAAGGGAAAATAACAAATATCCATGAGAGACCGAAAGGGAAGAATGAGTGCCTAACACCTTCCCATTTCATAACTAAGCCTCCGAACCCTTCTCGAATCATTTGGTTTCGCACGCTTTAGTATGTCTTTGGATGCCACCCTTCGGGGTGGCTTCCCCTTTTTCTTTTGTCTGTTTTGAGTAAAATAGACTGGCGACTCTGAATCTCTCTACATTTTTACACCACATCTCAAACGACACCGGTCGAAGCACTCCTGAGAGGGACGCGCGGGACCCGAAGGATCCTTTTCCTCCGCGGCGGGGATCGGGGATGGCCACAGTGGCGACTCCGCTGGGGATATGTGTTACTTGTTTGTGGACTTTACTCTATTTACATGGATGTTATATTTGTTTATTTTCCCCTCCCCCCCCTCATATCCGCATGTTCCTATTTTCCATGTGTATCCCATGATTATACTTATGTTCACATACTTGTAGAAAATTCTCCATGTACACTTCACGCCACGTGCACCTAAGATCACATATATCCCCATGTTGCACGCATCACCCCTCCATACTTGGTGTACCTTTTGGGGTACTTGTACTTTGCTCCCAGTTTGGCATAATCAAGAAATGCATTCTCATCATAAGATACTTATAAGAGAATCATGCATGATTCACACAACATCACCAAAGAGAATTGATATTGACCGAATTTTACCCAGTAATTGGAGGGTCACTTCGTGATGGGCGCTGGTCCGACAGGTCGCAGTTAGACTAAGCAATATTACTCTCACCTTCCATTGGCCAAGTACCTTCGACGTATATCGAACGGTCCCCCGCATCGTACCGCTTGACCGAAGTCATGACGGGAGGTATATCGTAGGGAATTCATTCACGTACGTCGAGTATATCGAATTCGCTCTCACACGTACCATCCCCACGAGGTATATGGTGAGGCAATTCACGAACACTCAGGTATATCAAATGGCTTGTCCACACATACCGATTGCCCTCAAGAGCAAGACGTATATCGTGTAAGTCATACCAAAGGGGGGAACCCATGCCGATTCACCCAACCAACTGCATACCCGCATGTAGGTGTCAAACCTAGGGCACACACTTTAGATTTCCGGTTTCAACCCGAAACTCTGCCAAAATTCTGGGTCGATCTGTCGCCCAACTTTCGCGCATTTTTAAAACGGGATTATGTCTGTGAGCCTGGTTACAAGTCTAGCCATAGCTTCGCACGTATTAAGCACCCCACTTTTCCATGCTCGGGTCCCGTCCGGCATTGCATTTAGGAGAATTAAACACAAGTGAGAACATAATAATAATCATGCTGAGTCCCGTATCCAAAAACATTTCTCCCTTCTTTATCAAAAATTCAAAAACATTTCTCCCTTCTTTATCAAAAATCCAAAAATAGTTCTTCCTTTTTTCTCAAAAATAAATCTCATCCTACGCCTTCTCAGGTCGATCGCAAGCCCTTGGCCTGGCTCCCTACTTGGCTTCGATCTTCAGTCAAATCACCCCATAGTTTCATTCGTTCCTCTACTACTTCTTTCGAGTCCAGAATTCATCCACTTTCTATGGAGAACACAAATCAAGTACCAGTCTTGCAGCTAGATCTGACGACAGTCCTATCTCAGCTCGTGTCCAAGATTGACAACCTCCAAATCGGGGTCCGAGAGATGCAACGAAACCAGGTTCCTATTCCTCAAGAGCCTGATGCCCTGTTCCCTCGTGCTATGGGACCACCCGAGCCTATCTGGGTTCCGAAAGAATATCAACACGCTCCACGTTCCCCTCCTGCCAATGGGCCGCCGCCTCTAATGCCAAATATTGCCCACCCTATGGCTAACCTGCCTGTGGTCGCTGATCCAAAGGAGGAGGAGTTGAATAAAGTTAAAGGGGATCTCAAAGTTAGGATCTCTGGGAATTACATGGACTACACCCACATATCTCCTTATCCTAAAGCGAGGTTACCCGAGAAGTTCAAGATGCCAAATATCGAGAAGTTCAGAGGGAGTGGCCCCCCAATTATTCATCTTCGCAGCTACCATCGTTCCATGACTCTACTAGGGGCTTCTGAGGAGGTGACGTCCCAATTGTTTCAGCAAACTTTTAAGGATAGTGCCCTACGATGGTTTTTATCTCTTGAGGAATCCAGAATCTGTAGCTGGGAGGATGTAGCCCGAGAATTCATGTCGCAGTACAAATACAACGAAGAGCTTGAGGTCACCTGGTATGATTTAGAGCTTCTCAAATAGAATCCTATAGAATCAGTCAGTAACTTCATAACTCGGTGGAGGGAGCAAGCAACTACCATGACTAATCGGCCATCCGAGGAAGAACATATCAACATAGTGAAGAAGAACTTCTTGCCCCATATCCGAGCAACGATGGGAGGACAATACTATCCCCACTTTAGAGCTCTTAGAGAGGTTGGAATGGAAATCGAAGAAAGACTCGTTAAAACAGAGGTTGAACCGAAGAAGGTGTCCGGACAGTTCACCCTTAGAAAGTATAATAAGCCTGCCAGTGCTACCATCTCGACCATCAACAACAACTCTCAACCAACCACATTATGGGCCCCAGAAAGCCGTCCTGCCCCCATCTGAAGGGAATACAGTGAGCTCCATGCTCCCCTCTCCAAAGTTTACCAATCCTTGTTAAGCCAAAACCTCATCAAACCCTTGGATCCACGTCCATTGCCAAATCCACTCCCATGAAACTTCAAGACTGATGCTCATTGCGCCTTTTACCAAATTGTCAGCTATACCACCGGCCAATGCTTTCACCTTCGGAATATAATCCAAGATCTTATTGACTGGGGTACCATTATCCCACCAACCAATCCTAAGACAAACACTACTCATAACCCACTCCCAAATCACACCAATGCCATATTCTTGGAAGAAAACCTAGATTTCTATCCCTCAACTCAAATCACACCCATATACTCTCCTAAACCTCTTCAAAATTGCCCATATTTCCTCCTACACCCTACTAGCCTCGCTGATCAGGCACTGTCACTCCTTACCAGAGCATGCATCGCTGTCCATACCCATTCTGAAGATGGAAGTAAGGAATTATCAAAGGTATTAAACCAACTCCTAGAATTCTGGCTAAAATTGCCCTCACAGATGGTCATTGATTGCCAAAAATTCAGTACACTGTTCTTGGAAGCACGAAAATGGGCCCGAGATTCAGACAAATGGGTGGTACCAACCGACGAAGTCAGCCTGGAGACTATGGCAGAATTATTCAGGCAAACCAATAGCATTTACAGTATCATCGGGTTACTTGACACTTTGAAGTTACAAGGGCGTTTGGTCCCTTCAATCACACATATCCCCACAGAATGGGAGAACTTGTATAAAGAAGCTGTTGAAGTTGTGGAATGCATCGACTTTACATCTAAGGATAAAATTATTACCATCGGATGGGGGGAAGAATTCGATGATTCGAGTGAAGAACAATCTTTAGGAGGAGCTGGCCCAATAGACGACATATGTGGGATGATCACATTTGAAGAACTCCTCGAAGAAATAAATAGGGTGGCATAATAACCTGAGATTGATGAGGAAACAGGATTCATGTTCTTTCCTTCTTCAGTAAATCACATGACCAGATTAGGGAGACATTACCAGGTTCCAAGCTCACTACCGGCAAATGACAGAGGGAAGGGCATTGAAAACCTTCCTATACTAGAGATGACCATCGAGGAGAGCAAGATCCTCGATCAACTGAAGAAAACTCAAGCTAACATCGCTTTATGGGGGATTTTTATGTCTTCCCAGCTGCACAGAAATGCTTTAATCAAGTTACTCACTGGACCCATAGTTCCTCCATCTACCACACCAGAAGAAGCGGTAAATCTGGTCGGATCCATCATTTTCTGAAGAAGAAATCCCCAGAATTGGGCCAAATCACAATCATGCACTCAACATCTCCGTCGAAGTTATGGGAAAGGTCGTGCCACTCTCCCTTGTCGATAATGGATCCGCCTTGAATGTTTGCCCACTGAGAACCTTCAAGTGTCTAGGCCTGAAAGAAATCGATCTCGCTCTAACCTCTGCCGTCGTGCGTGCCTATGATAATACCCGTAGTGAGGTGATGGGATCCATAAAACTTGCAATAGGGGTTGGACCTATAAACCCTGTCGTTGAATTCTGAGTCCTCGGCATCCCAGCTTATTTTAACCTGTGGCTCGGATGCCGCTGGCTCCACAACATCAAGGGTGTGTCTTCCTCACTCCATCAGAAATTAAAGTTCTTCGTCGACGGGCGAGTCATCACCATTTTAGGAGATGATGAAAATATCAAGGGTGCAAGCACCAGCAGTTCAATTCTAGAGATACAATACGGGTCAAATGATATGCTCCTATCAGGATTCCACGTTGATTCACTCCTACTCTCGACAGGGGACGGTTTCAAATAAAGGGTTTGTCCAGAATATGACCCTCATGGCAATGTTAATGTGATTCAGATGTTCAGAAACATGCACTTCATGCTCGGATTGGGGATAGGGCAAAGGCAGCAAGGGATACTTAAGCCCATCGAACTGAAGAAAGCTTTCCTTCCTTGCGGCTTGGGGTATCAACCATCAGAACAAGAGCTCAGAATGATCTGCCAGTCTCGATCAAAGAGAAGATTAGACTGCATCCGAACTATCTCAGGAGACTCCTTAAATGGATGATTCATCAAAGAAGGCGAGGACTTCCCCTTTTGCGGGTTTCTATAACCATGGTATGACCACACAGACAAGAAGATGAAACCTGGAATGGAGATCTTCTTCCAAGATAGCTACCCATGGGCCAAAAATTCTCCGCACCGCGTGCAGCCACTCATCAAAGATACCGAAGATACTGAGGAAAGTGATTCCGAAGATTCCTTCAACTTGTGGACACTGGGGCTGGCACTATGCATGGTTCATTCAGGCACTACATTAATGGATCGATCCCGTCTAATTAAAGCTGCTGATACACCCCTCCTTAACTGGCATGCTGCGCCAGTTCTACCTCTTGAAATCTCCCCTAACCCCAATGTTTACCCTATTTCTTCTTTTGTTGTCTATTCTTGTTCAAATGTAATCGAGACCTCTTTGGATGAGGTTCTCAGTGCTGTTTTTCCTATCAATGAAATAAATGAAGATTTTGAGTATCTTGTTGTGCCTTACATTAACTGCTTGGATTCTAATCAAATTTTTGATGATGATGATTTTGCAAATGAACAATTCTTAACTGATTTAAATGAGGTTAATAATAAACAACATAATTGCGTTCAAGTTAATAAAGAAGAGACTGTTGTTATTAATCTCGGTTCTAGTAGCCAATTGCAAGAGATTAGGATAGGGGCCACCCTTGACGAGCATGAGCGTGCACAACTCGAAGAATTGCTGAAGGAGTTCGTAGATGTCTTTGCATGGTCCTATAACGATATACCCGGCATTGATCCTAAAATTGCTCAGCACGAGATTCCCACTCTCTCAAATTACAAGACGGTTAAGCAAAAATTAAGGAAGCTCCGCACCGAATGGTCGGTCAAGGTCAAAGAAGAGGTGATCAAACAATTAAACGTGGGTTTCATTCGAGTAATCGAATATCCCACATGGCTAGCCAACATTGTACCTGTGCCAAAATCAGAAGGGAAGGTTCGAATGTGTGTGGATTACCAAGATTTAAATAAAGCTTCTCCAAAGGATGATTATCCGCTACCCAATATCGACATGATTGTGGACAACATAGCCAGTCATGCTCTCAAGTCATTCGTCGATGGCTTTGTCGGATACAACTAGGTCAAAATGCACCCCGACCACCAAGAAAAAACTGCATTCATCACTCCATAGGGAACCTTTTGCTACACCGTTATGCCATTAGGTCTCAAGAATGCTGGGGCTACCTACCAAAGGGATGCCATAACCATCCTGCACGATTTGATTCACAAAGAGGTCGAGGTTTATGTGGATGATATGATTATCAAGTCCAAAACTAGAGAAGATTGTGTTCCCGCTCTCCGCTTTTCATTCGAACGACTACGACGGTATCAGATGAGACTTAATCCACAGAAATGTGTCTTCGGTGTTACAAAGGGAAAACTCTTAGGATTAATGGTCAGCGAAAAGGGGATAGAAGCAGATCCTGCGAAGCTGAAGGCCATACTTGAGATGCCACCGCCACGAATAGAGAAAGAAGTCCAAGGTTTTCTTGGGAAATTACAATATATCAGCCGGTTCATCAGCCAACTAACCTCCATCTGTGAACCAATCTTCAAGATCCTCTGAAAGGATTCAACCAAGGTTTGTAATGAGGCATGCCAAGAAGATTTTGACCAAATCAAACAATATCTGACCCAACCTCCAGTTCTCATGCCACCACAGTTCTGGTCTCCCTTTTCTCCTATACCTAACAATAACCGACACTGCAGCTGGGGCTTTGCTAGCCCAATATCTTGAAGACTCCTGCAAAGAAAGAGACATCTATTACGCTAGTCGAAAATTGGCCAGGTACGAAGTCAACTACACTGCTTTAGAAAAGGCTTGTGTCGCCCTTATCTGGGTCACCCAAAAGTTACGACACTATATGCTCGCCTTCCCCATCAAACTTGTATCCCGAATGGACCCCATCAAATACCTGCTTGAGAAACCCGCCTTATCCAGTCGAATGGACCGATGGTTGATGCTCCTAATCGAGTTCGACATTGTGTACATCACACAAAAAGTCATTAAAGGAGGAGCCATCTCTAACTACCTCGCCAATTACCCCATAAACGAAGCAGATGTCCGGATCTCCAAATTCCCAGATGAAAATATCCTCTGCACCACTCAAGACCACCTTTAATGGAAAATGTTCTTTGACGGCGCTGCCAACAAAAAGGGATATGGCATTGGGATACTTCTGATCGCCCCATATGACTCCCACACTCCCATCGCCATTAAATTGGATTTCCCTTGCACCAACAACATGACGGAATACGAGGCATGAACAGTGGGCCTCAAAGTCGCTTTTAAGAAAGGTATTTAATACCTTGATGTCTATGGGGATTCTACCCTCATCATCGGTCAAGTTCTCAGAAAGTGGAAAGTCAAGGACGAAAAGCTTCAACCCTTTCATGCCCAATTAGAAGGGTTAGCCTCCCGATTCCAAGATATCACCTTCCATCACCTACCTCAAGAAAAGAATAACATAGCCGATACTTTTGCTACCTTGGCCTCTATGGTCGACACGCCCGAGGGAATAACAATGACCCCCTTCCTAGTTCAAAAGCAAGACAAATCGACCCATTGCTACCATATTGAGCCTGTCTCCACCGAAGATCCCGAACTAGCCGAGTGCTAGTACAATGATATCTGGTGCCTCCTCAAACATGGTAGGTATCCCGAGGGTTTCAATAAGAAAGATCGAATAACCCTCTGAAGACTAGCCGCCCAGTACATTATTTATCATAAAGCCCTACTCAAGAGGAACTTCGATGGAACTCATCTACACTGTATCGCAGGGGATGAGATTGAGAAAATAATGTAGAAAGTCCACAGTGGGGAATGCAGACCCCACATGAATGGTCATATGCTTGCCAAGAAGATCATCTGACAGGGCTACTACTGGACCACCATGATCCAGGATTACACCGCCTATGTCCGGAGGTGCCTCAAATGCCAATAATTCTCTAATCTTCAACACCAGCCTCCACGAGAGTTATACAACATGACCTCTCCCTGGCCTTTCTCCACCTGGGGTATCGACATCATAGGGAAGGTTACACCAAAGGCTTCAAACGGACATGAGTTCATCCTAGTTTCCATCGATTACTTCACCAAATGGGTCGACGCTGAATCATATGCAATATTGAATGCCAAGAAAGTGGTCAAATTCCACAAGAAAAATATCATCTGTCGATATGGGGTCCCGCACGAGCTGGTATCAGATAACGGGTTGCACTTCAAAGCAGAAGTCATATAAGTAGTCAACGAGTATGGGATTCAGAGACACAAATATTCTCCCTACCGACCTCAGACCATTGGTGCAGTTGAAGCCGCCAACAAGAACCTCAAAGCCATCATCAGCAAGATGATCTAAAGTTGTAGGGATTGGGCCGACCGAATCTTGTACGCCCTCTGGGGCTATCGAACCTCAATTCGAACCTCTATTGGGGATACCCCTTACTCCCTGGTCTACGGCATGGAAGCAGTCCTACATGTGGAGCTAGAAATACCCTCGCTACGCGTCATGCTCCAAAGCAAGGTTAGTGAAGAAGACTGGTGCCAAAGCCGTCTTGATGACCTAGCCCTCCTAGATGAAAGAAGATTAAAAGCTCTTTACCACATAGAGGGATACCATCGCCGAATAGCGCGATCATTCAACAAGAGAGTCAAGGACCGCAATGTCTGGGAGGGGGATTTATCCCTCAAATAGATAATAGAACCCATCTGGGACCCCAGAGGGAAATTCAAGCCCAATTGGAGCGGCCCCTACATTGTGAAAAAAATCTTATTCGGCGGTTCCGCCATGCTCACTGACCTAGATGGGGAAGAGATGGCTCATACGGTCAACCTGGATCGACTTAAGAAATTTCACCCCTAAGTTCAAAATCTCGGCGCGCTATGACTCTTCTCATCTCCCTTCTATTAAAAAAAACTCTTCATTTCCCTCTACCCAGAACTATGTGGGCCTGCTTCTCTGCAAAAAACTATTTTACAAACTATTTAAAAAAAAACATTTTTAAAACCCCCAGAGGTACGTAGGCAGCTCATGCACCTCATATGAGTGCGGCCATTTCTTTTTGACAAAGTAATATTCTTTTCTTAACTCCGAGAACAACGGTTCATTCTAAAAATACTTGAACAAAAGGATTGTGTATGCCTTAGTGGTCAGTATAGATAATTCAAAAGACAAAATTCATCGAGAGGCACAACTGGATGATCAGAAACTTATTTATTTAATTAATAAGAAAATTCAGCACGGATTACATAAGAAAAAGGAACGGATAACTCCCTTCCCCATTAATCATAAAAGAGAAATAAAATCCCCACATTTGTTACACAAAATAAACTCCCCAAGAGTCCTACCCACACTCACCAGAAGAGCCTGCACCCTCATCATCTACATCCTGAGGTCCCCAAGTTTCCCCTGCCTGAATAGAATGTCGTAAAGATTCCATGGATTGATGAGTCTTAACTATATTTGAAAAGACCACAACACCCCCTTCCACGGTGTTATATAAAATAAACCATCTCTGTCCAGTCTCCACTGCCAACATCTTGCTGACTACCTTTTTCCACAACCACTTCATATAATCTTTGGGGACATTCCAAACCTCCCCGACAGACTGAGAGGGACAGGTCGACGGACGCCGACTTTCCCATAGAGATCCAAGCAACAGACGCAAGCGCTCAGTCAAATCTTCTACCGGAAATAAATTTGAGGTCCGAGGGGGCACGACCTTCGCCCAGTCGAATTGGTGCAAAATCCTCCAAGGGAAATAAAAAGAGGTATGTCTGAGACCAACCAGCCGCACATATGAATACTCTCGTAGCTCCAGAACAGGATACAACTGTCCCCATCAAGGTAATGACCAATATAGCCCACGAGCCCCATGCTCCACAAGCCAATTCTCCTAGTTCTCAACATACAGGCCAACGCTGATGAAATAACGTGAAAAAAAGTTGGGTACGGACAACAAGGGATATTCTGGAGGAGTCGCCAAGCGGAATCTTTCAAATAACCACATAAACAGCGTCACATGGCTACCCCTTAAAAAGTCAGAACGGCCTTCTCTCCATGCATCTAGGCCATTCAGTTTCTCCGCCAGTATCACCATCGCAGGATTGCAACGATATGACATCCATGAGATAATGATTGCAAGTTGTGGGTCCACTTGCACCTCCCCAGTCACCAGCAGCAATTTGGAAACCAGACCTAGAACAACGGCTCCAACATAGCCAGCATCACCTACTTCCCGCAAATGTACGGACTGCAGTACCGCCGGGAGGGAGATCATTCCTCCAGAAACCAATGATCTAGCCGTCAAAGGCGAAATATGAAGAAGCCCGGCCAACAAATCCCTAGGAAAATGGGAAAATTTGGGCAAAGCCGCAGCAACACTAGGATTTACACCCAGCATGGCAGAAAATTCCTCGTAGGTAGGACAAACTTCCTCCAACCCAAAGAGGAATACATGGTCTTCGGGGTACCAGAATTGTACCGCCGCCATCAGCACGTTCCACTCAAGAGGCCGATTGTTCCACAAGGAGACTTGACGCATGTTGAAAGCATCGTAATCGACATTATAAGAACACATTGCTTCTAAGGCTTCGAGGTAGTTGGCAAACTCGATGCTAACAGGGAGAGCCATCTTGCAAGGCTAGGAAATAGTGGGCAAGTGGGTAAGAATGCTAAGGTGTGATGAAAACACTCCACCCTTACCCCTTTTTATAGTTGAAAACCCTCACAAGGGACATAATCCCTACAGAAATCGGAGGGAATCCTACCCCATAAGGTACCAAAGGCTGAAGAGGGTACCATTCAAAGCTTTCAATTGATGGGACTGGACTGAACTGCCGATAGGCATGTCAGGGTGCTTGCCGATCGACAACCCCCCATTTTTGGAAATTTCCCTTTTTTCCTCTTTTGTCAAATCAGAAAATTCAATAAAAATAAATTGATATTCTCAACAGAATTTCAAGAATCCCTATTTCTCCTTATATATTTTCTCCTTTTAATTAAAAAGTTTCCTTCAAAAAATTCCAAAAAATATTCCTTTTTACGGTCTCAGCAGCAAAGTAAAAAGCGCGTCTGCATTTATTCATCATTAATAAAAGATTCCATTGCATTGCATATATTTGTGTTCTGTGTCACATCAATTTTGCAGGAAATAAAAAGAAAAAGCAAAAAAACAACGGGACTCGGCCCGAACCCACATCCTCTCTCTCTCTCTCTCTCACTAAGAGCTTCCACCCTTGCGACGTGCTCTCTTCTCCCTACGGCGAGATGACGCACCACCACTACCCTAGCTAGAGTCCTCTCCAGACAAGGCAGATGGCACCAAGCAAGAAGGAACAAGAACCGCATCCCGAATATGGGCAGTCGCCGAAGATATCCAGTCTCTGATGTCCTTGAGCCAAGTGGTCGACACCCGGACTTACTACAAGAAAAGGCAAAATCAGTATCAAAGCAAGGATGACCAAAGCAAAAAAAAGAGAGAGAAAGGAACAGAAAAGGTATACCGCAGGTCGAAGGACCTCCTCTGTCAAACCCAACTCCTCCGGATCCATCGCATGAGGACGGTGAAACATAGGCACCGTCCCTCCATCAGCTCGCCGAATGTTGTACGAAGGGGTAGGCAATCGCACAAAAGGGACCTCCGAGGTCGTCGCCGCCGCAGATGCAGACGGACCACCGCCACTATGAGAAGATCCCACCGCCCGACTCGAACCCATAAGAAGAAAAGGCAATGCATCATATATGTTGGGAGCCATCAACCAGCTCATCACAAAATCCATATAGTCAAACGGCGTAGCCGTATCGGTGTATAGCAAGTAGAACTCGCCAATCATCACTGCGATCCTCTCATCCTCCAACAGCAGTCGCTCCCGCCTCATAGACGTAGGAGGCTGCGCAGGTGGCACCACCACCCCCTCCTCAGATATCTGACAAATCACCCTCTCCCCAAGGTACCAGGAATGGACGAACTCATGCGCCAGCAAGAGCCCCATCCGCGCATTCACCCCGGTCACCCCCGCATCCTGAATGGCTGTCCCCAGGGATAAAAGTTCACCTGAAAATCTCCAAGTGAGCATAAATCAATACAAGATCAGAAGGAGCAAAAAAAAAACCAAGATTGAAATGTAAAGAGTCTTACCCTACCACTATTTAGGTCATTCAAGACCTCACGCACCGCCTCCAGGGAGAGAGATCCCTTCGACTGCCGATTGGCCTTATGCTATCAATACAATTGACAAAAGTCCCTAATAGTGTCATCCTTCAAAGAAATCAGCGGGGTATTGCACCCAATCACCTCATAGAACCACGTCTGAATTTGCAAACAAAAAGAGACGCATAAGGAAAATGCGAATGCATGAAAGGAAAATGTGAATGCATGAAAAGAAAATGCGCAAATTAAAGAATACGTCAAGAAAGTACGTGGCCCCAGTAAAGGTCTACCGACAGCACCGACTGAATGCATCCAGAGAGGAGTAAAGGGACGCTAAGGTCAGACTCCCCCAATCATAGAAGGGGATGTTCGAAAACATCCTTAAGTACGGCAGAAACCATAAATGGACGACGTCGCCGATCAACGCCACCATGAAACCTCCCAATACCAGCATAATGAATAACTGGGCCATCTTCCTCACTTGCATCCCGTCCTCCACATCAATCTCCCTACCCAACAGAACGTCCTTCAGCAGGGACAGTCGGATAGAATCTCCAGAAACTATCCTCCTTACATCACCAAGTGCCGCATGCACTGATATACCCATTTATACCCTCAGCCTCGATGAGGATTACCCCCAAAACAGACGACCCTACGAGGGGCCGACCCTTCACCAATTTCTTGACGACCCTTCATACCAGGCTCCAGACGACCTTACGAGGGGTCGACCCTTCTCCAGGCTCCAGACGACCCTACGAGGGGCCGACCCTTCACCAGGCTCCATATGACCCCTCAGAGGGGCCGACCCTTCACCAGGCTCCAGACGACCCTATGAGGGTACGACAGTACGAGGCTAGAACTGGGTCAGGCTCAGTTGCGGAAGAAACTTTGCCCTCGGCCTCGGCTCATAGGCCGAGGGTGACATCATGACAACGCATAGTTTGGGAGACGCGTGGAACAGTGCGCGTGAGGCTCATATGACACGTGGCAGACCGTTATAACAAAATCACACCCTCACGTGAGGGAATATTATGTCATCATTTGGCATCTACAGGTGTCCACAGGGGACTGGTTAGATCATGATTCACATGCACCATGCATACTTGGGGGGTACACTACACCCCCCAAGACCTATATATACTTGTCACCCACAACCCTATAGGGGATCGATCCATTAACTGTAGCCCTAGCCAAAACTCTTCTTGTACACACAGTAGAGAGAGAGAGAGGGTTATGTGCATTGTATCCAAGGCCATTAGTGCCCATACTTAGTGGATCACACACTCACAGTGGATGTAGGCCAAATTGGCTGAACCACTATACATTATTGTCTTATTTCCTCTTATACTCATCCCCTTCTACATACTTATACACTTATACATCTCAATGGCTGCCATGGCTGCTACTGTTTGAGCTCACTATCACTTATCTGGTGGTGCTAAATCCAAGCATCATCAGTTTGGCGCCGTCTGTGGGAACGAGAAGACATCTCTTCCTTTGTACAGCTTGACCTCACTGGGCACTCTGGTGGTGAACCAACAGTCCCCCTGAGAGGAAGTGTTTCACCATTGAAAGAGACCCACTAAGGTTCCCAAGCTCACCATTCTTCAGCTGTTCTAGCTCAAACACATGGCACCTGAGATGCCACCACCGCCACTTCCCCCGCAGGATGAGGGGGGAAGACCCAGTTCCAGTCAGCCGCCGCCTCAGTCTGAGATGGCTAATGTGGCGGCAGCCCTAAAGTCTCTGGCAGCAAGCCAACGGATGATGCAGGAGCAGTTCACAGCTCTGAGCCAGAACATACTGAGACCACCAGGGGTCTCACCTGAGATGATTACTCCGGCAGCAGCCCCAGGACAGCATGAGGCCAGAGGACCACCCCAGGCCCCACGCAAAGACCTGCCACCCCCTCAGCGGCGTAGGGATGTTGCTGACCCCAGGCGTTTACGCCTGGGGAGGCAAGGAAACCCTTGCCCTGAAGACAGGTATGACGATCTGGAGGGAGAGGAGGCTCCAATAGAATGCTGGGAACCTTACGAGGTCTCCAACAACACTGTGCGACCCCTCCAGGACAGTAGGGGAAAGTGCGGGAGACCAAACCCTGATGATCACCCAAGAGGCTCCGCTTTTGATTGCTTGAGCAGGGGGTCGGCCTTTGAGAGGCTAGGCCCAGTAAATGACCAGCGAGAACAGTTGTCCAGGCCAAGGAGTGCTGCAAGATCCAGGATGGAGGCAGCAGATGGCCGACCCCGAGGACGAGATGATGGCCGAAGGGAAGTGAACAGTCGACACAGGCCTTTGAAGGAAAGACTCTGTGGAGCCTCTTCGTTGACGGGTCCTCTTGTGACAGCGGAAGTGGGGCTGGACTGATACTATCAGCACCCGATGGCACAGACGTTGAATACGCCTTGAGGTTCAACTTCAAAGCCTCCAACAATGAGGCTGAATATGAGGCCTTAGTAGCAGGACTCTCCTTGGCCAAGTCTCTTAGTGTCGGCAAGATTTTGGTTCACAGTGATTCAAGGCTGGTGGTGAATCAGATACTAGGAGCATATGAGGCCAAAGACGAGAGGATGGCTAGGTATCTTGAGAAAGTGAGGTCATTGCTGAAAAACTTTAAAGAAGTGAAATTCAAGAGGATACCTAGGCTCGACAATGGCCGTGCTGACGCCCTTGCAAGGTTGGCCTCAGCTACTAGGACAGACATAAGGAGGATAGTCCCGGTAGAAATCTTGCTTCGACCAACTATCGAAGACGTCGAAGGGACACTTGGCATTTGCATGAATGTTTCTCAAGAACCTTCATGGATGGATCCTCTGATCAGATATATTAAAGGGGGAGAGATGCCAGAAGCAAGCCAAGAGAGGAAGAAGCTGAGATACAGGGCTGCAAAGTTCACTGTCATCAGAGACACGCTGTACAAAAAGGGGTTTCTGCTCCCCTTACTTAGGTGTGTGCATCCCTCAGAAGTCCCTTCTATTTTGCAAGATGTGCATGAAGGGTCATGCTCAAGCCACATTGGGGGTAGATCCTTGGCAAAGAGGGTGATCACCCAAGGCTACTGGTGGCCGACCTTAGGGAAAGATGCTGCTGCATATGTTAAAAAGTGTGATAAATGCCAAAGATTTGCTACCATCCCTCACCAACCTCATCAGCCTCTTACCTCCATTACATCCCCATGGCCGTTTGCAGTGTGGGGGATTGACCTGGTAGGACCCTTACCAAGGGCAGTCAATAACTATCGGTTCCTCATCGTAGCAATTGACTACTTTTCAAAGTGGGTAGAGGCCGAACCAATGGTCACGATCACGGAGCAGAAGACCTTCCAGTTCATCTGGAAGAATGTGATATGCAGATATGGTCTACCCAACACCCTCATCTCGGATAACGGGACCCAGTTCAAGAATGCCTCTCTGCAGAAGTACTGTGAGAGGGTAAGTATCAAACAATTTTTCTCCACTCCAGGCCGACCTCAGGCCAATGGGCAAACCTAAGTTACGAACAGGACAATCCTAGATGGGATTAAGAAGAGGATTGAAGAGGCAAAAGGAAGATGGGTCGAGGAGTTATATGCAGTGTTGTGGGCGTACAGGACGATAGTAAGGACCTCTACTGAGGAGACCCCATTCATGTTAGCTTATGGATCAGAAGCAGTCATCCCCACCGAAGTCGAGTTTCCCACTCATAGGGTCCAAATGTACGACCCCCAGGGAAATACGAAAGAGAGGAGACTTGACCTGGACTTGATTGAGGAAAGAAGGGAGGATACTGAGATAAGGCAGGCCGCCTACCAACAGAGGACCGCAAGGTTCTACAATCAGAGGGTGAAACAGAGGCCCATCGCAGTGGGGGACTTGGTCCTCAAGAAGACTTGGCAAAAGCCCAACAAGCTCTATCCTAATTGGCATGGCCCATATAGGGTCATCGATGAAGTCATCCCTGGGACCTATAGGCTAGAAAACCTAGAGGGGGAACCTTTTTCAAACCCCTGGAATGCAGATCATTTGAAGAAATACTATCAGTAGTGTTGAAAGGTCTTGAAAAGCCATAATTGTAATGAGAGTTGCTCCAACAGAACACTTGGAAAATTAATGACAAATATCAGTGTTTCCCCTCATCCAGTGGTTATCAGTTCTAGTACGCATGGAAACATCTACAGAAATCCATTAAATTGGAAAGTTGATCCCTCGGCTATAATGGGGACCAGTGGAGGGGACGACCCCACCACTGTCCTCAAGAAAGACGAGGGAAGACTTTAAAATCCATTAAATTGGTAAGTGAATCCCTCGGCTATAATGGGGACCAGTGGAGGGGACGACCCCACCACTGTCCTCAAGAAAGACGAGGGAAGACTTTAAAATCCATTAAATTGGTAAGTGAATCCCTCGGCTATAATGGGGACCAGTGGAGGGGACGACCCCACCACTGTCCTCAAGAAAGACGAGGGAAGACTTTAAAATCCATTAAATTGGAAAGTTGATCCCTCGGCTATAATGGGGACCAGTGGAGGAGACGACCCCACCACTGTCCTCAAGAAAGACGAGGGAAGACTTTAAAATCTATTAAATTGGTAAGTGAATCCCTCGGCTATAATGGGGACCAGTGGAGGGGACGACCCTACCACTGTCCTCAAGAAAGACGAGGGAAGACTTTAAAATCCATTAAATTGGAAAGTTGATCTCTCGGCTATAATGAGGACCAGTGGAGGGGACGACCCCTCCACTGTTCTCAAAAACGACGAGGGTAGACTTAATTTAAAACCATTTGGTTAGTTGAACCCTCGGCTATAATGAGGACCAGTGGAGGGGACGACCCCTCCACTGTTCTCAAAAAAGACGAGGGAAGACTACATAAGAATCATTAATTTGGTTAATTGAACCCTCGGCTAAAATGAGGACCAGTGGAGGGGGCGACCCCACCGCTGTTCTCAAGAAAGACGAGGGAAGGTTTTATTTAAAACCATTAAATTGGTTCATTGAACCCTCGGCTATAATGAGGCCAGATGAGGGGACGACCCCACATTGGTCCTTAAAAAAGACGAGGGAAGGGTTAGTAGCATCATCATCAACAAGGAGCAAACCATAAAAGAAGGAAATAAGGAAGACAGCAATGGTGGAAGGAAGAAACGATGGTATTAATATAAAGCGTCCAAGTGTTTTACAATATTTAGAACAAAAATACAAAAATGAGGGTATGGGCCACAGACGGCCACCCTAAGGGGCGATATCAGAAGGCAGAGCCTCAACATCAACCAATGGGGTCTCTTCAGCAATCATGACTGGCCGATCCTCAGACGTGCCGACCCCCACAACATGAACTTGGGACTCCACTTGCGACAGGGCCTCAGCAATCAAGGGATCATCCAGCTGAACCACCTCAAGAGAAGGGCGGATGGATGATGCTGTGTCGGAAAACTTTAGGACGACCCACCGACAGGCCGTCCTAATTCCCCTCTCAAGATATTCAAGGCCGAAGCCTTGGAATTCGTCAGAGACCTTGTAAGCCTCAACAGCATCAGCCTCGGCGTTCTAGACAGCTGCTTCAAGGTCAGTCTTGTGCTTGGCCTCCATATTGGTTAAGGCCTCGTCCTTGTCCTTGATCAACAAGTCCTTCGCCTTGATGTCCTCGTCGTGCTGCTTCGTCAGTTGGTCCAAAAGCCTTGCGTGCTCAGCCCTAGCACTCTCTAACTCAGCCTTTGCAGTCGCCAAGTCAGCTTGCAGGTCGGCCTCGTGCTGGATGGCCCTCTCGGCTTCATGGAATTTCTCTTGATTCTCAGCCATCCATTTTGTCGCAGAGGTAAAGGCACAAACAGACTGCAAGAAAAAATGAACAAACATCAAGATGGGCCGAGGTAACAGTTAGTAAAAATAAAATTAAAAGGTCAAGACCAATACCTGAGCAAGGGAGTGCAGACCATAATCGTACACTTTGGCAGGGGGCATCTTCGCCAAGAACTTGAAGTCAGAGGCCGACAGTGCAGAGAACATCGAGGCCTTGGCTGCCCTCAAGTTTATGATTAGCGATGAGGGGTTGGCCCTCAGATGGGCCAGATTTTGAGACCAGAAGGCCCCCATGCTCGACGAAGAGGTTGCCCCCTCAGAGGCCTCGAACCTGGCCCTTGTCTTAGGGTCAGGCCGATGCTCAACTGGAGCCTCAGGCTCCTTCCTTTTATGTCTATCGGTTGTCGGCTCAACAACCATCGGCCCTGAGGCCCTCGTCTTCTTTGGAGCTTGCTGAGGCTCCTTCCCCTTCTTCTTTGACAAACCAGCGAGTAGGTTTGGAGCAGTCATTTCCCAGAGGTAATCTGACACACCTACAGGACGACCTGAAAAGGGTACCATGCATAAAAAAAATACAGAGATAAACAGGAAACACTTCAAAAAAGTAAAGAATGGAAAACGTGCTGTATAACTCACATAGTTCCGTCAGAGGGCCGACCCTCAGACCAGCTTCTTTGAGGTACCGAGGGGTCATCAAATCTTCGAACTTTGGGATCTCATCCCCTCTCCCTCGTCCCCTCAGATACTCAACAATATCCCTTTCCTCCAGGCTAAGTCCAGGGTCTGACCTAGCTTTCATTGAGGGATTAGACCATTTGTTGGGGACCCTCGGACCATCGGCAGAAGGGGACGCCTCGGTGGAGCACTCCCACGCCCCAGATATGAAGAAGAATCTCTTTTTCCAATCATGATTGGAAGTTTGAGCCACGTGGAGAAGTTTCTTCTCAGACCTTCTCGCCCCTAGATGATAGTATCCGGGCTGTTTAGATGAAGAGGTGATGTTGTAACAAGCCAAGAATACGTCGGACGAGGGCTCATCAGTGAAAGCGTTTTTCCACAAGGAAATGTAATCCAGAATCGTCCTCCAAGAGTTGGGTGGAAGTTGAGAGGGGGAGACGCCCAGAGCCGACAGAATATCTACAATGGCAGGGTGGAAGGGAAGTCTGACACCTACCTTGAACATTTGCTCATAAACTGCAACCTCTCCTTCTTGACAGTCAAAAACCCTCTCAGTATCAGAGGGAACCCTCATAGTTACCCCAGAGGGCACTCCGTAAATATGCCTCCATATCAGAAGGTCTTTATCCCTAACGGAGGAGATAAAGGACGAGGCGTGGGAGATGTCAACCTCATCATCTGTATCATCGTCCTCGTCCTCATCTCCTTCCCCCTCATCACCTGCAGGAGGACCCTGGGGAAAAGCCACTTGGAAGGCATTGGGGGATAGGGTTGTCACAAGGATGGCCTCAGAGGGGATCGTACCCTTGGCCTCTCGGGGAGGGCTAAGGTCAGATGTGTCCCTTCTACCCGACGTTCCAGCACCAGTTGGCGAGGAGGCTCTCTCGTCCATTTCACTTGGTTTGGGAGTATCGACCGGACGAGATGACGACCCACAAGACTCAGATGGTTCAGATGGTCTTATGGTAGCAAGAGGAATGGGAAAGATGGGTCGTACCCAATTAGGGTCGGCCCCTCGTCTCCTCTCTTCCTCTTACTCTATTCGTTTGATTTCGGTAAAGAGTTTCTCTCTCAAAGATGGGAATTCAGACACTAAGTTGTAAAGCCTCCTAAGCATTAAAGGGAAGACTCTACACTTGGAGAAATTACACTAGACTTGGCTAATTTAGCTACAAACAGGTGGGGAATTGACCAGGTTTGACTTTTGGATTAAACAAAGAACTCAAAGGTTTTCGTCAAGAACGATTCAAGAACTAGTGATCGGAGAGGACGCCGGAAAAAGCTATGGGGCAACTCAAGGAAAGTTCAGCCCTACGACCCTAAAAAACAAACAGAAATGAAGGCAAAAGAAAGCGATGGATGAAAGAGATTACCTGATGACGAGGGTGGATAACGCTGCTGAGACCCGACGAATTGAAAGCTGCAGGTGACAATGGAAACTGGTTCTAGAGAGAGAAAAGGTTTGGGCGCGAAGAAGAAGAAAAAGGAAGAGAGAGAGTTTGAAAATCTCTTAAATACTTTGGTAATTAGTGGACCCATTTACCAAAAAAGGCATAATTAGGGCAAAAGGCCCCAAGTGCACTACGCAGCCGCCATGACCTTGGAAACTGGAATAGCAATGAGTATCTGCACAGGTGTCACTCACCTAACTGATCACACGTGTCTCAATTTCAACAAATATCCCTCAGCCATCTCAATGGCACCTATGGCTAAGGGATGGGGGGTGATTGATATACCCATTTATACCCTCAGCCTCGATGAGGATTACCCCCAAAATGGACGACCCTACAAGGGCCCGACCCTTCACCAATTTCTTGACGACCCTTCATACCAGGCTCCAGACGACCCTACGAGGGGCCGACCCTTCTCCAGGCTCCAGACGACCCTACGAGGGGCCGACCCTTCACCAGGCTCCATACGACCCCTCAGAGGGGCCGACCCTTCACCAGGCTCCAGACGACCCTACGAGGGTACGATAGTACGAGGCTAGAACTGGGCCAGGCTCAGTTCCGGAAGAAACTTTGCCCTCGGCCTCGGCTCATAGGCCGAGGGTGACATCATGATAGCGCGTGGTTTGGGAGACGCGTGGAACAGTGCGCGTGAGGCTCATATGACACGTGGCAGACCGTTATAACAAAATCACACCCTCACGTGAGGGAATATTATGTCATCATTTGGCATCTACACGTGTCCACAGGGGACTGGCTAGATCATGATTCACATGCACCATGCATACTTGGGGGGTACACTACACCCCCCAAGACCTATATATATTTGTCACCCACAACCCTATAGGGGATCGATCCATTAACTGTAGCCCTAGCCAAAACTCTGCTTGTACACACAGTAGAGAGAGAGAGAGGGTTATGTGCATTGTATCCAAGGCCATTAGTGCCCATACTTAGTGGATCACACACTCACAGTGGATGTAGGCCAAATTGGCTGAACCACTATACATTATTGTCTTATTTCCTCTTATACTCATCCCCTTCTACATACTTATACACTTATACATCTCAATGGCTGCCATGGCTGATACTGTTTGAGCTCACTATTACTTATCTGGTGGTGTTAAATCCAAGCATCATCATGCACTACCTCTGGTCTCACCCATAAAGAGCGATCCACCTCTATCTTCTCTCCATCACAATCAATCCCCAGCAGCTGCTGCACGTCTATGGGAGTCATAGTCATCTCCCCGAAGTCGAAATGAAAGGTGTGGGTAGTGTCCCACCACCTCTCTCCCAGAGAGCACAAGACTGCTATCAAACGAGGCGTCTCATCCAGCGCAGATTCCAACCTCCCAAAACCCACTGATGAGACCACCCAATGCACCACAGGTGGGAGATGCTCCCAGACATCCTTGAGCCCCGTCGTCCCGCGGGCACACATGTTCTTCAAAGAAATATCAGACTGGAAAAAAGAAAAGTCTCATCAAAAGTCAAGAAAGAAAAATCACCAAAAGAGAAAAATGCCAAAGGTCGGGTTACTTACATAACCGCCAAGGATCACTCTCGAAGAGCGATGACGCGATGGCTCCCACATCAAGGTCCGCTCATCCGTAACAGGCTCAAATGAATCAAAGGAGTTTTCACTCACCAAAGTAAGGGGCACCCTGTCCCTCCAATCCATATTCTCCCAATCATCAATGGTCAACCACTCCCGGTGGACTGTAGTGCTCACAAAGGCAGCCATTTCTTGAAGATCGGAACATTAGAACGATTTGCAGAAGAATCGCAGAGAGAGAGAAATAAAAATAAGCTGTGAAAAGATGAGGGGATTCGCCCCCTTTTTATAGGAAGCCAAGCCCCATGCCGATCGGCACCTCCCCCTACCATACCGATTGACTCCTCACCTTCCCGAGGCAGACCAAAAGTCCGTGCCACTGCTGAATGGCACTCCTAATACCATGCCGATCGGCACCCCACCTTAAATTTCGTACAGAAATTCCTAGAAAATACCAAAAAGCCTCGAAAAATCCTTAAAAAATTCTTAAAAATCCCTGGATGGATTTTGAACATTTTCACGACGAAAACTTTGCATTCCCTCAAGAGGAACCCTTCTTCCCCAGTGGAATCCTCAAAAACCAAGTGAAACTCCTCCCGGCAAAACTCCGGAGGATCCCTAAGGATCACCTGATCACTTCCCCCAGCGAAATTCTCTTATAGCACCCAAAATAGGTTGTTCCCCCCTACGAGGCCTCCTAAAAGCTTCCCTAGCTATCAGCTCCCTAGCTTAGATCAAAATCATAAAACACTTTCTCCAGTAGAATTGAATTCCAATCTTTATCTACTTTTGGGTCAGAATTGGCCCCGGTCTTGGATCGTCACCTGAGTTAGGTCAGAATTGATCTCGATCGTCGGTCGTCACCACTCTTGGGTCAGAATTGGCCCCAATCTTATATCGTCACCTGAGTTAGGTCAGAATTGACCTCGATCCTTGGTCGTCACCACTTTTGGGTAAGAATTGGAACCGGTCTTGGATCGTCACCTGATTTAGGTCAGAATTGACCTCGGTCCTCGATCGTCACCACTCTTGGGTCAGAATTGGCCCCGGTCTTAGATCGTCACCTGAGTTAGGTCAGAATTGACCTTGGCCCTCGATCGTCACCACTTTTGGGTCATAATTGGCCCCGGTCTTGGATCGTCACCTGAGTTAGGTCAGAATTTACCTCGGTCCTCGGTCGTCACCACTCTTGGGTTAGAATTGACCCCGGTCTTGGATCGTCACCTGAGTTAGGTCATAATTGACCTCGGTCCTTAGTAGTCACCACTCTTGGGTCAGAATTGGCCCTGGTCTTGGATCGTCACCTGAGTTAGGTCATAATTGACCTCGGTCCTCGGTCGTCACCACTCTTGGGTCCGAATTGGCCACGATCTTGGATCGTCACCTGAGTTAGGTCAGAATTAACCTTGGTCCTCGGTCGTCACCACTCTTGGATCAGAACTGGCCCCGGTCTTGGATCGTCACCTGAGTTAGGTCAAAATTGACCTCAGTCCTCGGTCATCACCACTCTTGGGTCAAAATTAGCCCCGGTCCTCGATCGTCCCACTCTTTAGGTCAGAATTGACCTCGGTTATTAGACCTTCACCCTAAGCCCACAAAATTGGCTTTGACCCGCAGAATCGGTCACCCTCGTCACTTAAGCCCACAGATTCGACTTTGATCCGTAGAATTGATCATCCCCAGCACACTCCTTAGGTCCTCAAAATTGGCCTCAACCCTCTGAATTTATCATACTCCCTCAAAATCATCATGTGGTGTCTATTCGACGGTCATCATTTGTTCCAAACTCACCCGTAGAGGGGCTCTATAGACACCCCATTATGTTACCCCTAACTCACCTTAGGTCCCTAGTACCTCCCCTCATCACTACAAACTTAGGTCATGTCTTGAGTACTGACCTAAAACCCATCGGGCACTCCCCGGCTCAATTTAACCTAAAATTCAAACTCTTCGTCTCGACCGAGACTTAATGAATATTTTAAGGGAACTGAATACCCTTTCCAATGGTCCACGCCGTCACAATTTTGACTTACCATGCGAACGAACGATCCGTTTGCGTTCGAAACCTGACCCAGAGGTCCAGGAACTCTCACGCTATGTTTGACCTAAGTCAACTCTTCAGCTCAATCGAGGATGAATGAATCTTCAAAGGGCACTAAATCCCCTTTCCAATAGTCCATCCTGTGTGTGACTCTGACTTTCCATGTGGACGAAAGATCCATTTGACTCCGAGAGGTCACCAAATGATTATCGGGCCCGGTTGACCAAAGTCAACTCTCCAAACCCGGTCAACCTCTTTGGAATGTCGAAGTAAATCTCCTAACCTTTCAAATGGTCCACCTCGTGCTCGATTCAGACTTACCATATGGACGAACGATCCGTTTGCATCTGAACGATTCCCTGTCCAATGGATCGATAAACGCTTCCGAGCCATATTTGACTCAAAGTCAACTCCCGAACCCGGGAGCAGTCCAAAGGAATTTCAAAGGTCTCTGAATTAACTTTCCAATATTATGCTCCTTGCACGATTCTGACCAATGATTTTCCCTCGGTGGCCAATTTTCTTAAAAAGCGTGAAGCGCACTGCCAATTGGTAGGTTCCAGACCATACCTATCGGCAGGCAGTTGTCGATAGGCAGGAAGGGGTCTGCGTCAATTGGCACTAACCTGAGCCTATAAAAATGAGGCCTTCACCTCATTTGCAGGAGGAGCCCAGATCTGATAAAAATCTCTCTGAACGAATCCCAAAAACCTCTCTCGAAGGCAGCGTGATTTCAACTTCCAAATCCCTTTTTTACTTCCACTTGTCATCATCCTTTTCATAAAACTTGGTGAATTATCCACTCTCCATCATCATCCAAGCGCAAGGGCTGCTCTCCAACATTCAAGATCAAGCTCAAGATCTTCAAGAAGGTCCAACTCTCTCAAACTCTCTCTTAAATTCCCAATAACTTGTTTTCTTATTTAAGCGCTTTTATTACCTCATTTGCCACATCCTAATATACTTTTTATTTAGTATTATTGCACATATCTTATTTTCATATAAATAAAAAACCTAAAAAATAAGAAAAAGAGGGTTTGCTCATAAATTCCAAGTAGGGATTCTCACACTTTTCCACACTTTTCTCACAACTAAAACACTTTTTCTACACACACACACACACATTCATAAATAAGAGATCACCATTTGGATTTATGGGATAAACCCCACCCCTCATTTTATATGCGAACTACGTGGACTTTGATGCCTTTATAGGCTACGTAGGCGTCTCGGGGTAAAAATCGAGACTCGAGTCCTTTTTCCCACTTTTTATCTTATTTTCTATCTTCTCTAAATCCATTTTCCTCATATTCTATATACTTGTTCTTAGTGACGTCTTACCCCATATGCGTTATCGTTCCATTATAACGATCAACGTAAGGGTAATCACGTAAATCTTACTTTCTAATATTATTCTTATACCTTCCTACGGATGACTCGCTTTATCTTTTCCATGGTACAAGTCGAGGATTCCTACATCCATTCTATGTATACACATGCACGCATATCACGGGGGGAAACATAAGGGAAAATTGCAAATATCCATGAGAGACCGAAAGGGCAGAATGGGTGCCCAACACCTTCCCATTTCGTAACTAAGCCTCCGAACCCTTCTCAAATCATTTGGTTTCGCACGCACCAGTATGTCTTTGGATGCCACCCTTCGGGGTGCCTTCCCCTTTTTCTTTTCTCTGTTTTGAGTAAAATAGACTAGCGACTCTGAATCACTCTACATTTTTACACGACATCTCAAATGACGCCGGTCGAAGCGCTCCCAAGAGGGATGCGCGGGACCCGAAGGATCCTTTTCCTCTGTGGCGGGGATCGAGGATGACCACAAGATGATCATCCATAAAATTTGTATCTAGCCGATGACCCTAGTAATGTAAAAGTCAAGTTGGTAAATTTCTTTAATGGGTTCCCAACCTCAAGATGAGTCAAGAGTTCCTTCGAATGTGTGGAACAAGATGACCAAAAGGAAAGTAATTGTTATACCTTTGGGTGATTTACGCTATTAAATAGTGTGACCCAGTATTTCTGAACTGGGATGAGATCCTTGATCCCCACCTTCAATATGAAGTTTCAGGAAGTAGTGGGGATAATATTTCATTTTGAGTAGGTTGCATCACCTATAGCCCGAGGAGTAGGTGAAAGGTTATTAACGACTGGTGGAACTATATGAAAGTAATTTTGGACTCATTGTGATCATTTCACTCCCACAACAGATATAGCTAGTAAGTGAATTATAATATAGTAATAGGAGAGAATATTACGTAATGGTAGAGTTGTGTGAAATCACGTATTAATTTATTGTGGACAAGGTGTTATTTGAGGTTTTGTATGGATACACCTTACTATCCTTCCTCTGGATGTTTAGACATGAGCAGATAATCAGAGTTTTGGATTAGTCAGAAGTTAGAGTCTGATGACTATAATTGGATAACCACAAACCATCTTAGGCATCTTTTGCATTTCATAAAAGTTATACCACTAGGAACAGATATTCGAAGAACGGACAAGAGTAGTCAGATGTTCATATGGTTTCTCCCAGGATGGGTTGTGTTTAGATAAACACAGGAATTAATACAAAGTGAGGTGCGGCCTCCCAATAATATTAAGATAATGCGGACAATGATGTATAGGCTATTTTTATTCGAATGTTGTTTAGTAAGAGCACAAGGTGAGGTGCCTTTATTGAGGTGTGACCCTAAAACTGATAAAGTGTCAAGAGTGTTAAACAAGCTTGCTGTGAAGCTGGGGCTATAGTGATCGAGCCTGACTTTGAATTTTGTTTTGAGTACTGGAGGATACCTATTTTTACCAGGCATGCCTTACTTTTCCGAATTTAGGGACGGAATTTCATTATTAGGGGGGAAGTATGTAATACCCAGTATTTTTATGGCTTTTAATTATAGATTAATTAAATTAAAATTCAAAAATTATTTAGAAATTAATTCGGATTTAAATGCTAGCAAAACGAGAGTTAGTATTTGATTATGATATATAATTATGTTGAATATTACTGAGTGAGTATAGTAATATATGATTATGGATTTATTAATATTATCGCGGGATGAAAATGCGACAGTTTTAGTAATTAAGTTGGGACACGTGTGCCAATCATGTCAGGACCCAATTTAATAGATTTAAAAATAATTTATTTTTATGTCATCCGTATGATCATTTTTAGTGCGCCAACGTGTCCGAAAGGGTCGAGATAGTCAGAAAACACTAGCCCGGGGTTTAGTTTGGGTCCCGGGGCATTTTAGGCCTAACCGGCAACCCAGGAGGGCATTTTAGTCATTTTTTTATATTTGAGGAATAGTGACCCAAGAATTTTAAGTGAATTATATCATCCAACACTTAGGATCCTTAGGGTTTCCATCACCATAATTCACAGACGACCATTAGAGAAGCAGTGGAGGAAGTTACCAAAGGAAAACCACCACCTTTAGGCTTTTTGCACCACCGTCACCGCCATCGGATAGATCAAGAAGACAGGATTACTCTTGTATCGTTTTCTCCAAAGGATCAGAACTTCTATTTCCAGGCAATTGATTTAACTTGCAATAATTCAGTGCATATATCATCCATCTTAGTTTAGAATTGATGAATAACCTTGAAAAATAATGAATGAATGGATTTGAAGAATTAAAATTTCAATCTGGGTAGGTTTTGCATGTAGTTTAACTTCTGGGATTATAGAAGCCATGAAATTATGATCCATGTGAAGAGAATTTTGAATTTTTTATTGAGTTATATAATGTTCTTGACGAAAATATGAGAACTAAGATTCTTGTGAAAATTATATGATTTGATCCAAGAAATTGATTTCCCATTATGATTTGATGATTCTAAAACGTTGGAACTTACGTATTTATGTTGGTATGATGTTAGGAATATATATTTGGGAGTTTGGGATATTATAGTAGAGGATTTGAGGGTTAAGTTTGATGAAACCCGTAGGCAAAATTATTCAAAATCGTAATAATTGTTTTATCGATCGATCGACACATGAATGTCGATTGATCGACCCCTTTCCCTTGATCGATCGACTCCTCCTGATTTTTGTAGATTATTTCCCTTTAAGTTTTGACAAATCCCAAGATTGTAAGAACTCGTAGGGTTTAATAGAATATTGGGGGACTTGGTTAAGGTCAGTAGGGTTGTAGTTTATGCCCGAAAATTTTTATACCTTTTGGGATTGAATGGCATACTTATGAGTGCTTACCGAGTAGTGAGGTACGGTTAGAAATTTTATAAAATTGGGACTGAAATTGGATGAATGTTAATTTAAGGTTAGGAACAGTAGAATAGATAATTTGAATTACTGAAATAACCTTAGAGGCAAGTGAGTGACTTAGTAACCTTTCGAGATAGGTTTAAATATTCGGATCTATACGGCGAGGGAGTTATCGCGCTAAACATATTACGTAGAATATCTGGGATGGCATTAAAATGCGTATGTGACTTGTAATATAGGATATAAAATACCTAATTAATGTTGCTAAATACTTAGGTTGTGTGATTACCTAGTATAGGGATGATTCTGTGTATGACCATGCATACCATGCTTGCTATCACGGGAGGTTGGTTTTTTGGAAAAAGGACCATCTTATCTTTGTGTGCCTTCGGGGGGATTTAGATTGGTACCTTAAGGATATAGGACTATGAATGACTTATCTGTGAGTTGATAAGTCAGCTAACCATGGGAGTGTAGGTATGTGCGTCACCCATGGGTATGTGAACTATGTTCGCCTCCAATATGTGTGAATTGTATTGATACGATTCTTGAGTGATTCGGAACATGTAAATCCTTGCGTGCATGATGTATAGGGATTGATAGTAGAGTATGTGTGCACCGCAGGTTCCAGTATTTTGGGGTGCCGAATTTGTATATATATTATGCTAGTGAATTATATATATAAACTTGTGATTATTTCACTGTTGCTTTGTAGATGTGAATAACTAAGATATGTAAATGGGTTAAGAATGTGAAAATCTAAATAACACTCGCGATAAGTAATTTAATGAATGTGAATGTGGGATATAAATATGACTTGTTTGGGTAATACGAGTAGGCACCCTATATTAGAATGTGAAAGTAGGAGTTAATGCGGACTAGTTAGATAGTGGCATAACTAGGATGGGTTAAGGGTATACTTTAGGCGTTCACATTAGTTGAGGGGTGAGAAACTCACGTGAGAGTACGCAACTGACATGTATATAATATTTACTATTTAATACAATTAAACACTTGTTGTTTTTAAACTGTTTTCACCTCGGGCTCTGACCCATTTTCCTCCAAATATATTTTGTTTTGTAAAAACCTTTTAGGTGCCCAGCCACAGGGACTCCAAGTATAGTAGTTCCATTCTGATGACGTGATTTAGTTACTGTGGAAGCTTTAGGATCTCAGTATCAGACGCCTCCACATTTATCCTTAGTTCCTTCAGAGTCATTAAGATCAGTTAGGGCATGTTGCCCATTCTTATTTAGAGATTATAGATACAAACTTTCATTATTTCCGATGTTTGTTTATCTATTCAGACTCTTGTATTGGTATTTTATTTTACTCTGGTATTATTATTGGAGTGTTTACTCCATACTGAGTTTATTTCTTTACGTTGGTTATTCATATGAGATTGTTTATGCAATTGATGATTAATGATTTAATTACTTGGTTAATTGTCAATTTAATTATTAAAATTTGGCATCTCTCTATTTTAAATATTAAGTGGCTAGTAAGTAACTAAATGTTTTCGACAATGATGCTAAGACTGAACCAACTTGATATTCTGTATTAATTTAATAAAGGAGTAGTTACCTGGTATTTAATTAGTCGGGGTGTCACAAATAATAAGAACTCCGTGGAGTCTTACAATATCCTCGATAAAGTTCTTAGCCAACTGATCAACATTCATCACAGTCTTGACAGCTGCAGACACCCCATTCTGATATCCTCTAAACTCTCGTTAGGTCCCTAGCATCTCCCTTCATCACTACAAACCCAGGTCATACCCCGAGTACCGACCTAGAGGCCATCATACACTCCCAGACTCCTTTTGACCTAAGTCAACTCTTCAGCTCGACCGAGACTGAATGATTATTGAAAAGGAACTGAAACCCCTTTCCAATGGGCCATCTCGTGCACGATTCCGAGTTACCATACGGACGAACGATCTGTTTTACTCCGAAAGGTCACTGAATTCTTCCAGGGCTCAGTTGACCAAAGTCAACTCCCTGAATCGGATCAAACTCTTTGGAGTGTCGAAGTACATCTCCTAACCTTTCCAACGGCTCACCCCGTGCATGATTCGGACTTACCATGCGGACGAACGATCCGTTTTCATCTGATGATCCCCCGTCCAATAGACCGATGAATGCTTCTGAGCCACGTTTGACCCAAAGTCAACCCTCGAACTCGGGATAAGTCTAAAGACTTTCAAAGGTATCTGCATTAACTTTCCAATGGTCCTCCCTGTGCATGATTCTAATCAATGGTTTGCATTCTATGGCCAAATTTCTAAAAAGGCCTGAAAGACACTGCCAAACGGTAGGTCCCAGACCCTGCCTATCGGCTGTGTGCCTAAACACACCTGCCGATTGGCAGGAACAGGGCTATGCCGATCGTAAATGCCCTGGGCCTAAAAAAATGAGGCCTTGGCCTCAAATCAAAGGAGCCCCAGATCAGAAACATATCACTCTCAGCAAATCCAGAAAACCTCTCTCGAATTCAGCGTGATTTCCACTTCCAAATCCCTTGCCAACCTTCACTTTTCATCATCCTTTTCATCAAACTTGGTAAATTAACTACCCTCCATCATCATCCAACTGCAAGGGTTTCTCTCTAACATTCAAGATCAACCTCAAGATCTTCAAGAAGGTCCAATTTTCTCAACTCTCTCCATAAATTCTCATAAATTCTCAATAACTTGTTTCATTACTTATTACTTTTATTCTCTTATCTCACATATCTTAATATACTTTTATTTAGTATTATTTCACATCTCTTATTTTCATACAAATAAAAACCCAAAAAAAAAACAAGAAAAAGAGGGTTTGCTCATAAATTCCAAACGGGAATTCTCACACTTTTCGTACACGTTTCTCACAACTAAAACACTTTTTCTATACACACACACACACACACACACACAAATAAGATAATCCCCCGATTGGATTTATGGGACAAACCCCACCCCTCGTTTTTCATGCGAACTACGTGGACTTTGATGCCTCTATAGGCTACATAGGTGTCTCAGGGTAAAACCCGAGACTCGAGTCCTATTCTCACTTTTTCTATTATCTCTAAATTCAATTCTCTTTGATTACATATATACATGCATATATTTGTCCTTAGTGGCATATTATTCCACATACGTTATCATTCCATTATAACGATCAATGAAAGGATAACTGCCTAAATCCTATTTTTTAATATTATTTCTACGAACCTTCCTATGGATGACTCACTTTACCTCTTCCATGGTACAAGTCGATGACTCCTATCTTCACTATATATATACATGTACACACATTACGGGGAAAAAAAGAAAAATAGAATAAACCCATGAGCGACCGTAAGGGCGGAATGGGTGCCTAACACCTTCCCATTTCGTAACTTAGCCTCCGAACCCTTTTCGAATCATTTTGGTTTCGTATGCATCAGTATGTCTTTGGATGCTGTCCTTCGGGATGGCTCCCTTTCTTTTGCCTGTTTTAAGTAAAATAGACTGGCGACTCCATCTCTCGACATTTTTCACCTCACCCAATGATGCTAGCCTGAGCGCTCCATAGAGGGACGCGGAGGACCTAGGATCCTCCCTCACGCTCCCGCCGCGAGGATCGGGGATGGCCACAGTGGCGACTCCGCTGGGGAAATTTTTATTTTGAGGGCTAGACTCTATTTACATGGATGTTATGTTTGATTATATTTCCCCCCTAAATTTTGCATGTTCCCCTTTACTACCAATGTGTACCTCATATGCTTCTATTCACGCACTTGTAGAAAATTCTCCATGAACACTTCACACCACGTGCACCTAGGTCCACACATATCCACACGTTGCACGCATCACCCATCCATACTTGGTGTACCATTGGTACTTGTACATTGCTCCCTGTTTGGCACAATCAAGAAAGACATTCTCATAAGATACTAATAAGAGAATCATGCATGATTCACACACAATATCACCAAAGAGCATTGTTATTGACCAAATTTTGTCCAGTAACAGGAGGGTCACTTCGTGATGGGCGCTGGTCCGGCAGGGTGCAGTTAGCCTAAGCGATATGACTTTCACCTTCCATTGGCCAAGTACCTTCGACGTATATCGAACGGTTCCCCCGCATCATACCGCTTGACCAAAGTCATAACGGGAGGTATATCGCAGGGAATTCGTTCACGTACGCTGAGTATATCGAATTTTCTCTCACACGTATCGTCCCCACGAGGTATATGGTGAGGCAATTTACGTACACTCAGGTATCTCAAATGGCTTGTCAACACGTATCGATTGCTCGCATGAGCACGACGTATATCATGGGATTCACGCCAAAGGGGGGAACCATTTTTTATTGACCCAAAAATTGCGTACCCTCATATATGTGTCAAACCTATGACACACATGCTAGATTGCCAGTTTCTACCCGAAATTCCAGGTCGGTCTGCCACCTAAATTTTCGCGCATTTTAAAATGGGATCCTGTCCGTGAGCCTGGTCACAAGTCTAGTCATAACTTTGCATATATTACAAACCCAAAATTTCCAGGCTCGGGTCTCGTCCGGTATTTTATTTTGCATTTAGTAGAATTTAATACAAGTGAGAACATAATAATTATAATAATCATGCTGAGGCCGTCTCTCCTTTCCTTATAAAAAAAAAATCCAAAAAAAAAACCTTCCTCCGTTATTTATGAAAAGGCCAAAAACATTTCTCATCTCTTTATCAAAAATCCAAAAATATTTTATTTTTCCATATAAAAAAAAAGAAGAAAAAAAAATTCATCCCTTTTTCTAAAAAATAAATCCCATTTTTGTGCCTTCTCAGGTCAATCGCAAACCCCTGGCCTGGCTCCTTATTGGCTTCGGTCTTCAGTCAGATCATCTAGGAGTTTCATCCATTCCCCTGTTACTTCTTTCGAGTCTAGAATCCATCCACCTTCCATAGAGAACACAAATCAAGTACCCGTTATGCAGCCTGATCCCACGGTAGTCCTAGCTCAGCTCGTGTCCAAGATTGATAACCTCCAGATTGAAGTCTGAGAGATGCAACGAAACTAGGTTCCCATTCCTCAAGAGCATGAGGCCCTATTCCCATGTGCTATGGATCCACCCGAGCCCATCTGGGTTCCCAAAGAGTATCAGCACGCTCCACGTGCCCCTCTTGTTAATGGGCCTTCGCTTATCGAGCTTTCGATGCCGAACCTCGCCCAGCATGGGGCTAACTTGCCTATGATCATTGATTCGAAGGAAGAAGAGCTGAAAAAAGTCAAAGAAGACCTCAAGATGCTCACCAAGAAGTTTGACCAAGTCAGAATCTCAAGGAATTACATGGACTACACCCACATGTCTCCTTACCCTAAAGCGAGGTTACCCGAGAAGTTCAAGATGCCAAATATCGAGAAATTTGGAGGAAGTGGACCCCCTATTGTTCATCTTCACAGTTATCACCGTTCCATAACTCTACTAGGGGATTCTGAAGAAGTGATGGCCTAATTATTTCATCAAACTTTGAAGGATAGTGCCCTCCGATGGTTTTTGTCTCTCAAAGAGTCTAGAATCTGTAGTTGGGAGGATGTAGCCTGGGAAGTCATGTCAGAATACAAATACAATGAAGAGCTTGAGGTCACCCTCTATGATTTAAAGATGCCCAAACAAAACTCTAGAGAATCAGTCAGTAACTTCATAGCCCGATGGAGGGGGAAAGAAGCAACCATGACCAATTTGACATCCGAGGAGGAACAAGTCAGTATAGTAAAGAAGAAATTATTACCCCATGTTCGAGCAATGATAGGAGGACAATACAACCCCCACTTTCGAGCTCTTAGAGAAGAAAGAGTAGAAATCGAGAAAGGTCTTGCTAAAACAGATGTCGAACCAAAGAAGGTGTCCGGACAATTCACCCCTATGAAATATGATAAGCCTGCCAGTGCTACAGTCTTAACCATCAATAACATCTCTCAACCAACCACATCATGGGCATCGAAAATCCGCCCTATCCCAGTTTGAAAGGAATACACCAAGCTCCATGCTCCCTTTTCCAAAGTTTATCAAACCTTATTGAGCTGAAACCTTATCAAACCCTTGGACCCTCATCCATTGCCAAATCCACTCCCAAGAAACTTCAAGGAAGATGCTCATTGCACCTTTCACCAAACCACTGGCCATACCACTAACCAATGCTTTCACCTCCGAAACATAATCCAAGGCCTGATTGATCGGGGTACTATCACCCCACCAGCCAATCCTAAGTCAAACACTACTCACAACCCACTCCTAAATCATACCAATGCAATATTTCTAGAATAGAACCCAGAATTCGATCCCTAAACTCAAATCACACCCATATAATATCCTAAACCTCTCCAAATTTGCCCATATTTCCTCCTTCGCCCTATTAACCTCGCTGATCAGGCACTGTCACTCCCTACCAGAGCATGCATCTCTGTCCGTACCCGTTCTAAAAATAGAAGCATGGAATTGATAGAAGTGTTAAACCAACTCCTAGAGTTTCAGCTCAAATTTCCCTCACAGATGATCACTGATGGCTAAAGGTTCAGTACGCTATTCATGGAGGCACGAAAATGGGCCCGAGAGTCAGATAGTTGGGTAGTACCGACCATTGAAGTCAACATAGATGATTTCATCCAGATCATGGTAGAATTATTCAGGTAAACCAATAACATTTGCAGTATGACTGAGTTACTTGATGCTCTGAAGCTACAAGGGCTCCTGGTCCCTTCACCTTTACACATCCCCACTGAATGGGATGACATGTATGAAGAATCCGTTGAAGTTATGGAATGCAACGACTTTACATGGAAAAACAGAATTATTACCACCGAATGGGGGGAATAATTTGGAGATTCGAATGAAGAATAAGCTTTCGAGAAAACTAGCTCGGTAGCCGACATGTGTGGAATGATATCACCGAAGAACCCCTTGGAGAAATAAACAGGGTGTCAGAATGACCCAAGGTCCATGAGGACACGGGATTCATGTTCTTCCCTTCTTCAGTAAATTGCATGGTCGGATCAGGGAGGCATTACCAGATCCTAATCTCACTACTAGCAAATAACAAAGGGAAGGGCATTGAAAACCTTCCTATGACAGAGATAACCCTCGAGGAGAGAAAGATCCTCGATCAACTAAAGAAAACTCAAGTAACATCACTCTATGGGGGCTTTTCATGTCTTCTCAGATGCATATAAATGCTTTGATCAAGTTTCTCACTGGACCCACAGTTCCTCCTTCTACCACACTAAAAGAAGCGATAATTTTGGTCGTATCCTTGACCTCCACCCGAATGCCATCCTTTTCCGAAGAAGAAATCCCCAGAATTGGGCCAAACCACAATCATGCACTCAATATCTCCGTCGAAGTTATGGGGAAGGTCATGCCACTCTCTCTTATATATAATGGATCCGCCTTGAATGTTTTCCCACTGAGAACCTTCAAGTGTCTAGGCCTGAAAGAAATCGATCTCGCTCTAACCTCTGCTGTCGTGCGTGCCTACGATAATACCCGTTAGGAGGTGATGGGATCCATAAAGCTCATAATAGGGGATATCCCTATAAACCCTATCATCGAATTCCAAGTTATTGACATCCCAACTTATTTCAATATGTTGCTAGGATGACCTTGGATTCATAGTATCAAGGGTGTGTCTTCCTCGCTCTATCAGAAAATTATAATTCTTCGTCGACGGACGGGTCATCACCATTTTGGGCGACAACGACAATACCGAGGGTATAAGTACCAGCAGTACAATCCTTAAGATACATCACAAGTTAAATGATATGCTCCTATTAGGATTCTGAGTTGAGCCACTCCAACTCCCGATAGGGGAAAACTTCAAAGAAAGGGTTTGTACAGAATACGACCCTCATGACAACGTCAATGTGATTAAGATGTTCAGAAACATGCACTTCATGACCGGACTAGGGCTAGGACAAAGACAGCAAGGGATACTTGATCCTATCAAACTGAAAAAAGCTTTCCCTCCTTATGGTTTGGGGTATCAACCATCAGAACAAGAGCTCATAGTGATCCGCTAGTCTCGACCAAAAAGAGGACTAGTTTGCTTCCAGACTATCCCTGGTGATTCCTTGAATGGACGATTCATCAAAGCGGGTCAAGACTTCCCCTTTTATGGCTTTGCGAAACCATGGTATGACCATATAGACAAGAAGATGAAGCCTGGAATGGAGATCTTTTTCCAAGACAGCTACCCATAAGCCGAGAGTTCCCAACACCATGTACAACCTCTCATAAAAAATATCGAAGAGACTAAGGAAAGTGACTCCGAATATTCCTTCAACTTACAGAAACTAGGGCTTACACTTTGCACGATTCATTCAGGAACTACATCACTGGATCCGTCCCAACTGATCAAAGCGGATGATACACCTCTCCTCAACTGGCATGCTGCACCAGTTCTACCTGTTGAAATCCCCCTAATCCTAACGTATACCCTATTTCTTCTTCTGTTGTCTATCCTTGCTCAAATGTAATCGAGTCCTCCTTTGATGAGGTTGTCAATGCTATTTTTCCTACAATGAAATAAACGAAGATTTTGAGTATCTTGTTGTGCCTTACATTAATTGTTGGATTCTAATCAAACTTTTGATGATGATAATTTTATAAATGAATAATTCTTAACTGATCTAAATAAGGTTAATAATAAACAACATAACCTCCTTCAAGTTAATGAAGAAGAGAATGCTGTCATTAACGTCGGTTTTAGTAGCCAACAGTGCGAGATTAGGATATGGGATACCCTTGATGAGCATGAGCGTGCACAACTCAAATAATTGCTAATGGAATTCATGGATGTCTTTGCCTGGTCTTATGACGATATGCCCGGCATTGATCCTAAAATAGCTCAGCATAAGATTCCCACTCTCCCAGATTACAAGCTGGTTAAATAAAAGTTGAGAAAGCTCTGCACCAAATGGTCTCTCAAAGTCAAAGAAGAGGTGGTCAAATAGTTAAATGTGGGCTTCATTCATGTGATTGAATATCCCACGTGGCCAGCCAACATAGTACATGTGACGAAATTAGGAGGGAAGGTTCAGATGTGTGTAGACTATCGGGACTTGAACAAAACCTCTCCAAAGGATGATTTTCTGTTACCCAATATCGATATGATTGTGGACAACACAGCCAGTCATGCTCTTAAGTCATTCATTGACTGGTTTTCCGGATACAACCAAATCAAAATGCACCCAGACCACCAAGAAAAAACCTCATTCATCACCCCATGGGGAACCTTTTGCTACACTGTTATGCCATTTGGTCTCAAGAACGCTGGGGCTACCTACGAGATGGCTGCCACAACCATCTTGAACAATCTGATTCTCAAAGAGGTTGAAGTCTATGTGGATGATATGATTTTTAAATCCAAAACTAGAGAAGTTCATGTTCCCGCTATCTAAAAGTTCTTCGAATGACTGCGACAGTATCAGATGAGACTCAATCCGCAGAAATGTGTCTTCGGTGTTATAAAGGAAAAACTCTTGGGATTCATGGTCAGTGAGAAAGGGATAGAAGCATATCCTACTAAGCTAAAAGCCATAATTGAGATGCCACCTCCCCGAACAAAGAAAGAAGTCTGAGGTTTCCTTGGACAATTGCAATACATCAGTCAGTTCATCAGCTAGCTAACCTCTATCTACGAACCTATCTTCAAACTCCTCCGAAAAGATTCAACTAAAGTTTGGAACAAGTCCTACCAAGAAGCTTTTGACCGAATTAAATAATATCTGACCCAACCTCCAGTAGTCATTCCACCACAGCCTGGTATCCACTTTCTCCTATACCTAACCATAACCGACACCACAGTTGGTGCTTTTCTTTCCCAATACATTGAAGATTCCCGCAAAGAAAGAGCCATATATTATGCTAGTCGCAAATTGGCCGGATACGAAGTCAACTACACTGCTTTGTAAAATGCGTGTGTCGCACTTGTCTGGGTCACCCAAAAGTTGCGGCACTATATGCTCGCCTTCCCTATCAAACTTGTATCCTGAATGGACCCCATCAAATACCTGCTTTAATTCTCGCCTTCCCTATTTCCCCAAAATTCCACTGGGGAAGTGATTAAGTGGTCCAGGTTTCGAACGTATTTCTTGGGGAGGTTTGAGACCTTTGTGCCATAGGAAGTGATCCTTAGAGATCCTCCAGGGGTTTTATCGGGAGGAGATTCACTTGGTTTTTGAGAGATCCACTGGAGAACTAGGGGTTTTTCTTAAGGGAATGCAAAATTTTCTTAGAAAAAATGTTATAAATCTTTCCGTGGATTTTTAAGAATTTTATGAGGATTTTTTCGGTATTTTTGGGGATTTTTTTACGAAATTTTAAGGGGGTGCCGGTCAGCATGGTGGAGAGGGTTCCATTTGGCAGTGGCACGGACTTTTGGACTGCCTCGGGAAGGTAAAGGGGAAGTGCCGATCGGCATGACCCTTGGCATACTATATAAAGAGGGCGAATTCCCTTCATTTCTCACAGCTTCTTACTTTCTCTTTTTCTACGATTTTCGTTTGCAAATCGTTCTATCATTCTGATCTCTAAGAAATGGCCGCATTTATGAGCACTGCAACACATAGGGAATGGTTTACTGTTGATGACTGGGCGAACGTGGAGTAGAGGGCCATGGCGCCTCTTGTTTTGGGGAGCGAGAATTCCTTTAGCGCATTCGATCCAATTGCGGATGAGCGGACCTTGCTACGGGAGCCATCGTGTCATCGCTCTTCGAGGGTGGTGAGCCCCGACGGTTATGTAAGTAACCTAACTTTTGGCATTCTTCTCTTTCTTCTTGGTGATTTTTCCTTCCTTCTTGAATTTTTGACAAGGTTTTTTCTTTTGATAGTCTGATAACTCTTTGAAGAACATGCGTTCCCGTCGGACGATGGGGCTTAAGGACGTCTAGGAGCATCTTCCACCTGTGTTGCATTGGGTGGTATCATCAGCAGGTTTTGGGAGGTTGGCGTCTGCGCTAGATGAGACGCCTCATTCGACAACGGTCTTATGAGCTCTAGGGTAGAGAGGGTAGGATACTACCCATACTTTCCATTAAAAATTTGGGGAGATGATCGTGACTCCCATAGACGTGCAACAACTGCTGGGGCTATATTATGACGGAGAGCAGATAGAGGTGGATCTCTCCCTACGGGTCAGGTCGGAGGAAATATGGGCGATTGTCCTTGCTGAAGGATGTTTTGCTGAGTAGGGTGGTTGATGTGTATGACAGGCTGTAGGTGAGGCAGATGGCCCTGATTATTCATATTGTTCGTGCTGGTAGGTTTCTTGGTGGCGTCAAGCGGCGACGTCATCCATTTGTGGTTCTTGACATACTTGAGGATGTTTTCCAACATCCCTCTCTATGATTGTGGGGAGCCTGACTTTGGCGACCCTCTATTTTTCTTTGAATGCATTCAACCAGTGCTGCCGATAAACTTTTACTGGAGCCATGTATCTTCTTGAGGTATTCTTCAGTTTGTGCATTCTCCTTTCATGCATTCGCATTTTCCTTATGCGTCTCTTTTTTATTGTGAATTCTTATCTTTGGCAGACGTGGTTCTATGAGGTGATTGGGTGAAATACCCAGCTTATTTCCCTGAAGGACGAGACTATTGGGGACTTCTACCGATTGTATCGATGGCGAAAGGCCAATTGGGAGTCGAAGGAATCTCTTTCTCTAGAGGCGATGCGTCTAGTCTTGAATGGCCTGACTAGTGGTAGGGTAAGACTCTTTCCTCTTCAGTCTTGGTTTTTGCATGTTCTGATTCTGTATTGACTTATGCCTGCTGGGGATTTTTAGGTGAATTTTTACCCTTGGGGGATACCCATTCAGGATATGGGGGCGACTGGGGTGAACGCACAGATGAGGCATTTGTTGGCACATGAGTTTGGCCATTTTTGGTATCTTAGGGAGAGGGTGGTTCGGCAGATTGCTAAGGAGGAGGTGATGGTGCCACCTACACAGCCTCCTATGTCCATGAGGCGGGAGCGGTTATTATCGGAGGATGCGAGGATCGCGATGATGATCGGTGAGTCCTACCTATTGTACACTGATACGGCTGCATCGTATGACTATACGGACTTTGTGACGAGCTGGTTGATGGCACCTAGCATATATGATGCCTTACATTTCCCTCCTGCGGGTTCGAGTTGTGCGGTGGGGTCTTCCCACAACGACGGTACTCCATCGGCGACGGCGACTTCAGATGTTCCCTTTGTTTGATTGCATACTCCTTCATACAACATCGACGAGCTGATGGAGGGATGGTCCCTATGTTGCACCGTCCTCATGCGATGGATCTGGAGGAGCTGGGTTTGATAGAGGAGGTTCTTCATCCTGCGGTATACCTTTCTGTTCTTTTCCTCATTTTGGTTTCTTTTCTGTTTTGATCCTTTTTGCTTTGATACTGATTTTTCCTTTTACTTGCAGCAAGTTTGGGTGTCGACCACTTGGTTGAGGGACATTAGGGATTGGATATCTTCGGTGACTGCCCATATTTGGGATGCTGTAAGGACATTTTTGTCCATTATCAATTTGTATGTCGTACACCGTTACACTGTTGAAGATATTCAAGATCGCATCTACATCAACAGATCCGAATATCAAAGCGTCTTCAACATTATATCCTCTGTGTGAATGAACTTGGTAAAATTGTGTTTTTACCTCCCTTAAAGTTCATATTTAATATTGGGAAATTTTTATAAAATGTTTTTTATAAAAATAAGAAGTAAGTTTTTTCAAGCAAAATGAGGCTTTTAAAAGTTTTTTATTTTTCTAGGAAGCCGGACCGGTCCGCCCCTCAACCGGACCGGTCCGCCCCTACCCGGACCGATTCGCTTGCTGCTGATCCAGTATACCCCGGATCGAATGCAAACCGATGGAGCCATATTTTAAAAGAACCGATCCGGTCATCCGGACCGATTTGCCCCCAAGCCGGACCGGTCCGCCTAGGATAAACTCGATCAAATCCGTGTGATATTTTTCCACCATCTTATATTTCCTATATATATTACTATTCCGATGGTGTATTCTTTCAAGTCTTTGAGAAAACGTTTTTAAGAGTACAAACACAACAAGACTTCAATTTTTGATGTGCCAAACATCTTTTTGATTCACACACAAAAATCCCAATTACTTTTGTGAATCTTTTGGAACCCTAGAACACAAACTTTGTTATTGTTCATCTTTGTGGAGAGATCTTTGCAACCGAGGGCTGCGTGTCATTTCTGAGGGAGTCTCTACAAAGTTTTATGGCTGCGTGTCATTGAGGAGAGCTGCGGTTCTTCCTGCGTTGTTTGGGCTGCGAGTCCTTGGAGGGTGCTGCGTGTATTCTCTTGCTGAGTTCAAGACTGCGTGTCTTTGTGGGTTGGCTGCGCATTGATCCATTACAGATTTCTCTATGTAATTGTAAGTTGCGGCTTGTATATTCATAGTGAAATAAAGGTTTTACCCGAAAGGGGTTTTTTCCTGAAATCTGTGTCTCAGCATATTTTTGTGTCACATGCTTTATTTATTTATGGGTTGACACACGCACCTTAGATGCATGTTTAGGGGCTGAAATTAAATAAGTGTGATATATTAGAAATTTGCGAAGTTAATCAATTATCACACGTTCTCAAATTGGTATCAGAGCAGGTTGCGCTAATTTATTGCGTATTCCTATTTTCCGCAAAATCGTGTGATATTGATTTTTTTGAAAAATCAGTTTTGTGAAAATTCGCATTTTTTCCTATGGGGCACTTATATAATCAGATGCCTATTTTTGACGGGTCTAATTATGCCTATTAGAAAGCTCGTATGAAATCAATTTTGAAATCTATTGACGAGCGTGTTTGGTTGCTTTGCGAAAATGGTTTGACTCCTCCCACGGTCACTGTTAATAACATCACCACTTTAAAACCCGTGTCAGCCTGGACTGAAGATGATTATAAATTGTCCAATTTTAATTCCCGTGGTCTGAGTGCTATTTCTGGATCTGTCTCTCCTGATGAGTTTCGCCGAATTATGACATGCACCACGTCTAAAGAGGCTTGGGATGTTTTGAAATTGACACATGAGGGTACGAACGCGGTTAAAGAGTCAAAATTACAAAATTTGGCCACCCAATTTGAGACTATCACCATGTCTGAGTTCGAATGCTTTGATGATTTTTATGCACATTTGTCGGACATTGTTAACACATGTTTTAATTTGGGTGAGGTGATTGATAACACGCGTGTCGTTAAAAGGATTTTGAGATCTCTCCCAAAACGCTTTATTCCTAAAGTCACTGTTTTGAACTCTTTGGGAAATTTGAAATCACTTAAGTTGGAAGAACTTGTAGGAGATCTTCAAACCTATGAGATTGATATGTTTCCCAAAACCATTAAGGCTAAGGATAATGGCATTGCTTTAAAGACTCATCTTAAGAAAAAGAAAGAAAAAGTTTGTGAGTCCGATTCTGAGGGAGATTTTGATTTTAATGATATGGCCTTGTTTGCGAAAAATTTTAAAAAATTTCTCAACATGAACAAAAATAATTCTTCCAATAAAAAGAATTTTTTTGAGAAAAATAAAAAGAAAGGAAAGGCCAAAGAAAGTGGTGAGAGGGAAAAAGATAATAAATCCGATGAGGAGTGTGAGGAAGATTTTGAGAACATCACTTGTTTTGAATGTGGGGGTAAGGGACATAAGTCATTTGAGTGTCCTACGTGGCTTAGAAAGAAAGGAAAGAAAGTAGCTATGCCCGCCACACTTAGTGATAGTAGTGAAGGTGAAGGTGATGAGACTAGTGGTGAGAAGTTTATAGCTTTTTCTAGTCGTGTGAGCACACCCACCTTGTCCCACAATAGTGCACACGAATGTGATAGTGATGGTTTGAGCGCTTCAAGTGAGGGAGAAAGTGAGAGTGAAAGTGGAGATGAAAGTGAGCTCCAAAAATCTTTTAGAGATTTGTACACCGAGACCTTGAAAACAAAGAAGTATAATAGGGATTTTGTTCGTCGAGTTTTAGATTTGGAGAAAGAGAAGGAGGTTTTGAGAAAGGAGAAGTGTGATTTGGCCGACACGTTGTCTTGTCTGACGACACGTGTATCCCAACTCGAGAGTGATCTCGAACGTTCCCGTGAGGTCAAAGTCAAGTTTGAGAACGCACCTAAGAAGGTTGAAAAGGTGGTTCTCAAGGGTAAAGGTGAGAAGTTTGGAATAAGTCATGATGGTGCCTCTTCTTCCCAATTAGCACCCGAGCCGGTTCCCACTTTAGTGTTTGATTCACGCGAGTCTCACCCTAACCCACCTAGGCGTCCCATTCCCATTAGGAGAGTGCATCCTAGAGTTTTTGAGAGAGGTGTTCCTAGGCCTATTTATGTTTGCTCACATTGCAAGAGGAGAGGACACCTTAGGGAATTTTGCTTTAAGTTGGGGTATGTGTCACGTTTTGCTTCTACACGTGTTTCTGGCACACATGCACCCACACATGATACTTTACACACTCCCGGAGACTACATGAGAGAGTTTGCACATTTAGGTGAGCAAGTTAAGTTTTTAGTCAAAACTTCACAAGAATTGATGGAGGTTTTTCATAAGCTGTCACCACCTTTGGAAAACCCCTCCGCACCTAATGATTGAGGTTTGACTTGTTTACTAGCATAGGGTGATTTTCTTGATGACATTGTTTGCCTATTGCTAGTATGTATCATTTTTGTATATTTTGTTTGAAAATTTCTTAAAAATAGAAAAAGATTTTATTTTGACAAAATTTTTGAAAAATCCAAAAAGATTTTTGTATTTTGTTTGCACCGTTTATGGATGAACACTTTGGATGACCAAGTCACAACATCATTCCATTTTCATGTGACTATTTGATAGTGTTTTGAGACAATAGGTCAATTCATCCATGTGCTTTATAATGTTTGGAGTCATTAAGATGTAATTAAGTGTTACTTCCTACATGTTTGACTCATGTTTCCTTTAATGCACACTTGCACGAATTTGTTTGATTATTTTGCTTGTCTTATCACATGTTGGTTGGGTGTTCTCACTTCAATCCTGTCCTTAAAATGAACCAAGCGCGATAAATTTTGATAAGTAAATTATGCATATATAAACCGTTTTGTGAGTTTGTGTGCTTTATTTTATAACGGGGAGGGGATGTGAAAGGTAATTATCTATCCTTTGCGCAAAAGCCACCGTTAAAAAGTACCTAAAAAATTGAGGAATTTTATTATCCGAGGTCCAAAGAGGTTAAAAGAGCCCGAAATTTTTTTAAAGGCAATAAAAAGATATTCATGCCAAAAAGGGGCCATTTAGGTTTTTGCACCAATTCTCCAAAGTTTGAGAATTTAGATTACCTCTAAAAAGAAAATATATATGAGGGAGTTTGGTTGGAGAATTAAAACGGGTTTGCACGTCCTTGAAATTTTTGAAAATGCGCTATATAGTTTTGGACGTTATTGGTGTGAAAATCATTTGACTGTGATTTGTTGATTTGCATAAAACGATGTCATCTAAATTCAACAAACGTTTACACTTAAGGATACCTTTGATGTTCATTCATAAGGAGTACACGTATGCATCGTGCACATATGATTGATTGAGTTGATTTACCTATCGAATGTGTTCACACCCATTCATTCCATTTCCATGACTTGGTTGTTTGAGTCTAAATTCATGGTGTGATTTTTGTATCATATTTGTTAAAATTGGTATCCTATCTTTGTATGAAAAATTTGAAAAATTCAAAAATAGCCTCTGTTTTTTTGTATACCGTGACACCCCGATTTTGCTTATTTGATTAATTCTTCTCATTTGTCTATTTGGGGACATCATAAAAAGGGGGAGAAAGAATTATCATATTATGGGGGAGTTTGAACTTTGGGGGAGTTTTTGAGATATAGCTTATGTTTTTATTAAATATTGGTATCCATGTTTATCTCATTTCAAACTTGATATGTCACGTGGTATTTGCTTTGTCTCATGTGTGTAGGTATAAAGATTGAAGATCAATATGTTGCACCCTCTGATGAGAAAAGCTTTGAGATTTGATGATTGTTGAATATTGAAGAATAAACGATGAAGATTTATACATTTGTATCTTTCCATCTTTAGGGTTCATGGGAGGGTAGATTTGTATAGGTCATAAGTTGATAATTCGAATATTTTTTATGTATGTACCGGCATAGACATAGGGGGAGATTTGTAAGGACATTTTTGTCCATTATCAATTTGTATGTCGTACGCCGTTACACCGTTGAAGATATTCAAGATCGCATCTGCATCAACGGATCCGAATATCAAAGCGTCTTCAACATTATATCCTCTGTGTGAATGAACTTGGTAAAATTGTGTTTTTACCTCCCTTAAAGTTCATATTTAATATTGGGAAATTTTTATAAAATGTTTTTTATAAAAATAAGAAGTAAGTTTTTTCAAGCAAAATGAGGCTTTTAAAAGTTTTTTATTTTTCTAGGAAGCCGGACCGGTCCGCCCCTCAACCGGACCGGTCCGCCCCTACCCGGACCGATTCGCTTGCTGCTGATCCAGTATACCCCGGATCGAATGCAAACCGATGGAGCCATATTTTAAAAGAACCGATCCGGTCATCCGGACCGATTCGCCCCCAAGCCGGACCGGTCCGCCTGGGATAAACTCGATCAGATCCGTGTTATATTTTCCACCATCTTATATTTCCTATATATATTACTATTCCGATGGTGTATTTTTTCAAGTGTTTGAGAAAACGTTTTTAAGAGTACAAACACAACAAGACTTCAATTTATGATGTGCCAAACATATTTTTGATTCACACACAAAAATTCCAATTACTTTTGTGAATCTTTTGGAACCCTAGAACACAAACTTTGTTGTTGTTTATCTTTGTGGAGAGATCTTTGCAACCGAGGGCTACATGTCATTGCTGAGGGAGTCTCTACAAAGTTTTATGGCTGCGTGTCATTGAGGAGAGCTGCGGTTCTTCCTGCGTTGTTTGGACTGCAAGTCCTTGGAGGGTGCTGCGTGTATTCTCTTGCTGAGTTCAAGACTGCGTGTCTTTGTGGGTTGGCTGTGCGTTGATCCATTGCAGATTTCTCTATGTAATTGTAAGTTGCGGCTTGTATATTCATAGTGAAATAAAGGTTTTACCCGAAAGGGGTTTTTTCCTGAAATCTGTGTCTCAGCATATTTTTGTGTCGCATGCTTTATTTATTTATGGGTTGACACACGCACCTTAGATGCATGTTTAGGGGCTGAAATTAAATAAGTGTGCTCTATTAGAAATTTGCGAAGTTAATCAATTATCACACGTTCTCAAATGCGGTCCCAGTTCCTTCTTGCTTGGTGCCGTCTACTTCATCCGGGGAGGACTCTGGCTCGGGTAGCGGCGGTGCGTCATCTCATCGTAGGGGGAAGAGAGTGCATCATAGGGATGGAAGCTCTTAGAGAGAGGGGGAGAGAGAGAATGTGCGTTCGTCTCATCCTGTTGTTCTTTCTTTTCTTTTATTTCCTGTAAAATTTGATGTAACACAGAAGAATATATATATATATATATGTAATGCAATGGGATTTTTATTATCTTTTATTAATGGTGAATGCATGCACATGTGCTTTTACTTTGCTGTTGAGACCGTACAAAGACATATTTTTGGGATTTGGAGGAAAGTTGAAACATGAGAAATTATATAGGGGTGGAAGAGGATTTTTGAAATTCTGTTTGAGAATATCAATTTATTTTTTATTGAGCTTAAGATTTTGACAAAAAAGGAAAAAGAAAAATTTCCAAAAATAGGGGGTTACCGATCGGCAAGACCCTTGTCCTTCCTATCAGCAGTCAAGTCCAGTCCCATCAATTCAAAGCTTTGATTAATGACTTCTTCAGCCTCTTGTACTTTGTGGGGTAGGATTTCCTCCGATTTCTACAGGGGTCATGTTTTTTGTGAGGGTTTTCGAGTATAAAAAGGAGTAAGGGCGGAGTGTTTTCATCACACCTTCACATTCTTACTTACTTGCCTACTATTTCTTAGTCTTGTAAGATGGCTCTCCCCGGTAGCATTGAATTTTCTAACTACCTCGAAGCCTTGGAAGCAATGTGCTCTTATAATGTCGACTACGATGCTTTCAACATGCGTCGAGTCTCTTTGTAGCGCAATTGTCCCATTGATTGGAACATGCTAACGACGGTGGTGTAATTTTGGTACCCCGAAGATCATGTATTTCGCTTTGGGTTGGATGAAGTGTAGGGACATAATTTTTTAAATGCCCAGGGTAGAATCTAGGAATTTTCTATTTTTTCTAGATCACATTTTGCATGTCTGATACCGCTACATTCGGCACGTCAACTCGATCATCCTTGATGGCCTTTATCCGAATTCAATGCATCCATTATCTTCACGTGCATCATGCTTCATGCGACGTGCTTCTCAACTCATTCCCACTACTCCACTACGCATTATCGGTAAAATGGTTTATTGGAGCTTTAATATTTGCATAAATATTTGGAAAAAATTTTTGAAAATTATTTTTGAAGTCTGGATTAATTTTTTTCAAAAGTAGAATTTTTTTTAAGTGTAGAAGCGAAGTGCCTTGAACGACGAGCTCGCTCAAACGACTTTGACTATCGTTCACGCGAGATAGGCATGTCGCGCGATCTCGTTCGAATGACATCTGTCCTTCATTCGAGCGACATGGCTATCTCATTCGAATGATCTACCGCCTCGATTTTTGTATAAATACCTGTTCACCTTTTACACAATTTTTAAGTCTTTCTGCCATCTCAAAATTCTACAAAAACAGTCCATAATAAGACTTCATCTTTTTAAGGTTTTCTAAACCTTTTTTATTCACAAAACCATTCCCATATACGAGTGTGAATCTTTAAACCTTCAAGAGGATCATTTACTCATCTGGAGTAATTTATGAGGAAGTCGTTCTCTTCTTCATTGCTGCCCTACTAGAAAGGGATAGTTCCAGCCGACGACATTAGAACCAACACCCTAGGGTATTTCTATGTCATATATTTTCATTGTAATCCGTGTAAGCCGTTTTCTTACAAATTTATAGTGAAAATAAAAGGTTTTTCCCCGTTGGAGGATTTTTCCTCATTTGTGTGTGTTTGAATGTTCTTACTTGATTTTATCATCATCAATCACACATAGATGCATGTTTAGGACTTAACTAATAAAAACTAAGTTTAATTAAATAACTTCCTTATTTGAACACAATCGCACTCTTCTAAAATTGGTATTAGATCCAGTTACACAATTTTACCGTGTAATTTTCCGTAAATTTTCTAAGATGTCAGTTTTCTAAAAAATTGATTTTTTTTAAAACGAGTGTGTTCATAATGGAGAAGTTATATAATAAAATGCCAGCTTTTGACGGGACAAACTATGCATACTGGAAATCCCGCATGAGATCTGCATTAAAAGTCATTGATGAACGTGTCTGGATTTTGGTTGAAAGAGGGTGGACGCATCCCTCCGTCACTCTTGAAAACGTGACCAATTTAAAACTTGTTACTACATGGACTGAAGAAGAATTTAAATGGTCATCTTTTAATTCTAAGGGTTTAAGTGCTATTTCTGGGTCTGTCACACCTAATGAGTTCAAACGCATAACGACGTGCACCACGTCAAAAGAGGCATGGGATGTTTTGCAACTTACCCATGAAGAAACTAATGCTGTTAAAGAGTCTAAACTGCAAAATTTAACAACTCAATTTGAAACAATCACCATGCTTGAATCTGAATGTTTTGTTGACTTTTATGCTAGACTGTCTGATATTGTTAACACTCGTTTTAATCTTGGTGGACACATTCCTAATGCTAGAGTTGTTAAAAAGATTCTTAGATCACTGCCTAAGCATTTTATCCCTAAAGTCACTGTGTTAAATTCTATGGGTAATTTAAATATGCTTAAATTGGAAGAACTTATAGGAGACTTGCAAACGTATGAAATTGATATGTTTCGTAAATCTATCAAGTATAAAGATAAGGGAATTGCACTTAATGTCCAGGAGAGAAAGAGTGAGGGGTCGGAAAGAAAGAGGGGAGAGTCATCTAGAAAAAGAGAGACAGATATGTCAGATTCTGAGTGTGATTTTGACTTAGATGATTTGGCCCTATTTGCTAAAAATTTCAAGAGGATTCTCAAATTCAAGAAAAATGGTAATTTTAAAGATAAAAAGAAGTTTGAGAAAAATAAGTTTGAAAAGAAAAATGAAAAAGATTTTAAAGATCCTCCTAAAAAGGAAAGTGAGATATGCTTTGAGTGCAGCGGTAGGGGTCCTACAGCTTTTGAGTGTGCTACTAGGCTGAACAGAGAAAAGGCTAAAGTTATCCTTATGCTACCCTTAGTCACGACAGTGAGGTCGAGTTGGTGGGTTCTGGAGACGAGTCATCGCATGAGTGTAACTTCACCGCATTCATGGCTAGTCTTGAGAGCTCTTCTAGTGCTCCTCACGACGATGATGATGCTGATTTACAGGGACACCTCGATAGTGAGATTGATGTAAGTGAGGGGGAGGATGATGCAAGTGAGAGCGAGAGTGATCTTCAACGCGCCTAGGCCAAGCTATATTCTGAGTCATTTAAAACTAAAAAGTGTAACAAAGCGTTAGTTCTTAGGATCACCGCTTTAATAGAAGACTTAAGAAAAGAGAGAGAGAGAGAGAGAGAGAGAGAGAGAGAGAGAGAGAGAGAGAGAGAGTCCTCAACCTGCACTACCTTAAGAGAGAGAGAGTCTGCTTGTGTTGAGAAAGAGAGTTTGTTTAAAGAGAGAGAGTCATTTTGAGAAAGAGATAGGGGACTTGACTAAACAAGTGTCTAGTCTTACGAGTGAGATCCATTCCTCCGGGGAGACTCAGAAGAAACTTGAAGCCCTTGTATCCCAGCTTACTCATGATCTTGAGAGAGCACGGATAGTCAAGGTACAAATCGAGTACAGATCTGGGAATATGGGAAAGATGCTCCTCGACCCCGCTTTAGGTTTTGGTGATAGTCAGGGAATAGGTTATGATGGTGCCTCCACATCCCAAATTGCACCTGGACCAGTTCCTGAGTTTAATACAACTCCTTATGGCCATCGTCCAAAACCTCGAAGGAGAGTTCGACCAAGAAAAGAAAACCAAGGTCCGCCTAAGACTGTGTTCTTTTGTACATATTATAAAAGAAAAGGCCACCTCAGGGAGTTTTTCTATAGTATGGGTCGGACACGACGTACTACTTCTCCACCACAGCATGCTGATGATTTTACCCGAGAGAGAGTTGAGTTTTTAGCTGCCACATCATAGAGTTTGATGGAGTAATTCTGACGGATGTCTTTGCCATCAGTGAATGCTTCTCACATTTCGGCTAAAACCAATAACAATAAGGGTAAACAAAAGGTCACCAGTTCTTAGGTACCTAAGAAAGATAAAAAGGCTTTTGTTGTTCATGTCACTCTCAAAGCACATTATACCTCACAATGGTATTTTGATAGTGGGTGCTCCAGACATATGATAGGTGATGCCTCATTTTTTACTTATCTTGAGGGTTATAAGGACGGTAGAGTCACCTTTGGACATGGGAGCAAGTCTAGCATTGTAGGACGTGGTACTGTAGAGTTACCAGGATTTCCTAAGCTAGAGAATGTCTTGTACGTCAAAAGTTTGAAAGCAAACCTTCTCAGCATTAGCCATCCGTGCGATGTTAAGTTTGCCATAAAGTTTGACCGGGACGCATGTAATGTATATAATCAAGCCTGTAAACTTTTAGTGCGAGGGGTGAGGACAGAGGATAATTGCTATGGGATTGAGCCCACGTCCTCACTTATCTGCAACAACACCACGATCACTCCTATGGATCTATGGCACCAACATCTAGGTCACATAAACATTAGAGATTTAACTCATTTAGTTAAAAAGGACCTAGTACGTGGCTTACCATCACTTGCAAAGCCAACTTTGATGGTTTGTGGACCCTGTCAGTTGGGAAAACAAATTCGTATCCCCATAGGAAGTTGCATTCCATTACCTCCTCTCGTGTACTTGAGCTTATTCACATGGATCTTATGGGTCCTACTCGTACTAAGAGTCTGGGTGGTAAGAGGTATATCCTCGTGATGGTGGATGATTTCTCCATATACTCGATTGTAGGTTTTCTGAGGGAGAAATATGATGTTGTGGAGTTTTTGATGACCAAGTGTCGTGTCCTGCAAAATCAACACGAAGTCACTATTAATAGGATACATAGTGACAACGACACTTAATTTAAGGAAGCAAAGGTAGATCTTTACTGTGATAGCCTTGGGATCAAATATGAGTTTTCTGCTGTAAAGACTCCTCAGTAAAATGGGATTGTTGAGAGAAAGAATAGGATGATCCAAGAAATGGCTAGATCTATGCTTCTAGGTCGTAGAGTTTCTAGGAAATTTTGGGCAGAGGCAGTGTCTACTGCATGCCACATGATGAATAGGGTTTACCTACGTCCACACAAACTTAAGACGCCTTATGAATTGTGGACTGGCAAGAAACCCAACCTTGCATATTTTCGTGTTTTTGGGAGTAAATGCTACTTCCTACGAGATAGAGAGAAATTAGGAAAGTTTGACTCCCGGAGCGATGAGGGAATATTGCTAGGATATTCATCGAATAGTAGACCGTACCGGGTTTTTAACCTAAAGAGCTCTAAGGTTATGGAGTCAATAATCGTCACCGTGCAAGATGACGAACCTCCGACGGTTATTGATCCTAACCTTCAGTGTGAGGATGAGGAATTTTTTGGCAGTGATTTACTTGTCCCTCACCCACACTCTGTGGATCCTACTCCTGTGTTAGGGGACACACCAGCTTGGGTTCGCAAGAGTCATGACCCTACCTCCATTGTAGGTGATCCCACTCTTGGGGTCAAGACTCATGCTCAGCTAGAAAACGTTGTTATTCACTTTTTCTACACGTCCAAAGTCGATCCCAAGAATCACAAAGAAGCACTCAAGGATGAACACTGGATATCTGCTATGCATGATGAGTTACTTCAGTTTAAAAAGAACAATGTTTGTGAACTAGTCCCCCGACCAAGTGAGACTAATGTGATAGGTACCAGGTGGATTTTTAAGAATAAAATGGATGAAAATGGTACCATAATAAGAAATAAGGCTAGGTTGGTCGTTTAAGGCTACACACAAATAGAGGGTATAGACTTTGGGGAGACATATGCTCCTGTTGTGAGGCTTGAGTCCGTCCACTTAATACTCGCCATCGTATGTCATTTGTGCTTCAAGTTATATCATATGGATGTCAAGAGTGACTTTCTGAATGACATTCTATAGGAGGAGGTTTATGTGGAACAACCGAAAGGGTTTGAAGACCCTAAGCACCCGGAGCATGTCTACTATATGAGGAAATCCTTGTATGGTTTAAAGCAAGCACCTCGTGCTTGGTATGAAATGTTTACTTCCTATCTCTTAGCTCGTGTCTTTAAGAGAGGGGGAGTTGATATGACGTTGTTTGTCAGGAGAGATGACGGTGCTATTTTGGTTGCCCAGGTCTATGTGGATGACATAGTCTTTGGATCCATATGCTCCCAACATTCACATCACTTTGAGGAGGAGATGAAAAGTGAGTTTGAAATGAGCATGGTTGGTGAGCTTACTTTCTTCCTTGGTCTCCAGGTTTGTCAGTTAGAGGATGGGATGTTCATCTCCCAATCCAAGTATGCTAGAGACCTAGTGGAAAAATTTGGTTTAAACTCTGCTAAGCATGCACGTACACCTATGAGTACCACTACCAAACTTAGTAAGTACACTTCAGGCAAGGACGTAGATCAAACCTTGTATCGGAGTATGATAGGTAGTCTTCTCTACTTGACTCCCAGTCGCCCTGACATAGCCTTTAGTATTGGAGTCTGTGCGCGATATCAGGCGTCCCCGAAAGAGTCACACTTACCTGATCTAAAACTTATTATCAAATACGTGAATGGGACTCTCTCATACGGTATTTGGTATTCCTTTGATACCGATGACCGTTTGTCCGCCTATTCAAGTACCGATTGGGACGGGGATGTAGATGGTTGTAGGAGCACTTCTAGTGGGTATTTCTATTTTTGTTCTGCTCTTATCTCCTAGCTGAGCAAGAAGAAAAATTCCATCGCTTTGTCCACTGTGGAGGCTGAGTACATATTCGCCGGGAGTTGTTGTAATCAACTCTTGTGGATGAAGCAAATGTTGGAGGATTATGGGATTTCACAGGACACCATGACTATTTCTTGTGATAGCACGAGTACGATACACATATCCCACAATCCAGTCCAACATTCGCGCACAAAGCACATCAGGATACGCGAGCACTTTATACGTCAGTTAGTTGAGGATAAAGTCGTATCCCTGAGTTTTGTACCCACCGACCGTCAGTTAGCTTATATTTTCACGAAACCTTTAGATGCCCTTAGATTTGAGAGTCTTAGGAAGTCTTTGGGGATTTGCACAATTGACTGAGGGGTTGGTCCGTGTCTAGGATAGGATGCTTTTTCATGTTCATATCATATGCTTCCTATCGCTAGCTTGTATCATGTGTATTATTACTTTTTTTTTCTTTATTTTTTTTAGAAAATACAAAATATATTTTTTTTAAATTTTAAAATCTCAAAAAGATTTTATTTTGATAAATTTTTGAAAAATTCAAAAATATTTTTGTATTTTATTTGCACCTTTTCTGGATGAGCTTTTAAGATATCCGAGTCACAATTTCATTCCATTTATCCATGTGACTGTTTAATAGAGATTTGAGACACTACATCATTTCATCCATGTGCTTTACATTGTTTGGAGTCTTTTAGATGTGATTAGTGATATCTTTCTACATGTTTGACTCCTATCTCCTTTATTGCACACATGCACGGCGTTATTTGATTATTGTACATGTCTATCACATATTGGCTTGAGTGTTTCCATCTCAATTCTGTTTAAACAACTAACAATATGTGATAAAACTTAACAAGATTGGAATGCATGTAAAAACCGTTTTGGTGAGACTGTGTGTTTATTTAAAAATGGGGAAGGGCTTCGAAAGGTTCATTTAGCCTTTGTGATTCTAAGCCACCATTAAAAAGGACCTAAAAATTGAAGAATTTTATTATCCGGGGTCCAAAGAGGTTAAAAGATCCCGAAAAAATTAAAAGCAATAAAAAGAAATATATGCCAAATATGGGCCATTAGGTTTCACCATCAATTCTCCAAAGTTTGAGAATTTAGAACGCCTCTATTCAAAATATAAATCTGAGGGAGTTTGGTTGGAAAATATAAACGAGTTTGCACTTCCTTGAAAGTCCTGAAAAAGCATGAAATAGTTTTGGACGTTATTGGTGTAGAAATCACTTTGATCTTTGATTTGTTGATTTGATTGAGTTAATGTCTCATATAACCACCTTTTTACACCAAAGGAAGATTTTGAGTTCATTTGTTAGGAGTATTTGATATTCATCGTGCACATATGTCATGTTTGTATGCATTGATTTTCCTATCGAATTTTGATCACACCCCTACATTTACGCTATCATTGACTTGGTTGTTTTTGTGCTCTTTCATGGTGTGATTCTTTGTTATATATTATGTGTGAAAAGTTTTGAAAAATAACAATTTATTCCTGTGTATATTATGTGTCATTCTCCATGTGCATTCATTTATGCTTCTCATATATGTCTATTTGGGGACATTATAAAAAGGGGGAGAAGAATTATGGGGGAGAATTGTTTTGGTGTTTGGTTGATTTATGAATGATTTGCTTAAGCTTAATTGATCATCAATTTTTGCATATAATTATATTTCAAATTGTTGCTTGTCACGGGTATTTTCTTTATCTCATGTGTGTAGGTACAACATTTTTCATTATTTGATTACACACCCTGATGAGAAAAGCTTTGGAAGTTTCTAAAGAGATGAATATTTGGAAGACATGTCATTTAGTATTCTCAGTAAGGGTGAAGGAACCATGCGCCCTTATAGCTTCAGAGTATAAAGTAACTCAGTCATACTGTAAATATTATTGGTTCGCCTGAATATCTCTGCTATAACCTAGACAACATAATCTAAGCTGACTTCATCGATTGGTACTACCCAATTGTCCGACTCTCGAGCCCATTTTCGTGCTTCTAAGAACAGCGTACTGAATCTCTGACAATCAATGATCATCCGTGAGAGAAATTTTAGCTCGAACTCTAGGAGTTGGTTTAAGACTTCTGATAATTCCATACTTCCATTTTCAGAACGGGTATGGATAGCGATGCATGCTCTGGTAAGGAGTGACAGTGCCTGATCAGTGAGGCTAGTAGAGTGTCAGAGGAAATGTGGGAAGGTTTGGAGAGGTTCAGGAGAGTATATGGGTGTGATTTGAGTTGAGGGGTCAAATATTGGGTTCATTTCTAGGAAGATAGCATTGGAATGATTTGGGAGTGGGTTGTGAGTAGTGTTTGGCTTAGTATTAACTGGTGGGGTAATGGTACCCCAGTCAATTAAACCTTGGATTATGTTTTGGAGGTGAAAGCACTGGTCGGTGGTATGGACAGATGCCTGGTGAAAGGCGTAATGGGCATCTGCCTTAAAGTTTCTTGGGAGTAGATTTGGCAAAGGACGGGGATCCAAGGGTTTAATAAGGTTTCGGTTCAACAAGACTTGATAAACTTTGGAGAGGGGAGCATGGAGCTCGGTGTATTCTTTTCGGACTGGGATAGGATGGCTTTCTGGTGCCCACGAGGTGGTTGGTTGAGAGATGGTGTTGGTGGTTGAGACTATAGCGCTGGAAGGCTTATCATGTTTCTTGGGGGTGAACTGTCCGGACACCTTCTTTGGTTCGACATCTGTTTTAGCAAGACCTTCCACGATTTCTACTCCTGCTTCTCTGAGAGCTCGAAAGTGGGGATAGTATTGTCCTCCCATGGTTGATCGGACATGGGGTAAGAAATTCTTCTTCACTATGGTGACTTGTTCTTCCTCGGAAGGCTGATTGGTCATGGTTGCTTCTTTTTCCCTCCATCAGACTATGAAGTTACTGACTGATTCCCCAGAGTTCTATTTGAGAAGCTCTAAATCATGGTGGGTGACCTCAATCTCTTTATTGTATTTGTACTGTGACACGAATTCTCAAGCTACATCCTTCCAACTACGAATTTTGGACTCTTCAAGAGGTAAAAACCATCAGAGGGTGCTATCCTTTAGAGTTTATTGAAATAATTGGGCCATCACTTCTTTATAAGCCCCTAGTGGAGTCATGGAATGGTTGTAGCTGCGGATATGAACAATCGGGGGTCCACTTCCTCCGAATTTCTTAATATTTGGCATCTTGAACTTATCGGGTAACCTCGCTTTAGGATAAGGAGACATGTGGGTGTATTCCATGTAATTTCTAGAGATTATGACTTGTTCAAACTTCTTAGTGATCATCTTGGGGTCTTCTTTGACCTTGTTCAACTCCTCCTCTTTCGGATCAATGATCATAGGAAAGTTGGCACCATGTTGGGAAAGGTTCGGCAATTGAAGTTGGGCAGGCGATGACCCATTAGCAGGAGGGGCAGTGGAGCGTGATAATATTCTTTGGGAACCCAAATAGGCTCTAGTGGATCCATAGCATGAGGTAATAGGGCCTAGGGATCTTGAGGAACGGCAACCTAGTTTCGTTGCATCTCTCGGACCTTAATCTGGAGGTTGTCAATCTTAGACAAGAGTCAAGCTAGGACTACCGTCAGATCTAGATGCACAACGGGTACTTGATTTATGTTCTCCATGGAAGGTGGATGGATTCCAGACTCGAAAGAACTAACAGGGGAACGGACGAAACTCCGGGGTGATTTGACTGGAGATCGAAGCCAATAAGGAGCCAGGCCAAAGGGCTTGCGATCAACCTGGGAAGGCGCAAAATGGGATTTATTTTTTGAGAAAAAGGATGAAAATATTTTTGACTTTTTTTTTTTTAGATTGGAAGACAAAATATTTTTGGATTTTTGATAAAGAGAGGAGAAATGTTTTTGGATTTTTGATAAATAGGGGAGAAATGTTATTGGGTTTTTGATAAAGAGAATGAAATAATTTTTTTTTCCGGGAGACGGTCTCAGCATGATTATTATAATAATTATGTTCTCACTTATATTAAATTCTCCTAAATGAAAAATGAAATGCCGGACGAGACTCGAGCCTGGAAAAATTGGGTTTATAATATATGCAAAGCTATGGCTGGACTTGTGACCAGGCTCACGGACAGGGTCCTGTTTTAAAAATACGCAAAAATTTGGGAGGCAGGCTGACCCGGAATTTCGATAGAGTTTCGGGTTGAAACCGATAATCTTATATGTGTGTCCTAGGCTTGACACCTATATGCGGGTATGCAGTTGGTTAGGTGAATCGGAAAGGGTTCTCCCCTTTGGCGTGACGTCCACGATATACGTCTTGCTCTTGCGAGCAATCAAGACATGTGGACAAGCCATTTGATATACCCGAGTGTACATTAATTGTGTCACCATATACCTCTTGGGGACGGTATGTGTGAGAGAAAATTCGATATACTCGACGTACGTGAACGAGTTCCCTGCGATATACCTCCCGTCATGACTTTGGATAAGCGGTACAATGCGGGGGAACCGTTCGATATACATTGAAGGTACTTGGCCAATGGAAGGTGAGAATCTTATTTCTTAGGCTAACTGCGCTTTGTCGGACCAGCGCCCATCACGAAGTGACCCTCCAGTTAGTGGACAAAATTTGGTCAATCACAATGTTCTTTGGTGATGTCGTGTGAATCATGCATGATTCTCTTATTAGTATCTTATGAGAATGTCTTTCTTGATCATGCCAAACAAGGAGGAATCTACAAGTACCAATGGTACATCAAGTATGGATGGGTGATGTGTGAAACACATGGATATATGTGATCGTAGGTGCACGTGGTGCAAAGTGTACATGAAGAATTTTCTATAAGTGTGTTAATAGAAGCATAAGCATGGGATACGCGTGAAAAATGGGAACATGCAAAAATGGGGGAAAATATAAACAAACATAACACCCATGTAAATAGAATCTAGCCCTCAAAATAATATCCCCAGCGGAGTCGACACTGTGTCCATCCCCGATCCTCGCGGTGGGTGGGAGCGTGAGGATCCTAGGTCTCACGCGTCCCTCTCGGGAGAACTTTGGCTGGCGTCATTGAATGAGGTGAAAAATGTAGAGAGATGGAGTCGACAGTCTATTTTATCAAAAATAGACAAAAGAAAGGGCGCCAACCCGAAGGACATCATCCCAAAGACATACTGATGCATACGGAACCAAAATGATTCAAAAAGGGTCCGGAGGCTAAGTTAAGAAATGGAAAGGTGTTAGGCACCCATTTCACCCTTACAGTCTCTCATGGGTTTTTGCTATTTTCCTTTATTTTTCCGGTGATATGTGTGCATGTGTATATGTAGTGGAGACAGGAGTCATCGACTTGTACCATGGAAGAGATAAAGCGAGCCATCCGTAGGAATGTAAAGATAATTTTAGAAAATAGGATTTGTGCGATCATCCTTGTGTTGATCGTTATAATCGAATGATAACGTATGTGGAATAATACGCCACTGAGAACAAATATATGCATATATATGTAATCTAAGAGAATTGAATTTAGAGAAAATAGAAAATGGGAAAAATAGTAAAAAATAGGACTTGAGTCTCGGGTTTTACCCCAGGTGCCTACATAGCCTATAGAGGCATCAAAGTCCACGTAGTTCGTATGCAAAACGAGGGTTGGGGTTTATCCCATAAATCCAATCGGGGGATTCTCTTATTTTTGTGTGTGTGTGTGTGTGTATGGAAAAAGTGTTTTAGTTGTGAGAGAAGTGTAAGAAAAATGTGAGAATTCCTGTTTGGAATTTATGAGAAAACCCTCCTTTCTTATTTTTTTGGGTTTTTTATTTATATGAAAATAAGAGATGTGCAATAATACTAAATAAAAAGTGTATTAGGATATGTGAGATGGGAGAATAAAAGTACTAAGTAATATAACAAGTTAATATGAATTTATGGTAATTTAAGGAGAGAATTGAGAAAATTGGACCTTCTTGAAGATCTTGAGCTTGATCTTGAATAATGGACAACAGCCCTTGCACTTGGATGATGATGGAGGGTAGTGAATTAACCAAGTTTGATGAAAAGGATGATGAGAATTGAAAGTTGGAAAGGGTTTTGGATGTGGAAATCACGCTGACTTCGAGAGAGGTTTTCTGGATTTGCTGAGAGTGATACGTTTCAGATTTGGTCTCTCTTTGCAATGAGGACATGGCCTACTTTTTATAGGTCCATGGAATGGCAGGTGTGTTTAGGCACACCGCCGATAGGCAGTGTCTGGGACCTGCCGTTTGGCAGCGTCTTTCTGGCCTTTTTCAGAAAATCGATCGCACGGTGCAAACCCTTAATCCGAATTGTGCACGGGGTAGACCATTGGAAAGGTAATTTAGAGACCTTCGAAAGTCCTTTGGACTACTCCCGGGTTCGAGAGTTGACTTTGGGTCAAATGTGGCTCGAAAACGCTCATCGTTCCATTGGGCGGGAAATCTTCGGACGCAAACGGATTGTTCATCCACATGGTAAGTCTGAATCACACATGGGGCAGACCGTTGGAAAAGTTAGGAGATGTAATTCGACATTCCAAAGAGTTTGACTCGGTTCGGGGAGTTGACCTTGGTCAATCGGGCCCTGGAAGTATTTGGTGACCTCCCAAAGTAAAACGGATCGTTCGTCCGCACCATAAGTCAGAATCATGCACTGGATGGACCGTTGGAAAGGAGATTCAGTTACTTTCAAAGATTCATTCAGTCTCAATTGAGCTAAAGAGTTTGACTTTGGTCAAACGGAGCCAGGGAGAGTCCGGTGGCCTTTAGATCAAGTTTTGGGGAAAATGGGTCGTTCATCCGCATGGTAAGTCTGAATCATACACGGGATGGACCATTGGAAAGGAAATTCAACGCCCTTTAAAGATTCATTCAGTCTCGATCGAGCTGAAGAGTTTGACTTTTTGGTCAAATAGAACTTGGGAGCGTCCAATGGCTTCTAGGTCAGTACTCGGGGTATGACCTGGGTTTGTAGTGATGAAGGGAGGTGCTAGGGACCTAAGGAGAGTTTAAGGGGTAACAGAATGGGGAGTCTACAACGATAGACCACCCTTCCATCACTAAGCAATTTTTTTTGCATTTTCATTTAGAAGATGTAGGTGCCTTTGTCTTCTTAAATCTCTCCACATTCTCAAACTTTGGACTAATAATCCTATTTAATGCACTCTATTGTCTTACTTCTTTCTCATTTGGGTTTATTCTTGTCCTCATATAATCTCTCAGCTGTTTGGAGATACTGTAGGTTTTGGAAATAACCTCGTTTACTTTCTACACTTCCATCATCTCTTCATCTTTATCCACCATAGGTCTTAACATGTTCTTGATTGTAGGAACCCTTACACCGGTGATAGACCTTGTTAAAGTATGTGTGTCTTCATTTAAATCTGTGTGTCTTCATTTAAGTTTATGTAAAAGGCAACATCCACTAAGTATGCTTCATCTTTGGAAAAGGGCTTCTTGGTTGATCGGATTAGAATCCCCGTTCCCTTAATGTTGTATTTCGTACATTGGTGGTAGTTTGAAGGAAACAAACCATGGTTGTTCATCTAAAATCTTCCAATCAAAAGATAGTAGGAAGTGTTAGACTCAATCACATGGAATTTTATATGTGAAATTAGATGATAATGTTTGGGATTAGCTTGCACCTTTTTTGCGAGAGCATAAGGAGGAGAGTGATTTGTTGAAAAAACTATACCATCTTCCACCATGATATTATAGTAACTTATTTCTTCATCAACATAACAAGTCCATGGGTTTTGATCCTCATGATAAAACTTCATCTTATTATTCTTCCTCTTTCCTTCTCCACGAGCCTTTGCTTTTTTCCCTCCTCTATGTAGTTCACTCGTGGTGCTCGAACACCTCAAATTGTTTGGCATTCTTATTCTTTCCACTCTACATTGGTCATAATGGGCCTAGGGCGAACAACTATAGAAATTGTGCATGCATCCCAAGTGAAAGCTTTAAATGTGACTTATCTTGTCTCATTTATTAGATGACAAATGTACTCCGATTGAAGTTCTTCAACAAAGATATGAAGGAGCTTCCTCTCTGTGACATATTCTCTAACATCTATATATCTCTCCCCAAAACTTTGAATGTAAGTCATCACCTCCTTACCTCGACTTTGCCTCTCACAAGCGAGCTAGGTCATTGTAAACTCATCTTTCATAAGAAAAAAATTAAGCAGGAATTAGATATGCATGTCTCCCCACATAGACACACTCATTGGGGCTAAATAAGAATACCAGGTGTAAGCTTTGTCAGTAGGAGACTTTGAAAACTCCCTCAGACAAAGAATTTTGTTTTTTTAGCGAGCTCAACAAAATGTTTCATATGTTCCTTCGAATAGCCCTCTTTTCCATTAAATTTCTCAAAAATTGGGGGGGACATATCCCTCAAGGTATGGTTCATTGGTGTACTCCTCGACATAAGGAGTAAATATATCATCGTATATGGACACTTACTCACTAGGAGATTTTAAGCAAAGTGCCATCATTTTCATTATTTCTCTCTTTACTTCTTCAATGGTTAAAGATGGCAAGGCAGATGGTTCTTGCACCTTAGATTTTGGAGGAGTAGCATCAGGTGAGGTGTCGACAACCACAGGTTCTTCCATGGAAGGTAAATAAGGTAGTGGCAAGGTTTTTAACATAAAGACAAACTGGTCTGGTAGGTTCAACAGTCACTCCTATCCATGGAGATTCCAGCGGTGCAATCAGAGTAACAAAAGAACTTAGGTCCTTCGTTGAACCAAACATCGTCATACCTGGGTGAGGTTTTAAAAACTCGATGAACTTAGACATAATGTTTGTAATTTGGTTAGGCCCCATCATAACCCTTATGGAAGTTTCTCCCATGTGAGCATTCCTTGTGAAAATAATGTTTGAAGGTAAATCAACAATATAAGTAATTTGTTCCTCTTCAAGTTGATTGTCATAAAAAGGAGTATGGTTAAGGTTCTCATTCACCATTTCAAAGATAATACCTCCCCAACGGAGCTGCCAAATGTGAGAGAGTAATTTTGTCTAGGTGTTTATAAATAAGCTGAGGCGTAACCTATTTCAATGGTGACTAAACTATGATAAGTGTAATCTAAATTATAATGATTGGTAATATATACAAATGGTTTAGATAATAAATTAAACTTTAATGGATATTGTATAGAGGGAAAGAGAAACAAACACTCTAAATACACTCAAGGTAGGCATGCAAGAAAAAAAAATGGGTATAATACTTTTTGAAACTCAGTAAATTCTTGATTTCTTTGTAAAAACTGGACACACGATTAATGGAGGAGAGTAAAAACTCTAGTTTTCATTAAATGTCTCAACGATTTGATCTCTTATCAAAGGATAACTGAGGTGTATATGAGCTCAGGTTACACGCGAGGAACCTCTGGTGCATTAAATGGTGTGTTAGACTACTATACCTAACATGTCATTATCATTAAATACTGAGTGAAATTCTCGAGTGACCAACTGTTGTATCAGATTCCACAACAGGTGTGTCAGCACCTTTATGGCTAACTTCTCAATAACTCAACATTGTACTGAGGTAAGTTTGATTTGAAATGTGTTAGTTATGGTATGATGTCACACATACCTTTTATAGAAATATACTATTTTTGGTGTCAAAATGTTGTGGCTGAGAAATAAGTAAAGCCAAGGTTGCTCGAGTATTGCTCATTCGAGATAGGCTGTGTGTTTTACCTGGTGTATTTAAAATGGTTAAAGCATGCCTTAATAAAGACTTAGTCTATATCCTCCAATAAAAATCCCTCAAAGGTTACCCGAAGTGAGTTTCCTTTATGGTGCATGAAAGCTCTCCCAGGTCTTGTCAGACCTCGTTCATCAGTGGTACCGAGTTACCTCACAACTATTACAAACATATCATAGTTATGAAAAAAATTAGACAAAATATATGTTGGGTCATCTTGATTCTTGTAGAAGGCTTCATTAATATTCGATTAAGATCCAATTTGTATTGATATATCATTAATCACTTACTGAGGAGGTTTATGTCTCAAGTGAGGAGTATTATCTTTAAGCCCCTCATAGACCATTGCTGAAATTCACAAAACATTCTGGTTGATCCATATAGATTTTTTATTATGCTTCCTATTTAAACAATATTTTTTACATTCGTTTGGTGTATCACAAAATTATGAATTGTGGCAACAATCAAGATTATCCCAGATGTAATTCTAGTAAGGGAGGATAAATATAAAAAATATAAATGTTATTTTTGTTGCTTACATCCTTTTGCTACCGACATGGACTTACAATTTTCAACTAAACCATTACATTTTATCTCCATTTTAAGGAATTCATCCTATAGTTTTACACCATGATGGTAAATCAACAAGTTCCCACATTTTATTTTACATTAAAGAGACCATTTTATCTTACACGGCTTCTCTCCAGAATTTATTTTTCGCGAAGGTAAGAAGACTCTTCAAAGAGAAATGATCTCCTTCCAGTGTAAAAGAATATAAATAATGCCCATAATGCTTAAATAGTCTAGCTCTCTTACTTTTTATAGGTTCATTGACTAAGTTATGTTCTCATTCTAAACCCTACATTCTATAGGCCTCGAAGGAGAATATCTAGTGTTTGGACAACACCCATTATTTCATATTTAATGGAAAACATATCTTCATAATAATTAAAGTTAATGGATTTAATAATGATATTGTATTTTATATAAAAATATAGAGGTTTTAGTATTGGGAGCATAACCTAGAAAGCCTTTTTACACCTTTACTAAAGCTGATGTCTTTTAGGATCAAGTAATCCCATATGATCCAAAAAACTTCAAACTCTAAAACAATTTAAACTTTGTTTTCTATTTTCCCATAATACAAAAGGAGTTATTTTATTTTTGTAGTGGTGTACCCTTTTAAGAACTTAACATATACTTGAGAGAGATTATTCTCCGAATAAATTAAAGGGATCCCCGGAATAAAGTCGTAATATGACCACAAGTTTAGTAAATGTTCTTTTGTTTTCATAGATTCCTTCCATTTAAAAAAAAGGTGTCGTAGTTTTATGAATATTTTAATGTTCCTCTAAAACACACTAAAATTACATTCTCCATATTTGTTTCCCTTATCATTTCTATTCCTCTTAATAATCTTATTTTGTTGATTATGAACTTCATTTAAATATAGTTTTAAGTCATCAAAAACGTCATTTTTATATCTCGGCAAATAAACATGTATTTGTTTGGAAAATTTTCCAATAAACATGAGAAAATATCATCTCAAGCTCTAGATTCACACAAGTCGCTATGAATTTATTAAAGAAGTATGGAATCTCCAGTCACGATTTTGTGAAGGGTTTTCTTAATTTTTGCATAACTATAGTAGATAAAATTTTCAAACTCTTTATTAATTAATTTAGGATTAAATTTTAACCTGCTTATATTATTCACATATATCTCATTAATGTGACTAAGTCTGGCATGTCACACATTCATATAATTAGACAAAATATAAGCATAAGTATAATCTTTATTCAAATGAGATACATTAAGTTTAAACATGCCATCACAAGTGTACCCTTCCTAACAAACTTCTCAGTCGTAGATATTATAGATTGATCACCCCTCAAAGTCAGACCAAAACTAGCTTTGTTAAGTAAAACCAGAAAATTAAATTCATCCTAGTTTCAAGAGTATGAAAAAACATTTTTTAGCATAGCTTCTTACAGGAGGTTAAATGTAAATCTATACTGCCAATAACTGGAAAATGCATGGTGTGAGAATAACGCACGTTCCTAGAAGGACTAACATCATATATTCCCTTCTTAAACTGTTATGGATATAACCTCTATAACCATTGCACAAAATTCATCTTCAGTCCCATTAACCAAGGGACAAACAAATGTTTTCAACAGATTTGAGAAAATTTCACAAGCTTTCAACAATGGCGACAACCACTTCCAAGAAGATTTAGAGTTTTCATTATTCCTTTAAGGGGGTGTTTTGTTCCTTTAGATTTCTTCTGGCCTTGTTTAGGATAATTTTTTTGGTTCTATCCATTTTTTGGTTTTTACTTTCATTTACTTTTGCAGAGGATATAATTTTGCAGGAGATTTGCCTTTGTTCTATTGCTGGGAAATTGGTTGGTTCACTACATTAACCTTATCAAGTGATAGGTCATGCACGATACAAAGTTTTACAATTAAAGAATTAAGAGATAATTCATTTGATTTATGCCATAAGTTGCTCATAAAATCCTTCGAGGAGGGTGGTAATTTATACATCATTATGGCAACTTGAAAATGTTCATTAATTTCATACCCCGTGAAAGTCTTTAATGTAATTCATGTTATTGAGAAACCAGTTGACCATCAACAATCTTATGAAAATTAATGTATTGACTTACAACGTATGTTTTTAGCATTGTCATCATACATATCTTGTGTTCATGCAACTCTTTCTACAAGTCGACAATAGTAGGAATCTCATAGTAGCAATCATACAATTAGTCGCCCAGACTGTGGATAATTAGGTTCTTTCACATATAAATTGGTTACAACAACTTCTCAATGTCATATTCCAATGGGTTCATTCTCTCTAGTATCCTTAGGTTTTGTTTTTTCCAGAATGCAGGCCACTTTAATCAGTATAAGATACATAACATCTTAGCATTTCAAAGTTTGAAGAATTTTCCTTCGAATTTAAAAGGATGATTGTGGTTGTTCTCAGAGAGGTATGTGTTTGATTACTTGGCTAAATAAACTTGAAATTATTATTAATTGAATCGAAATTAATGGCAGAGGCACGAACTAATTCATTCTCTTTAAGTTTATTCCGCGCCTCTACAAAAAATCAACTATCATAAAGAAGAGGGATGATAACCCCGAATATACATCAACTTAAAACTAAATTTTCTTCGCACTGTTTCTACCCAAAACGGCCTTGGAGGAAGAGACTAAAAACCAAAGTTATATAACCATGACTTAGTTTAAAACCCCTATCCACAAGATGAACATAATGGGAATCATGAGAAGTAAACGTGGGAGTTGAAAATGTGTGAAAAACATTTGGAGACCAAAACGAATTTAAGAAATTATCAACTGATCCGATTTAATTTTTGAATTAAAAAATAATATTTAATAATTCAAATGAATAAATTATATTCTAAAATTAAATTTTCAATAGATACCATAGATCACACACCCGAATAGGGGCTATATTGGTGGTGAGAGATAGATATGTGCGTGTGCGTGGGGGTCTTTAATCAAAGCCCAACCCATGAATGTCATATCCCATCAAAACATTTAGGATTCCCCATGCGGTACCAAACCCATGTACTTGAGTGGGGTATAAGAACACTACTTATTTCTTATATCCATTTCATATAAGAGAAAGTGAAACATGTCAAAAAAGTTAAAAATCAAGTTTTGTGTCCAAGAGTCTGTGTGATTAAATATTGAACACACAGTGCACACACACACACACACACACACACACTAATATGGAACATGTAATATTATCATGTAATAGTATCATCCCCAAAAGTAAACATAATTAATGAAAAATTCAAAAAAAAAATTGTGATAAGGTTTGTAACTAATATGCCATTCCCAATTGTGGTCGGTCCATTATCCATTGTGATATATCCATTTTGAATTTGAAATTAGTTTGTTTATACTTTAATACATTATTAATTTTAATTATTAAAATTTATTGCTCGAAATTATTCTATTTACATTTCTCCTTTTTGTTAGTGTACAGTCTTACTTAACGGTCATGCGTCACATTTAAAAAAAAATAAAAAAAATGTAAAAACAAAATAAAAATAATTAAAAATAATCAAAACTCTAGCCTTTCTATCTTCTTTCCCACTATAAACACCCAACCTCCTACCCACCCCCATGATGACTTGGACTTTATGCTTGGGGAAGAGGTTTCAGATCGAGCTCAAATGGCCTTTGTGGCTGTTAGCCAAACATTTCACAGAGTGGTGAATAATTATGGCGATCAGACATAGCAGATCGTTATCTCCTAGCAGAGTTGGAGGAGATAAGAAACATAATTGGCCTTCTAAAAAATGATCATGTTGCTATAAGGCAGGACTTCAACAAGGTCGAGAAAGTTTGCGAGTAACATAAGTCGATCAGGAAGAGGTTAAAATAGAGGATAATAAAGTTGAGACATTAGTTCAAAAAGTAACCCCGTTCAGTTTACGCCGACGATTATGATGTGGGTTGGATTTGCGAACCAATCCACTTAGATGAGTCCAGATAAGTGGCAAATAACTATGTCTGGTTAAATTCCCTAGTAGTCCTCAAGGTTTCTCGGGACTCTTAATTGTGTTAATGGTATGGCATGGACTATCCCTTTGTTAAGTGAAGAATCATTGACACTAGTTGAAGGGGTCCTCATCCAGATAATAAAGGATTATCTATTCAATTATGATAGTGATGATGAGTTCTTCCTCAATCTAGATATTAATCGGCCATTATAGAAAACTAGGATGCCAAGTGGTCAATGAAGATGATGTCATCTTCCTTTTCACTTTTTTTTGTTAATTTTTTTATAATCGGTCAACTATGATCGTCTTTGTGATTACCGAACATTTGAATCAAATGAAAATATCTTTGTTTATTTTCAATTTGTGTTTACATTCTCCCTTTCCAATTATGTCTGGCATGTGTTAATTGGTCTTACATTTTAGGATGCGTCATCACATTACCTTCGGCCTATTATTAACTTACGCTAAGAATTCACTTGTTCACTGGGTTATCCACTCATTTAGGATTATATTCGACAAATATGATTGGATTACTTACTGCATAGGGATTCCCCCATATGTATTTTTCTTGACATGGGCAATGCATTATGTTTTCGTGTTAATAATGATGATGCATGTAGCCTAAAGACAATGACTAAATGTAATTAAATTATTAACGCATCAAGATAGTAATCTGATCGAACTAAAACTTACATTAACATTGCTTGTCATTTGAAATAATTAATATTAACTATATTAGATAAACCTAGCAAAAAGTTAAGTACTATATTTAAAAAGCCAATGACTAAAAGCTAAAATTAGAACATGGCTTAAAAGTAAATGTTTTTAAGATCGTTTGCATTCCAAGCCTTAGGTATCTGCATTGCATACATTGTTTCCAATTGATAGGCCCTTTTAAGGTCATCTCTGGTGACTCTAAATGGTCCTTCCCAATTAGGTCCTAACCAATCGTCTGATGGATTCCTTGGTCTATTTGAGATCTTTCTTAAGATATAGTCTCCAACCTGAAACTTCCTAAAATTCACTCCTTTATTTTACTGTCTTGCTAATTGTTATTATTAGGCTGCCAATATTTTAAGGGCTTGTAACCTCCATTGATATGTTATATCAAGTTTTTTTATGGTTATTTCATTATTCTAATTTTCATAGGCTATAATCGTTCTCATTGTTAGTAAACCGTACTCTAGAAGGATTATGGCTTCCATTTCGGAAGATAATGTGAATGGTATTTTCTTAATGGACCTCCTTGTGGTTGTTCAGTTTGTCTAGAGGATGTGAGGGAGATCTTCCACCCATGAGCCTTTTTTCGACTCTAGTCATTTATTCATTTCATCAATGGTTATTTTGTTGGAAGCCTAACTTTACCATTACTCTGAGGGCAAGCCACCAATTTGTATTAATGCTTGATAGCATGGTTGTTACAGAAATCTTAGAAAATGCCTCTCTCAAAATTCATTCCATTATCCATAATAAGCGTTCTTGGAACACCAAAATGGGTTATAATTTTCCTTTAGATAAGTATTATCATGTCGGCATATTCTATGTTTGCCAAAGGTTTAGCCTCAATCCACTTGGTGAAACAATCTGTGTCGACCAAGAGGTATTTTTTTTTTCAAATGTTGTAGGCAGTGGACCCACAATGTTTGACTCCCATTACACGAAAGGCCATGGGTCAGTTAAGGAAATAAGGTTACTAGTCGGATGGTGAAGTAGTGGTGAGAACACGTGATACTTCTTGAATTTATTCACGTATGAGATGACATTTTTTTTAAAATGGTCACCAATATCCCTCTTTTATCGTCATGAACGCTAGTGATCTTCCACCAGCATGACTTTCCCAAATTCCTTTATACATATCGTAAAGGACTTGGTAGGAATCGTTTAGATGCACACATTGAAAGTATGGCCCGATAAATACCTCCTATAGAGATTTCCTATGGGAGATAAATAAAACCAACATATTTTTTCTTGATCTGATGGGTTTCCTTCTTGTCCGTAGGTAATATATTTCCTTAAGTACCTGATTATTGGGTCCATCCAACTAGGATCTTTTTCAATGATGAGGTTTGAGTCCTGATTCTTATGGATGCTCAATTGTGACAACACTCTACCTCTATTAATCTTTTGAGGTCGTATTTGATAGCTAAAGCCAAAGTGGCTAAAGCATATGCGTGACATGTTTTAACAGGGTGACTAAATCCTGAGCTATCTGAAGGTAAAATAATATGATTATCTTTGGCGTTATAGTCTCCTAATATTTGATTAAATACAAGTCCTAAGTCACACAATACATCAAGGTGATTGACTTCAAAATACACACGCTTCCTCAATCCTCTTATGAGAACCTTGTATTCCACTTAGTTATTTGAAGCCTCAAAGACAAGTTATATTCCCTGCTTAAGGATGGCCTAATCTGGGGTCATTAGTATTATACCTACTCTAGCCCCTTTGGTATTGGATTCTCCACACACATAGAGATTCCATATGTTATGTTCGTAGGGCTCTTCCATAGTATCTTGATTACTAGGATCAACTTTCTCAAGTTGATGCACCTTGGAAAACTCAGGAATGAAATCTTCCAAAATCTATCTTTTTATTGCAGTTATGGATTGATAGTAGATATCAAACTTTTGCAGTTCCACACACTTGGACATTCATCAAGAGAGGTAGGTATTTCTAAGTACTTTCTTACATGGAAAGGAAGTCATGACTATGATGGAGTGTTCCTCGAAGTAGTGCTTCTACTTGGGTGAAGTTATTACATTGAATAGGTCAATTTTTTCAACGAGAGGTAACGTATCTCGATTTCTAGAAATATCTTGGTCATGTAGAAAATGGGGGCTTAATGTTTACCCTCTCGTAAATCAAGACATAACTGACCACATGATTGGATATATAAAGATAAAAGTAAATTGTATACCCAGGTTTGGAAATGTAGGCATAAGATGTCGGTTGAGGTAGCAATTGATATATTAAAGTGGCATTGAGAACTCATCATTCTAGACTCCCTTTTTATTCTTTCTTAATAGTTTAAAGAAAGTCTATCATCTTTCAAAAGACTCGAGATGAAGTGATTAAGTTCCACAAACATTCCAGACAACTTTTGGACATCTTTGGCGATCGAATTTTTCTTATTGCCTCGATATGATAGGGATTTGCCTTGATCCCTCGTTGGCTATCCAGATTACCTAGGAACTTGATATAATGGATCCCTAAAGAGAATTTGGTTGCTGAGAATGCAACCCTTACAGTGTACTCTTAGGCAAGGATGGTTCGAATAAACACAAGTTTAATATTTTATGATTTTTAAAATTTTAAAGATTGAACCGTTAAACCAAAATAACCCAAATATAATTAGCACCAATTCAAAATCTTTCTTGTGGAAAATGAATTTATCAAATTTTATCTTTTTACCCTATAGCATAAGTTTAAGGTGATATGCAGATAAAATAAATAAATCAACCATAAAACGCTGATGTATGAGGAAAACCACAAAGGAAAAAACCTCAAACGACCCAGCCAATACATCACTATGGTATGTCTTTACAAAAGCATACACAACAGAATTACACAACGACTTGATCCCCCACAAGACTTGACGCTCTTCTATCTTCGATCGCTCCTCCATAATGTCAGGAAGGAATCTACCCACACAAGTTTCCACAGCACACGACTCTATCCACGCCTCGGTATCCATCGATGAGGCTCAACAACCGTCAAACATTGTAATTTGCACGCACAGAATCCAGCGTATGAAATAAGTTCTCTCAAGATTAATGAATCAAACTTTGATGCCCAAACAAGATCTCAAAGCATATGAATTGTGAATCTTGGATGTTGAAATATAAAGGGTGTAACTTAGGCTTGTAACTTTTGTAAACAGGTGCAGAAACGTTTTTTGCCAAAAGTTCTTAAAAAAATTTAGTCTTAAATGCCATAAATTAAAAATAAAAATTTTGAGGTGGCAGCTCGTTCAAATGAAGACTAGGTTCGTTTAAATAAGATTTGTTTGAACGAGAATAACACCTCGTTTGAATGAAAACCCAAGCTCGTTTGAACAAGAATACAATGTCGTTTGAACTAGTATCAAATGAGATTTTAATGAATTAGGACTGCATATACAGAACACCCTCGTTTTATATTTGTTTGATCCCTACTTTGAACGAAAATGCATAGTCGTTCAAATGAGATATAAAACTTGTCCTAGCGAACTAAAATAGAAAAAAATTATAAAATTATAAAAGCAGTTCCAAACATTTTTAAATAAAACTAACACCTTTAAAACAATATATCTAAGGACTCATAATTAATATGCATTCATACATGTAAGATCCTCGGCATATGTGAAGACAAACGTGGTATCATAAACAAGGCACGATATATAAATCTTTGAAGCTTGGCCGCTACGTATTCATTAAACATCGTCATAGGCTTATGGGATCACAAACTCAAGGTTTATCCTATAACTCAAACAGTTTTGTTTGGAATTAAGTCAATTACATACAAATTGACTCGATTGAAAATTTGTCTTTACAGATCTCGTCCTTTGTCTATTCCGGGATAAAATTTTAAAAAAAAATCTTATGGGCCGTCAAGATTTCTAAAAAGACTCATTCCATAGCCCCCAAAAGGAAAAAGAGTACGAACACTGTACAAACACACAAACATGAGTAACTTTGCTTTGCTTGAAAACTTTTTCGCATTAATCTCAACCTTTAATACTGCACACTTAAACATACCTTCAAATGCAAAGAGAATATAATAATTATAAGTTCGCAAATTAAAAACATCTAACAGTCTCTAAATAATCTCAACCTAGGTAAGACGTCTCCCCCTAAGATAAAGATATCCTAATCATGCAAAGGAAATATACCATTTCTCCCCCTTTTGTTCAGAAATAGGCAAAGCAAGATAATATAAATCACTTACTCCCCCCAAACCAAATATAAGAAAATTTGATTCCACAATTTTAAACACAGGGAGATGGTAATAAAGTATGCAATGGTGTAAAGTGTAGCAAATATGGAACATGTCAACTAAGGCACAAATAATCCAAATGATCAAACATATATAAAATGTGGACTAAATGTAAACCACAAAGACTCAAAACATGCTACCGTATATAATATATGTAAAATATATCGAAGAAAATACGGCACGCATATATATGTATAAACGACCATAAAACTTGACATAAAACCCATAAGTTTTACACACTAGCATAGTATCGATGTTTCTAAACACGTGGAATGGAATGAATGGGCATGAACTTGATACAAATTAATTATTACCCAAGCACTCAATTATGTTCAAGAAGTTATAATTGATCACAAAACTTTATCAAACTAAGATGTGGCCTCAAATGACAAGATAAGATGAACTTAATGAATAAACAACCATAATGCACACAAGCCTAGAATATTGATGATTCTATAAATCAACAACGTCATGAAAAAATAAGCATAACTAGGATTCATTGTTCAAACCCATTGATCTTTAACTAAAAAACCTCAAAAGATAAACAAATATCATATTTTTTTTCTTAATTCCTTTAAAGTTATTTCTTTTGCAAGATCAATCAAATTAGACTATATTGGCCCTTTTTGGCAATTTTTTTTGTTTTTATTACCTTTAATCTTTTATTATGCTCTTTCCAATGGTGTCTTTTTCGCAAAGGAAATTTGATCCTTTCGTAGCCATTTCCCGTGCACCCTCATATTTTTCTATACAAAACAAACATTCTCACGGGCAATGGTTCTTACATGAAGAAATCCACCACAGTCACAAAAATATGTAGATAACAAAATTGATGGGAGAACATCTCACAAAGATCAAATATACATGTGAAGTTAACACTCAAAAACCTCATGCATGTGTGTGTGGAGGCATATACAAAGTCGAATCCATTAATCCAATCAAGTTCGAAACAAATCCATGATAACATGGTTAAGAACAATCTAAGTTTCTATAATCATAACCAAATGTCCTAGACACATAGAAAGTAGGGAGTGAATTGGATTCAAACACACCAATATGCCATACCAAATGTATAAAACTAAAATACACAAAAATAAAAAAATCTTTTTTAGTTTTTCTAACATTTTTCAAACAAAAATTCTAATTTTTTTTTAATTCAAGCTCTAACTCAAAAGACAAACAAAATCTTTTTATATTTTTCATCATCACTCAATAAATGAAAAATAAAAATACAAAAGATACACATGTCATAACACTAGAAAATATTTATCATTAAGCAAAACTAGAGTATAACAAACAATGCTAACACAATTAACCATTATATATAGTATGGGAAGTATCATGTTCAAACAAATGAGAATCAATAAGTCTAATAAGTAAAGCCTATAAATCCAATTTTCCAACCCATGTAGGTGTAAAATAATGCTTAGGGGTTTTGGGAACCATACTGACTCTATTCTTAGACTTCTTAGGACCGTTATTAAGATCATAGAAAAAATTCCTAAGGTGACCCTTTCTACCACAATGAGTGCAAGGGTAAAAACGCCGAGGAGTGTTACCTAAAGGTTGACCTTTCCTAACGTTCCTATTTTACTCTCTTAAACGTATGGTCTCGTCTTTAGAAATGGGAGTAATACGATCATCAAATCTAATTACACACTTGTCATATTTGATTTGGATGATGCCTAACAATTTATCCAACTCTTCTGACCTAAACTCCAAAAAAAATTTCACACAACTCGAATCTCTCAATCTCTCCTCAAGCTCAACTATCCTAGACTCGAGTAAATGCCTAGATTTCTCAAAATATAAAATATCTTTCTTCATAGTCTCCATCAAACTACGAAGACTATCTCTATCACCCTCAACGTACTCCAGCTTCTCTCAAAGAGTCCTCTCACGTTCCCCAAGATCCTCAATCAAAGCACTATCATCATTTCCTTCTAACTTCAAGTTATCCTTCTTCACCTTCACTATTTATGCATACAATTCATGGAAGGCAACTTGTAGCTCACTCTCCTCCACTTATTTATCATCACTTTCATCTCCACTTTCTTGACCAACACTCACTTGGGATTCACAAACTATGGCCTCGAAAGTGTCATTTAAAGGAATATCTTCATGGAAAGATTTCTCGTTAAGACTCACACGACTAGACATGAACATGATAAAGTTGATCTCAATGAGAGAATCATTTACTTATTCCGTACCACTATCACTAAGGGTGTCATTAAATGCTATCAGTTTCTTGCCATCCTTCCATAATTTAGTTGGGCACTCAACTACCCTATGGTCATAACCCTCATAACCATAACATCTCTTCGAACCATCCCTCTTAAAAGTCTCATTCCATTTCTTAGGGACATGATCGGCCTTGTTCTTATTTTTCTCAAATCTTTTTGTATCTTTCGTTTGCTTTAAGAATTTAAGAAATTTCTTGAATTTCTTTTCCAACATGGCCAAATCTTCATAATCGACATCAGACTCATCATTCAGAAAAATCTCCTTTCGAACTTTCAAAGTAATGCCTTTTTCTTTCTTCGTCACATTATTGTAGGTAAACATGTCAAGCTCATAATTTTATAAGTCACGTACAAGATCTTCAAGTTTCATCGAGTTAAGTGTATCCAAAGAACATTCACCTTTGGATTAAATCTATCAGGCAACGACCTTATGATTTTCTTTATCACTCGATTATCGGGTATGTTCTCTCCCAAGTTAAATGACGAGCTAACTTTGTCGAATAATCTAGCATAGAACTCATCAAAGGTCTCACTCACTAGCATTTTAATCATTTCAAATTAAGGGGTGAGGTTTTAGCGTTTGGAAGCCATAACAGCACTAGTTCCTTCCCGAGGGAGTTGGAGTATATCCCAAGCCTTTTTCGATGTCTCACACATCATAATAATGTGTTATTCATCTGGGGTGATAGAACAAAACAGAGCATTTAAACCTCGAGAATAATTCAATTATAATTTATGCTCATCTTCAGTCCACGACTCTACAGGTTTTAAGTGAATTGCATTTCCATCTCTCATGATTGGTGGTGACCACCCCTTAACAACAACTAACCACACCCTCTCATCTGTAAACTTAAGTACTGACTTCACACACATTTTCCAATAAACATAAATCGACTCATCAAACATAGGAGTTCTAAAACCATCAAAACGTTCAAAATTCATGCCTAAAGACATGGGATCACAAACACAAAAAATGAGTGTTCTAGCTCTGATACTAATTTGTGAAAGCGGCCCCTACGGTGTACTCTTAGGCAAGGATGGTTAGAATAAACAAAAGTAAAATATTTTTTGGTTTTCAAAATTTTAAAGAATGAACCGTTAAACCAAAATAACCCAAATAAACTTAGCATCGATTTTACTTCTTTCTTATGGAACTAATTTACCAAATTTAGCTTTTTACCCAATAGCATGTGGTGCGGCGGAAAAAGTGTGCGCGTGTAAGTGCACAATCGTCGTGTGTTTCGCTGCCGTGATACAAAAGAAAACCTAATATACTACTACACTTGACAAGCAAGTACAGCGGTAAGTCGGGTATCGTAAATCCACAGGGAGTGATTAAATTTTAGACTTTAATTGTTTTAATTACTTCAGGAATAAAGGTGTAAAATAAACAAAAGAAAAGGTGATAGGGTGGTTTTCGTGACAAAAGAAAAGAACAAGTTACGCTAAATTAAAGTAAAGCGAGGATCGGGATCGCATTCTACCAAACGGATCGAAACAACTACTCACTAGAATTAAGGCTCGAAAGCAATTTAATCGAGCATTTTCAACTAAGCATAAACATCACGCAAGAAGGAATCTAACCCAAAGTTGCGAGATAAAACATTTAACTGAAAAATGGTCACACGTGGATTAAATTCGGATAATCGCTATAAACACTAACGTTGCATGACAAAGAAAGTTAAACGCATAATAATCCGACTTTAATACGTGAGGTTTCAATTAAATGCAATTTTACACGAAACCCTAAATTTCGAGGTCCGAACCCGAAAATGGCGGAAATGCAATCCCGACCCTATTTATCTAGGGACGCATAATGAAATAACTAAATTAAACTAATTAACTAAGAAAGCAATAAATTAAAGCAAGAAAACCTAATTAGAAAGCATGGAAATTATCTAGAAAGAAAGGAAAGAATGAAATAAAACTAGATTAATGGAGAGGGAAGATGAATAGTTAATCTTACAACTAATTAGTGTGTCAATCCAAGAGAGGAAGAAGAAAAACCAATCAAAACCACAAACCCTAACTAAAAACTAAGCTAAAATCGTTTATATGGCTGGGCCTAAAATACAAACCAAAATTTGGCTTATATAGTAAGTTAGAATAAAAGAAAAGAAGAAAGAAAAGAAAAGAAAATATCTGCAGAAAAATAGGGGATCGATCGATCGACCCCTTTGGTCGATCGATCGATCAAGTAAAATTTCGACAATCCTGAAAGGTCGATCGATCGACCAAAAACGTTGATCGATCGATCAAGCAGGGCAGAATAATGCAGCAGCAGCCCCTGCTTCTTCTCTTCTACTTCTCTTCTCCTCTTTTGCTTTCTTATATTTCCTCCGCAAGAAACGCCGTAACTTCTTCGTTATGTATCGGAATCACGCACCGTTTGCGGCCACGCGAAGCTAGCGAGGAGGGATACAACTTCCGTGAGATGTCGGGCCAGGTACCCAAGCTGTGAAAAGACTAAAATCCCCCCGAACGTGCGATAGTGTACGGAACTTCGCCGGAATGCAACCGAACTTCACACTAAGCATCCAAATACCTACAAAAGCTCAATTAACCCCTGCAAAACATGTTAACATAGAAATCCAAGGGTTGTCTGGTTAAGGAGCATAAATATAGGGATTAAGATACCCGAGGGGGCTAATAACGCGTAGGTTAACGGGTGAAAAAATGCAATATTTGCGTCGCATCACACCCCCTAACTTACACATCGCTAGTCCCTAGCAATGAAATAGGAAACAACAAGAACTACAAGAAAACCAAAAGCAGGAGAAGTACAAAAGTATGGTAGAAAAGTAATAAAAAGATAAGGCCATTTTCGCGGGCGATACGATTGCATTTAGCATATGCAATAAGCCGTTAAACCCCTAGGTTACCCTAGTGGACGAGTGTCGTCTCGTGAGGGTTTTCAGGGATGAAACCCATAAACATCATAAAGTTTCCTCAAAATATGCCCAATCAAATATGCGATAAACTCAAAAACAACGAAAAAGATTTCATACGCATTATTAGCAAAGTGAATGAATTCACACATGAGTCCAAATCATTAACATTATAGAATGCACCTCATAGAATTGAAACCTTAAAATGTGGGAGGGGAGAGAGCAAATGCAAAAGTGTGATTTGGTAAAAACTTATATAAACCGGATACTAATCAAAGCAAGCATACATTCAATCCTCACGGGCATTACGCTCAACAAATGAATTCACTATGAAAAGGGAGGTAATACACGAGACATGCGGGCATAAAGAGTAAATGTAAATGGAAACTAGGCCGCGCACATGTCACAAATGAAGAACGCTATATATAAAATGAAAAACTGTAATCTCAATGAAAGGATACCGCACACTAAAAGAGGCGAAATGCATTTTCACAGATTATCAAAACTATTATGACTTTTAAATTAAATGCACCCTAAGATCACATAGGACTTTATAGGGTTGTAATGTAGGTTAGGCTAGGGTACGAAATGAAGGAATGTATATACGGATTCAAAGTGTTCGGGATGAAAACTTGGGATAATGGGAGAATGCGGGCAATATCAAAAATTGGAAAACAAGTTCCAAAACAAGCATTAGATATAACAACTGGAGAGTAATCAAAGCTTATTGAACACTACAAACAATATTTACAACTTTCTCTTTCTTTTCTTTTCTTCTTTTTCTATTGTTTTCTTTTTCTTTTTGCTTTTTGCTTTCTCCTTTTCTTCATTTTTTTCACATCACTTTTCTTACTTTTCAAACTCTCATATGCCTAAATTGCAACCGACATCATAAAAACATCATTCAATCCCAAGTAACATTCCAAACAAAGGTATGGAAAGTGTATGTATGGTTTATAACTCCAATTTAGAGTTGGTTATGGGATTGGGGTTATAAAACGAAAGGCTATATTTAGGCTCAAGGGGTTAACGAGGGTAAACATATAAGGGCGAGGTCAAGGCTAATGAGGGTGATATAACAAAGAGGGCCTATGATGATTTCCAAAAGTTTACGCAATTCTCGAGTCAAAACAATATATGAAAATCATGCTCAAGTAACACATTTCAAGTATGAACTCAGTTAATGAACGGTCAAATGAAAGAATAGAGAGATTACCGACGAATTCAACGTTTTCAAAGAGAAAAGAATAACGTATAACACTCACAAACGACGAAAGGTACAAAGCTTACTCGGTGTAAGTATATACAATGCAACAAAAGATTACCGAGTTATAAAAATCTTAAACCAAATCAATAGAACAAGGAAAGTGCATATGCTCATGGGATAAAGTTTAATTCATGAAGTTATTCACAATATCAATGATTTGAGGACTAAAGTCCAATAACTTCTAAAATCGAGAACATGCATCATTGAGTTGTCAATCGGATCGGGCAATTATTGAAATTTATCACTGAAAACAAGGCAAAATGCCCAACAAAGGAGAAAAAAGAAAGAAAATATTTTTGAAATTTTTTAAATTTTTCACAAAAAGGCATACTTAGTAACTAAATGTTAGCAAATCCATGGACTACACATGAAATGGATAGAATATCCTACACCCCCTAACTTAAATGTTGCATTGTCCTCAATGCGCATTAAGAACACAACACAAAAAGAGGAAAAGAACGATATTACCCAAAATTGGAGCGATCTCTATAAGCACGAGTCCAAAGGAATCTACAAAACAAGTTAGTACCGATCATAGCAAAAACAAATAACAAAAAGTTAACTAATTACACTAGACTAAATTAAAAGGAAAGAAAAATAGGAAAGAAAGAAAATTAAAAAGCTAACTATTTACATCCTCCTATTTAGGCTTCACACTAACTGTACACTAGAAGTCTAAATAGTTGAGGGTCCACCCAAAAAGGTATTTGACTTTGAAAGATCAACGGTGAACCCTCCAAAGCGAACATGCCTCCCGGAAAATAAGAATTCCGTTTGAACAACGGAAGGCATGTGGGTGGTGAAAAAAGTGAACCATCGCCAATTTGAAATTTTGGGCGGACGATGGGGGATTTGGATAACAAGAGGGAAAGGTACACTAGAGATCCAAGAAAAGTCGACTCATCTCCCAAAGATTTTTCAAATGGAATGGGAGATAGTGCACACACGGGGATAACATCCATCGAAAACAAGTCCGGCAAGGAGTCCTCATCGGCAAAAAGTGTAGAAATTTTAAAAGTTTCTACCGGCTCATAGGAATCAACCGGTAATTCTAATGGTTCGATCACGAAAAATGAATATGGTGATGAAACAAATTCAATCTCAATGGACTCATCGTCGGAAGGAGATTGAATTTCGGGGGAGAAAGATTCACATTCGATGAGAAATTCTTTGAAAAATTGAGGTGAAACACTAGTTTCCACCTCATCGTTGTTTTGTGCATAAGAATTCATCTCATCGCAAAGTGCACCAAGTCTCATTCCAGCATCATTTAGGATTTCCAAACCTTGGGAGTAAAGAAGCAAAGTTTCTTCCAAAGTAGGCTTCCTCGGCTTAAGAGCCTCGGACTCCTCATTTGGTTGAAACTCATCTTCGAAAGTAATGAAATAAGAATCGTCATTGGATTCGAATAATGAATCCAACTCAAGCTCCCAATAACGATTTTCATTTCGATAAATGTTTTCAAGTCTTTCATTTTCAAGAAAATCTTGAAAATGAAAAACTTGAAAACTATCCCCAAAGTAAGAATCATTAGAATAACCGTAGTAACTATAATAGTAGGACATGATTACCTCCTTGTTGAAAGATGGAGAATCCAAGAAATAAAGTGAGCAACCACGAATCAAAGTTTCTTAGCGCTCAAAGTATGCAAATCCTGCAAAAAAAGGTTAAAACAAAGAATACAAATACAAAAGGAAAAATACTACGAAATAACAAAATAATTACAATCTAAAACAATTACTCCCCGGCAACGGCGCCATTTTGTGGTGCGGCGGAAAAAGTGTGCGCGTGTAAGTGCACAATCGTCGTGTGTTTCGCCGCCGCGATACAAAAGAAAACCTAATATACTACTACACTTGACAAGCAAGTACAGCGGTAAGTCGGGTATCGTAAATCCACAGGGAGTGATTAAATTTTAGACTTTAATTATTTTAATTACTTCAGGAATAAAGGTGTAAAATAAATAAAAGAAAAGGTGATAGGGTGGTTGTCGTGACAAAAGAAGAGAACAAGTTACGTTAAATTAAAGTAAAGCGAGGATCGGGATCTCATTCTACCAAACGGATCGAAACAACTACTCACTAGAATTAAGGCTCGAAAGCAATTTAATCGAGCATTTTCAACTAAGCATAAACATCACGCAAGAAGGAATTTAACACAAAGTTGCGAGATAAAACATTTAACTGAAAAATGGTCACACGCGGATTAAATTCGGATAATCTCTATAAACACTAACGTTGCATGACAAAGAAAGTTAAACGCATAATAATCCGACTTTAATACGCGAGGTTTCAATTAAATGCAATTTTACACGAAATCCTAAATTTTGAGGTCCGAACCCGAAAATGGCGGAAATGCAATCCCGACCCTATTTATCTAGGGACGCATAATGAAATAACTAAATTAAACTAATTAACTAAGAAAGCAATAAATTAAAGCAAGAAAACCTAATTAGAAAGCATGGAAATTATCTAGAAAGCAAGGAAAGAATGAAATACAACTAGATTAATGGAGAGGGAAGATGAATAGTTAATCTTACAACCAATTAGTGTGTCAATCCAAGAGGGGAAGAAGAAAAACCAATCAAAAGCCCAAACCCTAACTAAAAACTAAGCTAAAATCATTTATATGGCTGGGCCTAAAATACAAACCAAAATTTGGCTTATATAGTAAGTTAGAATAAAAGAAAAGAAGAAAGAAAAGAAAAGAAAATATCTGCAGAAAAACAGGGGATCGATCGATCGACCCCTTTGGTCGATAGATCGATCAAGGGAAAATTTCGACAATCCTGAAAGGTCGATCGATTGACCAAAAACGTCGATCGATCGATCAAGCAGGGCAGAATAATGCAGCAGCAGCCCCTGCTTCTTCTCTTCTTCTTCTCTTCTCCTCTTTTGCTTTCTTGTATTTCCTCTACAAGAAACGCCGTAACTTCTTCGTTATGTATCAAAATCGCGCACCGTTCATGGCCACGCGAAGCTAGCGAGGAGGGCTACAACTTTCGTGAGATGTCGGGCCAGGTACCCAAGCTGTGAAAAGACTAAAATGCCCCCGAACGTCCGATAGTGTACGGAACTTCGCCGGAATGCAACCGAACTTCACACGAAGCATCCAAATACCTACAAAAGTTCAATTAACCCCTGCAAAACATGTTAACATAGAAATCCGAGGGTTGTCTGGTTAACGAGCATAAATATAGTGATTAAGATACCCGAGGGGGCTAATAACGCGTAGGTTAACGGGTGAAAAAATGCAATATTTGCGTCGCATCAGCATGCATCTAAGGTGACAAGAAGATAAAATAAAAAAAAATCAACCACAAGATGCCGATGTACGAGGAAAACCACAAAGGTAAAAATCTTGGACGACCCAATCAACAAGTCACTATGATACGATTTTACAAAAGCATAGACAATAGACTTATAAAATGAATTAATTCCCAACAAGACTTGACTCTCTTCTATCTTCAATTGATCCTCCATAATGCAATACATGAATCCACCCATGCAAGCGGCCAGAGCACACGAGTCCATGTGCACCTCGGTATCCACCGATGAGGATCAATAACCGTCAAACCCAACAATCAGCACATATGGCATCCACCATACAAAACAACTCTTAAGATTAAAGAATCAAACTTTGGTGCACAAACAAGATCTCAAAGCATATGAATTATGAATCTTGGATCTTGAAACATATAGGGTGTAATTTAGTACTTTGAACTTTTGTAAACAAGTGAAAAAATATTTTTCACCAAAAGTTCTGAGTCTTAAATGCCTTAAATTAGAAAAACACATATTTCGAGGCAGTGACTCGTTCGAACGAAGACTAGTGTCATTCGAACGAGAATAGCATTTCATTTGAGCGAAAACCCAAGTTAATTCGAACGAGATTGTAATCTCATTTGAACCAGTATCAAACGATCTTATAACGAGTTCGGTTTGCATTTGTAGAACATCCTCATTTGATTCTCGTTTCATCCCTTTTTTGAATGAAAATGCATAGTCATTCGAATGAGACTTAAAACTCGTTTGAACAAACTAAAACGAAGAAAAAAAATTCTTTAAAAAATATAAAAATAGTTCCTAACATTTTAAAATAAAACTAGAATCCTTAAAAATATAGATCCAAGAACTCATAATTAATACGCATTCATACTTGTGAGATCCTCGGTCTATGTGAAGAAAAACTTGGAACAATAAACAAGGCACGGCATATCAATCTTTGGTGCTTGGCCACTGCGTCTTCATCAAACATCGTCGTAGGTTTATGGGATTACAAACTCAAAGTCTATCCTATGACTCAAATAGTTTTATCCGGAATTAATCCAATTACGTACAAATTGAGTTGATTGGAAACTTGTCCTTACAGTTGCTTTAGGCTTCATATTGTAGTACTAGAGCACCTCGAACGTCGTCGCTAAATTTGAAAGGCAACCACTATTCTATTTATTTTTCACGAACATATCGTCTATGTATATTAAGCACCGAATGGACGCATTTTAATTGCTAATTCTCGGTAATATGGGTCTTATATACTTAATGGTTTAACGTGCAGGCTTGATTACAGTTGCGGTATCAAAAGTTATATTTCGAGGCAATTTGCAGTTCAAATGGAGCTAATTATCAATCCTATAATCCTAGCCAAGCCTAAACTGAGCCTAAACCTTCACCCGAACCCTGTGTGTGTGTTATGTGTTTGTACATTTACTTTTTTAGATTCTTATTTTGATTTGTTTTTATTTTTAGATTTATTTAGAATTTTCTAGGATTTATTTTCTATTTTCATATTTTTTTATTATCTCTTTTGATTTTTATTTTCATATTTATTTAGATTTATTCGTTTATGTTTTCTTATCAAATGATGTTGTTGCCATTCTTTGGAGCTCGAAGAACTTGAGAGTATTCATGTTGTGATTCATTTGTATTTTTTATTTTCGTACCATTTTTCATTTTTCAGAAGGCTTGTATTAGGATTATTCTATTCTTGGCTTGTATTGTGGTGCTTAGAGACACCATTTATTTTTTATTTAAATTTGTAATAATTAATTGTAAAGAAAAGCGTGATAGTGAAACCGGACAAGGTAGAGAGAGGGCATCCAAGGCGAGGATTTGGAAGCCTCTCTACCTTGGGTCGGTAGGACTCTCGGGGACGACTGAGATTGGCGTAATCTCCCCCCGGTCGATTCAAATTTTTCAGCACCCCACGACGTAAAAACCGTGGGAGGTACATTTTTAAACCCTTGCGCCTCTCTGTCAGCGAGTCAATTTTTGTGTGTGATTATGTTCTCTTGTGTGATTTTATTCTCGCATTTATTTACAAATGGTGTGATGAATTAAATTGCTAAGACCTACATCCGGTCATTCACGAGAAGGGATTTCATCACCCAACTCACTCGCTTACCAATTGTGTGCTACCCTAGCTATCATTAAATTTAAAATCAATCAACTAGGTAGCCCAATAGGAGAACATTTTTTAAAAGGCGATCACTCAGATAATTTCTGTTATTTTTATAGCCCGCGGGCTTGATTAAAATTTGACTACCCTTTCATTAATTTTGAAGATAAAAATTGGCCATGTGCTAGTTTTGATTTATCCTTAACTTGTGTGTCCAATTCAATTTTTTGGTAGTCGATTTTAGTGCGTTTGTCCCTAATTTAAGAGTCCAAATATTATTCCCACTCTTTTCTTACAAAAAAAAAAAAAAAAATATTTTCTTCCTTTATTTTTTCAAAAAAAATCCAAAAATATTTTCTTCCTTTATTTTTTAGAAAATCCAAAAAGATTTTCTTTCTTTTTGAAAATTCAAAAAAAATCCAAAAATATTTCTCTCCACATGGCCGACGAATGTCCCTTACGGGACTACTTTGGTCATTTTCCATTGTCACGCGACACATGTGAGAGTGATCCCGAGCCGTCTCTTTGTGATATACTTAGTGGTTTCAGCTCTCTCATGAGTACCGTTGATATTCTTTCACCATCTATGGATGCACCTCTTCTTCCATCACCCTCAGTGTCAAGTGTTGACGTGTCGCGTACTTGGTTGTGCACCCATTGTTCATATGTCGATCACTTTTCCCATGAGTGCCCATACGTTTCATATACCTGCGAACCCACCATGGCACATGTGTATCCACATGACACTGTTCCGGAACCCACCTCAGCCTTTTATCATGATATATCCAATCTCGAGTTGTGTGAGTACCCTAGATATTCGTGGAGGCATGATCACCCTTTCACGCAATACGAATCCCAACCTGATATTGTGGATCCTCACACGTTCCAACAGTTTTCATGGCAACCTAGTGCACCCGTTCCCGATCAGTCCCCTCACTATGCACCCCATGATTATCATCCTTTTGTCTCTCACATAGATGCTTCTCTCGTATATGACACACTTGACCCCGTTCCCCACACTTCATATGAGTATTCTCCGTATATTAATGTTAGTAGAGAGTTGTGTTCACCCCAACCACCACCACCACCCATCACTTCATCACCATCATCCATCTCTGCTCTCAAAAGCCTCTTGCAAAAGCTCATACTCAAGCAAGAGCAAGCCACTCAATTTCAAAACCAAGCTCTTCAACGACTTGAATAAAAGATTAAATGAAATTGAGTGTGAGCGAGAGTCGGACTTCACCCCAAGTTAACCCTTTGTTTCCCCACGTGGAGTGATGATGCACCATCTTATGCCACTGATTTTGAGTGTGACCAACACTATCCTCTCGAGAATCTTGAAGTTGAGACCATTCCATGGTCCAGGCCTCAAGTTGACACTTGTGTTGATTAATCCATCAACAGTGAGCCTAATCAAATCCCGTTTTGTCCAAAGGAACCCATCATTGAGGTTCACAGTCCCTTTCCCATTTAATCCTAAACAATAACCGAGTCTACACCGATTGATCTCACCGTGCGTGTTCCCGAGGAACCACTCCATTATAGGTTAGCTCCGACTACGAGTTCTCACCATTTTCTCGAGATCGAATTCGAGATTATTTCTACCTCTCCGGATATGGATCCTCTTCCACCATGCTTGGCTTATCTTGAGGTAATTATTTATAGTGATTCCTCTATCTCCGATCTTGGTGCCTCATTTGAACCAACCACCCCATTCATCGGTGATATTCTGTCGGATAAGATGATCACTCACTCGTTTATTTCCACACTTCCTCCTCCGAGTGCCCTTGAGGATCACTCCACGCCTCATGAGGAGTGTGTGTCACCTACTCTTGAGTTGTTTCGTCTTCCACCACCCTTTATCCCACCCGGTCCACCCTTTATCCCACCTGGTACACCTTTTATCCCACCCGATTCATCCATTGTCCCTTCTGCCCCACCACCTAGTTTGGATCTTTATTTTACATATTTCATGTTTTCATCTACATTTTTAGATCCTCACCTGAAACAACCCTCCTCCTTCCCATGATAGTATTTGTGCTGCTACTCTCCACTTACATGATACCGAGCTTGTTACTTTATGCCCGCCACTCTCTTGTGGTGTTGATTTTTTCTATCGATAGCTCTCTGGCGTGTCACGGCATGTCACGGCGTGACCATTATCATTGCCCATTCATAAAACGGTCATGTGTTTTCTATGATCCCCACCCCATCACTATTTCTGCACCATTATGCCTCCCTCGCCAACTAGAGCATCCTTCGTATAGGGCCGTAGTTTCCCTCACCTTTAGGCACAATAAGGCTCGTGATCGACGCTTAATCACCCATGCCTTTCTCACCATTACCCTAATACCCACCCACCCATGGTCCACCGATGTTTTGCATCGTGTGATGCACTTTGACGATGCACTTTGACATACAGGTGCATTGACCCTTTTAGCCTTTATCCAACAAGATTGACGCTTCAGTCTTATTTGGGGGTGATTTTCATCACCCAATTTTTCTGCCACCCCGTGCTTTCATAGATCTTATCTTTAGAGTGAGAATGGTTCGATCTGGATGAAGATATTAAACTTAGCGCTACCGGGAGGCAGCCCATGATTTCTTATAATAATCTCATCCTATTTGGGGGTGGTGTTTCACATCACCCAATGCCTTATCAATGTTTCTAGACTTGTACAATTTTGTTATATTATCCTTTATTCAGGTTCATCTTAGCTACATCTGTTCACTTCTTTAGTGGTTGATTTTGGTCATATCTTTCCTACCTTATGCTCTCAATTTTAAAAATCATTTTAGTTAACATCGAGGACGATATTCCTTTTTGTTTGGGGGTGGGGAATTTTATCAAAATCGTACCTCTTTTGAAAAAAATTTATTTTTGAACCTAATTTTTAAAATTTTCGCGCAGTTTCTTTCATCTCATTCATTGACTTGAATTTTCTATAATCCATCTTTTTAAGTCTAGGAATCAAGCTACAGGATTTATTTTTCTAAACAGCTTATGTAATACATAACAAGGTATGTTGCACCATGAATTTCTAGACTCAACAAAATTTGCGCACTTATCACGTCACTACGGTTTAGAGTTGAAGAGTACTACAATTCTGAAGAGAACCTTAAGGATCACTAGTAGAGACTTTACCTTGTGAGATTCGTGCCTTTCACACTTTCAGAGTGTTTTAAGCAATCTTTGAGTCACTAGTTGATTCAACTGCCCATGGGCCCGCAGTTTAATTCCTTGTATGATCTCATTATTTTTCATAAAATTTTGTCTTGATCACTGATAACGACATCACTTTCGAGTTGTAAGAAACGTGTGTCTTGAAATTTGTCCCGATTACTAAATTTTCACCCATTCACTTTACCCATTACCTTACCATATTCCCACATATTTTCCCATACCATACATTTATCATCTCCATTCATATATTATCCATAATCATATTGAGAAAAAGAGTGCTTTCCCAAATATAAAGTGTCTCTAGTGATTGAGAGTATAAAGAAAAAAAAAGAAAGAAAAAAATAGAAAAATAGAAAAAGAAAAGAAAAGAAAAAGAAAAAGAAAAAGAAAAAAAAAGAGAAAAGAAAAAAAAGAAAAAAAAAAGAGAAAGTTTCAGTCTATAAATAAAGACTTTCGTTTGTCAAAGTGTAATAAACTCTTCTCAAACATACACCATTCATCCATGATATCACCATCCTACCTCATATCATCATATCCTTCCGATTTCATTTCCCCCTCACCCATATACATCCATATTTCCCCTAAGTGTTCAGGTAAATGAAATTCAATGTGGTGAATAACTCGACGTTCTCACTATAGTTATTAGCATTCTTTCATGAGATCAATTTATGACACACCCCAACCCAGTTACTTATAATTAAGTCTGAAAGTCAAAGTGAGTCAAACCATAATTAATTTAACCAAACCATAAACAAGAGTTTTAATTTCAGAGTCACCATTGTAAATCCATATAACTGAAAACCTTTTTACAACATCATAGTAATCATGTCCATAAAAACTTTCTTGAATGATAAGATAACTTAATTACATCGTTTACATTTAAACAAAATCCTTGTTTCTCCCATTCCTGGCTAACCCAACCCGACTTCCTAGATTTGGCAGTGACATCGTATTACCTGAAAAATGTGGACATAGGAACCATGAGCAAAAATAGCCCAGTGAATGCATCACTACTAAACTACTGCATGAATTTAAATGCAATAAATTATGTTCATATACTTATGTATTAACTTATCCGGCTCATTCATAATGAATGACCAAATTTTCCAAATCATGGTTCACATATCCTGTCTAAATAGACAATTCTCCCCCATTCCTGGTCGAGGAGTAACCCCTTGTCATTAATAGACAAATCTCCCCCATTCCTGGTCGAGGAGTAACCCCTCATTTCGGTAAACCAAAATGAACAATTTTATATGCATAACATTATGATCACACCAACAACACAATACAAATATCTCTTTCCAGTGAGTACACTCACCTTGGTTAGCAACTACGTATTCAGGTTTCCTTCTGGTGGAGCTGAACTGGGTTGATTAGACCTTACACCTTCAGGGCTTTTTACGTAATTTCTACGGATTTTTCTACACTTTTTCTCCTCACTTTTCTTCCTTAACTTCTACTTTCTCTTTCCCTAAGCTTCAAAACCTTTCATGGCTGGTTTTTCTGAAGAAATATGTTAAAGGGAGGGTTTTAAGTCGGCCAAGGCTGCCTCCCAATCCAACCAATCAATTTAAAACATTTGGTTTAATAAAAGACAAAATACCACTTAAGGGAATTGACATATTTGCCCCTTCTCGTAATTTCGACCTAACTTCTTCCTCGAGCATCCGTTTGATGCACCGTTTGTTGTGTTGTGACCCTAACTCACATGTCTACAACTATGTAGTTTTCACCTCAAGTCCATTGTAATGTTACAATGGTCAAAACTAGTCTTAAACAGGAACATTTCTATCGAAAATAACCAAATCTTGTGTTCGTACGTAACTCGACATTTCATGATTTATGACAGTAGGATTAGACTAAACATAATCAATTAATATTAGATATACTAATATCACATTATTCATATCACATAAGATAAGCATGATTTAAATATAATTTATCATAATTATATTCGGGTTGTCACAACCTCCCCCCCTTAGAAAATTTCGTCCCCGAAATTTAATATAAAGGTCACTTACCAAACAAATGGGGATACTGTTTCCTCATGCTATCCTCCGTTTCCCAAGTTGCTTCTTTAACTCCATGGCTCATCCACATAACTTTTACTAAGGGAATAACTTTATTTCTCAATACATGGTCCTTACGATCAATAATTTCCATTGGTTCCTCGATGTACGATAAGTCTTCCTTCAGTTCAATTGGTTGAGTTTTCAACTGATGAGATGGATCCGCCAAATACTTACGAAGCATTGATACGTGAAACACATCATGCAAACGGGATAAATCTGAAGGTAATGCTAATCTATATGCGAGGTTCCCAATTCTTTCCAACACCTCATATGGTCCAATGTATCTTGGACTTAGTTTCCCCTTTTTCCCAAATCTCATAACGCCTTTCCATGGTGAAATACGTAGGAATACAAAATCTCCCTTCTGAAATTCCAATGGATGCTTCCTCTTATCTGCATAAAATTTTTGCCTGTTTTGCGCTATCTTTATCCGTTCCCGAATCATTTTGATCTTTTCAGTTGTCATATCTATCAATTCAGGACCCAAAATTTTCCTTTCACCCACTTCATCCCAACACAAAGGCGTTCTACATCTCTTCCCATATAAAGCTTCATAAGGAGCCATACCAATAGTCGACTGATAACTATTATTATATGAAAATTCCATCAATGGCAAATGATCATCCCAACTACCCTTGAAGTCAAATACACAGGCTCGTAATATGTCTTCTAATATTTGAATCGTCCTTTCTGATTGCCCATCAGTTTGTGGATGAAACGCAGTGCTGAACTTCAAACTTATGCCCATGGCATTCTGGAGACGAGGCCAAAACTTAGAAGTGAATGTTGGATCTCTATCTGATACTATTGACACTGGTGCCCCATGTAAACGGATAATCTCATCAACGTACATACGTGCATACTTGTCAACAGTGTAGGTGGTCTTAACTGGGAGAAAATGAGCTGACTTCGTCAATCGGTCTACAATCACCCAAATAGAATCATGCCCCTTTGGTGATCGGGGTAATCCTGTAACAAAGTCCATCGTTATATGCTCCCACTTCCATTCCGGAATAGGCAAAGACTGCAATAATCCTGCCGGCTTCTGATGCTCTGCTTTCACTTGCTGGCATACTAAACATTTAGCTACGAACTCTGCAATCTCACGTTTCATATTATTCCACCAGTAATACTCTTTCAAATCTCTGTACATTTTGGTACCTCCCGGATGCATAGAGTAAATTGAACTATGTGCCTCTTCTAATATATCTTTCTTTAAGGGTGGATCATTAGGTACACAAATCCTATTTTTATAACACAACGATTCATCATTCTTAATTTCAAAGTCACTCTCTCTACCATCCCGAACTTCTTGTTTCTTCTTCTCAAGGAATGGATCACTGGTCTGCAAATTTCGTATGCGTTCGGCCAATAAAGGTCTCATTGTGACATGTGCTAATAATCCTCCACTTTTTGAAAACTTCAATTCAATCCCCATTAATGCTAAGTCAAGAATATTTCCAACACGTGCACACCGTATACAACCAAGAATCCCTGATGATTTCCGACTCAAAGCATTTGCTACCACATTGGCCTTCCCAGGATGATGATGAATGGTACAGTCATAGTCTTTAATCAGCTCTATCCAACGCCTCTGTCTCAAATTCAGTTCTTTCTGTGTAAACAAGTATTTCAAACTTTGATGATCCGTAAATATTTCACAAGTTTCTCCATACAAGTAGTGTCTCCACAACTTTAAAGCAAAAACAATGGCCGCTAGCTCCAAGTCATGTGTAGGGTAATTTCGTTCATGCGTCTTTAATTGTCTGGAAGCATATGCTATTACCTTCCCATTCTGCATAAGAACACATCCTAACCCCTGAAATGAAGCGTCTGTATAGATCACAAAAGACTCATTCCCACATGGAATAGTAAGTATAGGGGCTGAAACCAATCGATTCTTCAATTCTTTAAAACTTCTCTCACATTCTTCATCCCATACAAACTTCACTTCTTTACGAGTCAACTTCGTCAATGGTAATGCTATTGATGAAAACCCTTTAATAAATCTGCGATAGTAGCCTGCCAATCCTAGGAAACTCCTAATTTCTGTCACATTCTTAGGACTTTCCCATTCAACAATTGCCTCCACTTTCTTTGGATCAACATATATCCCATTTCCCGAGACAACGTGCCCTAAAAACACAATTTCATTCAACCAAAACTCACACTTGCTGAATTTAGCAAACAATTTCTTCTCTCTCAAAATCTGCAATACAAGTCTCAAATGCTTCTCATGTTCCTCCATGTTACGCGAGTAAATCAACACATCATCTATGAATACTATCACAAATGAATCAATGAAAGGGTGGAATACCCGGTTCATCAAATCCATAAAAACTGCCGGAGCATTAGTCAATCCAAAAGGCATCACCAAAAACTCATAGTGCCCATATCGAGTCCGAAAAGCAGTTTTGGAAATATCACAATCCTTCACTTTCAGTTGGTGGTAACCCGATCTCAAATCAATCTTCGAAAATATAGTGGCCCCCTGTAATTGGTCAAACAAATCATCGATACGAGGTAGAGGGTACTTGTTTCTAATGGTCACCTTATTCAATTGCCGATAATCAATACATAATCGCATTGTTCCATCTTTCTTTTTCACAAATAACACGGGTGCTCCCCATGGTGAAACACTAGGCCGAATGAACCCTCTGCTTATCAGATCTTGTAATTGCACTTTCAATTCCTTCAACTCTGTTGGTGCCATTCTATAAGGAGCAAGGGAAATCGGACCAGTACCTGGAATTAATTCAATGGAGAACTCTACTTCCCTATCGGGTGGCAGTCCTGGCAATTCCTCTGGGAAGACATCAGAAAATTCTCTAACCACTGGTATATCTTCAACTTTAAGTGCTTCCTTACTAACATCAATCACATATGCTAAATACCCCATACAACCCTTACTCAATAACTTTCTGCTCTTTATTGCTGAGATAAGACAATTAGGGACAACATTCCTTTCTCCTATAAATTGGAACTCGGGTTCACCAGGCAGATGAAATGTAACTTATTTTCGAAAACAATCAATGGAAGCATGATACGATGATAACCAATCCATCCCCAATATAATATCAAAATCCCGAATGGCCAATGGTAACAAATCGACATAGAAATCTCGCTCACCCATTCGTAAGACACAATCTTTATAAACATGCTCAACTAGAATTACACTTTCCATCGGCGTAGAAATATATAAGGCACAATTGAGAAATGAACATGGTCTACCCAAACATGAAACAATATCTAATGCCACAAATGAATGCGTAGATCCAGGATCAATGAGTGCATATAAATCTTTATTTGCAATAGAAAGTTTACCTGTAACCACTTCAGGTGTAGCATGGGCATCTTGTAGCGTCATCGCAAACACTCTTCCTCCTTCCTTCGATCCACTTGCTTGTCCTGTACCTCTTCCCCTGGTGGCACTTCCTGGAGAGAATCCTTTATGAGGCCCCACACTACTGACTGAAACTGCTCTTGATAGCATAGGGCAATTCTTTCTCAGATGGCCCTTCTGATGACAGTTGAAACATTCTATACTCTGTAACTTTGGGCAATTTCTTTTTATATGACCCGATGACCCACAAAAGAAACAAACATTAGGATCTCTTTGTGCTGAAACTCCTGAACCTCTTCCACCACTAGCCTCACCCCTTTGCAAACTACTTCCACCTCTACCCTGTTGGAATTTCTGCCCTCCAAGTCTCGAATATTCTGTATCACTACCCTTTTGATAACTTGGATCGAATCTGCTTCTCTTTACACCTCGTTCTCGATTCCCTCTTGCTTCATTCACGTCCCTTTCTACTAACATGGCTTTATTCACCAAGGCTGAATAATTAACAGTCTCTAAAGCCGACAGCCTTGATTTAATAACTAACTCTAGTCCATCGAGAAATCAGCTACACATATCTTCCTCATTCCGGATAAACCTTGAAGCAAAACGAGATAAGGCTGTAAGTTTGGCTTCATATTCCCTGACTGTCATACTCCCCTGATTCAATAGGAAATATTCTTTCTCCTTTTGTTTTTGATACATCGGAGGAAAATACTTGTCATACAAGGCTTTAACAAAAGCATCCCATGAGATCACATTCCCGCCTCCTGGAGTAATCAACAAATGTTTCGTGGCATCCCACCAGTACTTAGCTTCTCCTTTCAACATATACGTCGCCAAGGTTACCTGTTGATTTTCAGGCATCTTCATTACCCCAAAGATGAGTTCAATCTCTTTAACCCATACTTCTGCCTCTGCTGGATCAACTGCTCCTTCAAATGAGGGTGGGTTCATCTTAATAAATTTCTCATGTGAAGTACTTCTTTCTTCCCGGTGTATCACCTCCTCAGCCCTAGCCAAGGCTTGTGCCTCCATTTGCCTGGTCTGTTGTTCTTCCACATGAGCCATAAATCTAGCTTGCTGCTCTGCCATTAGCGTCATAGCACGTGCCATTTTTTGCATATCTGTCAGTTGTTCTGGCTCGGGTTCCACATTTATCTGAATAGGTTGCTCAACCTCCGCTTCTGCTGGAATATTTGAAGCCTCATCTTCTAATCTCACATTTACATTCCCTTGTTCCATTCTCTTATATCTGAAATGAATCAAAGATATAACAACATGCATATATACATATCTTTCCTAACATAATCGTTAGTATCAAATAAAATATATTTCTAACATTCACTGCCAAATCTAGAATCTTCTCACTCCAGAACCTCTAAAACCTAGGCTCTGATACCAAAAGTTGACACACCCCAACCCAGTTACTTATAATTAAGTCTGAAAGTCAAAGTGAGTCAAACCATAATTAATTTAACCAAACCATAAACAAGAGTTTTAATTTCAGAGTCACCATTGTAAATCCATATAACTGAAAACCTTTTTACAACATCATAGTAATCATGTCCATAAAAACTTTCTTGAATGATAAGATAACTTAATTACATCGTTTACATTTAAACAAAATCCTTGTTTCTCCCATTCCTGGCTAACCCAACCCGACTTCCTAGATTTGGCAGTGACATCGTATTACCTGAAAAATGTGGACATAGGAACCATGAGCAAAAATAGCCCAGTGAATGCATCACTACTAAACTACTGCATGAATTTAAATGCAATAAATTATGTTCATATACTTATGTATTAACTTATCCGGCTCATTCATAATGAATGACCAAATTTTCCAAATCATGGTTCACATATCCTGTCTAAATAGACAATTCTCCCCCATTCCTGGTCGAGGAGTAACCCCTTGTCATTAATAGACAAATCTCCCCCATTCCTGGTCGAGGAGTAACCCCTCATTTCGGTAAACCAAAATGAACAATTTTATATGCATAACATTATGATCACACCAACAACACAATACAAATATCTCTTTCCAGTGAGTACACTCACCTTGGTTAGCAACTACGTATTCAGGTTTCCTTCTGGTGGAGCTGAACTGGGTTGATTAGACCTTACACCTTCAGGGCTTTTTACGTAATTTCTACGGATTTTTCTACACTTTTTCTCCTCACTTTTCTTCCTTAACTTCTACTTTCTCTTTCCCTAAGCTTCAAAACCTTTCATGGCTGGTTTTGCTGAAGAAATATGTTAAAGGGAGGGTTTTAAGTCGGCCAAGGCTGCCTCCCAATCCAACCAATCAATTTAAAACATTTGGTTTAATAAAAGACAAAATACCACTTAAGGGAATTGACATATTTGCCCCTTCTCGTAATTTCGACCTAACTTCTTCCTCGAGCATCCGTTTGATGCACCGTTTGTTGTGTTGTGACCCTAACTCACATGTCTACAACTATGTAGTTTTCACCTCAAGTCCATTGTAATGTTACAATGGTCAAAACTAGTCTTAAACAGGAACATTTCTATCGAAAATAACCAAATCTTGTGTTCGTACGTAACTCGACATTTCATGATTTATGACAGTAGGATTAGACTAAACATAATCAATTAATATTAGATATACTAATATCACATTATTCATATCACATAAGATAAGCATGATTTAAATATAATTTATCATAATTATATTCGGGTTGTCACAATTTATTTCTTAATGTTCGTTATTTCTTATAGTGTGTGACACGTTTGAACTTGATTACATTTACTCACCTCCTCACACACAAGAGCGATACACTTACCCTAATCTCGAGAGTTCGTTTGAGAGAGATATATCTAGTGAGATTTTAAAGTTGAAGCATTGATTCCGAAAAGGAAATCTAGGAACTTCTCTTATGATACTCGACCCGTTTTGACTAATTCACACAACACACGTTAAGTTATGGGAAGGATGTGCGTTGTGTATTTACTTAGCTAACTTTTTATGCACTACTAGCTTGTATTCTTAAAATATTTCTCAAGTGATGGATTGTGTGATTATTTTATGTCTAATAAGAGATTGACTGCCATTTTCAAATAAAGAATTTTGTGGGTATATTCCCTGCAAACCCTGACGAGACACAACTCGTCCTGTAGGGAAACCTATAGGTTTAAAGGCTTGTTGCAAACTCTAAGTGTAATCGTAAGTGCCCGCGAAAGTGGTACACTTTTGTTTTCTTATCTTTCTCTTTCTCTATATCTTATTACTCGAGGACTAGCAACGTTCTATATGGGGGTGGTGTGATAAGCACCTAAAAGTTTACATTTTATACCCCGAATGGACGCATTTTAATTGCTAATTCTCGGTAATATGGGTCTTATATACTTAATTATTTAACGTGTAGGCTTGATTGCAGTTGTTGTGTCAAAAGTTATATTTTGAGGCAAATTGCAGTTCAAATGGAGCTAATTATCAATTCCATAACCCTAGCCTAGCCTAAACCGACCCTAAACCTTCACCCGAACCCCGTGTGTGTGTTGTGTTTGTACGTTTATTTTTTTAGATTTTTATTTTAAGTTGTTTTTATTTTTATATTTATTTAGAATTTTTTAGGATTTATTTTCTATTTTCATATTTCTTTATTGCGATTTTGATTTTTATTAGTTTTTTTTTATTTTTTATCTTTATTTTTTTTTATTTTTATTAGAATTAGTTGTTAGGAATTTATTTTCTTGTTTTATTATATTTTATCTTTCTTTAGTTTTATGATATTAGGATTATATTTTTAGTTCTAATAGATTTTTATTTTTATTTTGTGTCTTTTATATTTTTTATTTAGGGTTTTAGTTTTTTTTTTGTTTTTATTAGATTTTTAATGTTTATTTTTATTTATTTCTATTTTTAGTTTACTAGATTTTTTAGTTTAGTTTTTATTTTTATTTTACTTATTTTTATTTTATTTTAATATGTTTATTTTTATTTTATTTTAATGGGATCACAAATTAAACACACACACTTACCTACACCTTAATCACACCCAAACAACCCACTCACACACCCTTTATCATACACCTTACTCACACCATAACACACCCTCACCCTCACCCTCACCAAACTAACCTACACCCTCACACATACAATCACCCCATCATCTTCATCACCACCCATCCTTACTCTCTCTCCTCCATTAACAACATCATCTTCTCCAACAATCTCTTACCACCATAACCAAAACACCCAACACATCATAACCCATAACTAAACCTCATCCCCAAATCCAAACCAAATCCCCAACTGCCCCAATTCGGACCAACCCAAGATTTAACCCAAACCCGAATTTCCATCTTGAACTCGTAACCAACCTACCCCGGTTTGATCCCATCGCACACAACCCGAAACCGCTACCAACCAATCTGGAACTTCCAACTTGTCGCCGTCCAAACTGACTTTCAACCCCCGCCTCAATCCACATTCCCAGCCATAAAAACCTCCATCTCCCATCTCCGGTCGAAACCCGAGTCCTCCCAAACCAAAACCCGTAACCCACATCATCTACCTGCCACCTACGAAACTCCATGCCAAACCCGCAAAACCAAAACTCGATACTCGATCCAACCTCAAACCACCATAACCATTCACACCCATTTTTCATCTTACCCATCTCCCATTTACACCCCATCCAAAAACCAATTAAAACCCACGATTATGAAAACAACATGCCAAGACCAACTTTTCCAAATCAAGGCCCCACATGTGTTTTATCCCCCTTTAACCTCATTTTCAAAAATACCCCCACACTCTCCTTTCCTTTATTCCACACCTAAATTACCAACCTTACCCCTCATTTCCTTAATCAGATTTTGTCACCCCATTTAACCCACATGCCCTCAACACACTCACACCCCATGCTCCTCTCACTATTTTCATGCACACTCAAGACAATTCTAAAAAATGCCCCTAGCTCCATGTACCACACTATAAAAGAAGACCCAAAAGCTCATTTGAATAATATAGAGAGACTTAGAGAATAAGAGAGATAGTTTAGAGTAGAAAATAAATTAGGGAAAAACATTTTGTAAATAGTTTTATTTTTATGTTTTTTATTTTTTTAGAGAATTGGTGAGATTTAATTGTGAGTGATTGAATTCTATTGAAGAAGATAGAATTCAAATTACCAAATTCAAGGAGACTTATTGAACATTTTTTCTCTTTCTCTACTCTTTTATTTTATATGCCTTTAAATATTTGTCCATCATGTTTAATATCATGTTAGGGTAAATCCCCTTTCAAGGGGTGGGATGATCCCATTATTTGATGTTAATCCATTTTAATTAGTTTATTTACATTAAAATTCCCTTTGATAATTAACTTTGTACTCTTACATTTTAATTTACGCCTCGAGAGAGGGTAAATGATTTTCAAGAGAAAATCGAAATTCTAGTTATAATACCCCTTTTAGATTCGAACTAGAGATAGCGGTTTCTCAAGTGGGGTATTATTGCTTTAATTTCAACTCTAGACTTACTCTTATGATTTAAAATAGTTTAATCGATCGATCCTAGCAGGTGATTTGTTAGATGATGTTTGAATCTACATTTCATGTGTTGTAGGAGTGCTAAATTTAAGTTTTTAAAACGTTATTGTCAAAATTACGTTTGCAATGAGAGTTAATTTGTGATTTTGATACTAACTTGGGATAATTAATTTTAATGAATTAATTAATTTTAATTAACTAGAATATATGGTGTGATCCTATCCCTTGTTAGTCTTCACTTTTATTTCCTCACCCATCTCATATTTTAGATTTTTATTTAGTTATATTTAATTAATATCTTCACTTACTTTTATTTACATCTTTGATTTAGTTTAGTCTTATTTCACCTCATCTCACAAAATTGTTTTAATATTGAAAAATCTACAAAAAAAATGCAAAAATCCAAAAAGAGATAATAAAAAAATTGAATTATATGTGTTTTCCTCTCCTTTCATTCCTTTGATATGGATTGATACCTCACTTACCACTACACTTTAGTTTATTATATTTTGTAGGTATTTGAGATTTTTTATTAGATGACTTTCAAACAACGACACGAAAAACATGCCAAAAGTACTCTTATGAATATACACCTCCAAGGTATAACCCAACTGATGTTGGAACATCTTTGTGACTAGCTGTATGAAGGTCACCCTTACATTCTTCAGTCCAAACGACATGAATGTGTAAAAATATAGGCCAAGTGTAGTTATGAAAGACATTTTTCCTGACGTCCCCAAACATAGAGATTTGATGATAGCCAAAATAATAGTCTAGAAAGGTCATACGCTCATGGCTAGCTGTGGCATCGACCAACTGGTGGATCTTTGGTAAGGGAAGTTGTCCTTAGGGAATTAAGAATCTCCACTTCCCATTACTATTTTAGAGTAAGACCAAGTTTAAAATACACTTAGGTAATTAAACTTCTTTGATCGGCCTTGCCTCTAGAATTTTCCCAATTTCTTCTTCCATTGCATTTCCCTTTTTCGAGGTTGTTCGACATGCCTTTTGTGTGATCGGTGGGAATTTTGGGTCCACATAGAGCTTGTGGAATAATACTTCGGTATTGATGTCAGGCATAACTTTTGGCTTCCATGTGAACACATCATGGGTATCTTTAAGGGAAGTCACCACTTCTTCTTTTTTGTGATTAATGAGCGAGCTGCCAATCAAAAATTTCTTATCGGAGTGAGATTCATCGAACCCAACTTCTTGAAATGGTATCATAAATCTATCAACAGGGGACAACCTTGTGCATTCAACCCCCAGTCTCCCATACTTTAGTATTTATTTGGATGGGTAAGACTATTAGGCGTTCTCTACTTTTTACTTCTTCTTCTACTTAGGTCTAATGGATGCGATAAACCATTATCGAGAAAAAGCTTGATTTCCACACATCTCTATTACCTCTCAGTCGGTAATGCATTTGATCTTCTGATGGTAAAGTAGATAAAACCATTTTCATTGCATGGAGCCATCCTCATCCAAGGATTTCATTGTATGGCGATTTAATATCCATAACAAGTAATTCAATCACCTTTGATGATATACTCCCAATTCGTACTAGGAGCATAGTTTTTCCCCGTGGCCATTGTAGAAACACACAACAAGACAATGAATGACCAAAGGATAATAAAATGGATACAAGGAAAACACTCCCAAGAGGGGCAAAAATAAGAAGGACATGTAACTCCCCATATATTTTGTGCATTATTTAGTTATGGGAATTAATTATGTGTGTTTGCCGTGATAGGTGATGTCATAATTTATAATTTATATGTGTTATGCAATTCATATTTGAAATATGAATTAATACATGGTAATTCATTAATTAAATATTAGAACTGATTAGTATTACGAGAGACTACGGAATAGACACGGACTAGGCATCAATCTCCTCAGTATTGAGTTCCATCGATTGTGAAGTAGTTTCTTATAATAATGAATGGCATGTAATTAATTAATAATTATATTTTAATTAATTGGAATCATACTGACTTACAACTTAATTTAATGAGTAAATTAGTTTATTTTAAAATGTCTTAATTTTTGTTGACGATAGGGGTGCGTAGAATGTTCATTTTGACTTAAAATAGTGGTTTTAAGTCTATTGGGTTAGTATATGACTTGAGTAGAGTTTTGGGTCATTTAGAGTATTATTAATGCTCATTAGGTTGAGGCCTATATAAGGACCAAGGCTAATTTTGTTAGAAATAAACTTAAGAGCTCATCAGTCTTGGTCTAAAATATATTTGGAGCATTAGAGAAACCCCAGAAGGATAAGGAGGGAAGAACACAAGGTTGATGGATTTTGGGGGGGTTTGGATATTGATTCCTAAATCAATCCATAAACATGTTAACATCATCTAAGAATATAATTGGGATTGTGTTATGATAGTAGTAGTCCATTGGATCCTAAATTATATGTTTACAAATTTGATTTTAATTATTTAGAAAGTAATAAATGAAATAGGTTTCATGATGATATTAAACCTTAATATAATGTTAATAAACTAATATATGTGGTTGAGAAACCTTACGATTTGTGTAGTAATTTGATATATATTATTATCATTTGAATCATGTTGAAAAATCCTACAAAAGACCATTGGAATTGAGCTAGTCTGAGTTGTATTAGTTAAATTGATGAACTTAGGGTTCTTAAACCCATAAATCGAATTTGATACATAAACCTGGAATTAATCACCTAAAACTAGTGGATTTAGGTTAGTATTATTGTTGTAGACCATATATATAAAGGAGGATGGGTGTAGGATTAAATAGAGTATTTGAAATTAGGTTTTGATGTTATTAATGGCAGTTTTGAGTTTGGAAAATATGGGGGTCTGCGTCACTCTCATTAGAATGAGATGGGATTCGCATTCGAATGAGATATAGCATCTCGTTGGAATGAGTCTGGAGGTCATTAGAACGACCTGAGTAGTTTTGTTCGAATAATTTAGGACTGTCATTCAAATGACCTATCTATTTTCATTAGAATGAGTTCATGATCTCGTTAGAATGACTTTTGCTAGATTCATAGATTTTGCCTTATTTTGATTTAAGATTATTAATTTAAGACTAGAGATATAAGTTTAGTAATCCGAGAGTACAATGGATTATAGAAGTTTACTAGGAGGTGGTTTCGAACTAATATGTTGAATTTCAGTTTCGATGAGTAATTATGACATGATTTGTTATATAGAGTCTTTTCAACTGTCTGGCCTAAAAAATGCAACAAAGGGGTTCCTTATTTGGATTTCATTTATGAGACGACCCACGCATGGAGCCTAGGGAAGTTCGAGAGCTTTTAGTAATTGTGTATTATCAACCGCTAAGTATAATGCATTTTTAAACCATTGAGTATGGTAGTTATATTACAAAGTTAATACTTCTATAAGTTAGGAGTGAGATGGTGTATATATTTGGAGAGCCTTAGAGATTTGGGATAGTGCCATATATAACCAATTTTAGTTATCGTGAATATCAATTAATAATAGTAAAAGGCTTTATGTGTAACCCAATTTGAGTAGGGTTTTATACTTTTTTGTTTGTCCCGGTTGTATAGGGTCATAGTTATTCACTTTATTTATGTATAATCAGACCATTATAGCGTATATGGTCATGGAAAAAGTGCTAAGAGGAATTTAATGGGGACTTATATGATGTTCATCGCGCATGGTATTTCCTAGTGATGTGACAGGATCCGCCTATGTCCTATTTTACCCCTATCCTATATGCTGAAAGTGTTCGTGTTCCAAGTGGTAGTAACGGGAGGATCCTCTCGTATAGCCTTGAGTATGAGGCTTGTACGTTTGGTGTGAAGGATTAGTAATTTGTGCTGATGTTTAGAGTTTTTAGGGTTGGAATTCCCTATAACTATAACACACAAGGGATGCCGAAAGGCAGTAGGGATATGCCATCATACTTTTATGTGAGGGCTCGAGCGTAGCCCATTTCATTATTTTTGTCGGGGACCATACTCATGTGGATATTAGGCTTTGATACTATCTATCCTTATTTGCGGGTGTGAGCATAACCCATGAGATTTAATTGGAGTTATTTGTACTCATGGATATTCTAGATAATGTGATTCCATTTTACGGTACTTAATATGGTTTTACCAGTTTAGGATTGATACTAGAGATGTATAACTAACATTGTATGACATGGGAATAATGTAATAAGTATACTAGAAATGTATATCCTAAGATAGTGATCCAGGACTATTTGAGTCTAAGAGACTGAGACACCCTTTTTGAAATCATAGCTAGAGATAGTTTTTTTTTTATAATACGATTAGTAATTGAGATAATTTAACTGAAAAATATTTTAGTAGAATTAATACTTCTTAAATCAAGAGATGAACTTAAGAACGTAAAAGTGAATAACTCTTAATTAAAAGATATATTTTATTACACAGGACTCATAGGGTTTGGGAGTATAACTTCATGTTCATTTTAGTTTGTTTGGGTTGAGTAACGTTTTTTAGAGAATATGAGATTTATTTATATGATGAGAAAACCACACTCTCATGGTGGAAATACATGGTAGAGAAAATAAAAGGAACAAAAATTACATGAGGATTCTAACAAAAAAAACCAAAGCATAAGAAATGTTGAAACCAGGGAAAAAAAGAGCATGGGGGGGCTTAAAAGTCTTGAATCTGAAGGCCAACTTGATGTCATCTAGCACCAAATCAATAATAAAATGAGCATTCATACCAATATTGTCAAATTCCTTCTTATTTCGGGCACACAAAATCCTCCAACATATAAAAGACGGAATAATTTTGCAAAGAACCGCTTTGATAGAATTTCCTCGAGTGGATAACCACCAATTCATTAATTTATCTTTGAAAGTTAATATTATAAAGTTCAAACCCATCTTGTTTTGAAAATATCTCCAAACCTCTATAGAAATTTCAGTCGTAGAAAATAAATGCTCCTTATTTTCTTCCTTGAACACCACACATCATCTACATTTTGAGGGCAATGGAATTTTAATATTTTTCAAATTTTCAATTAGGTGTAATCCATCATGAAAAATATAGACATAAAAGTAGAGATTTTAGGAAGAATACGAATGTCCCAAATAGAAGAAAAAGATAGTTGAATGCAGTCTTTTTTTCGCAAGCCAGTTTTTGAGTGCAATTTGATGTCAGTTCCAAGTGCCCAGCTCCTTTTGTATTCTTCGCCATGTAGGACTGGAATATGAAAGATTATCCCTGAAATTATTTCATTATAGCTTCCAGTATTTAGCATCCATGAACTTCGACCAAAGCCCATATTTATTAAAAAAAATGAGTGCCATAATTTGCATAAGTACGTTCTACTAACATCTTCTATAGCTTGGATACCCAAACCACCTTCCATCTTTGCAAGGCAAATAAAATCCCAATTAACCCAATGCCTTTTAAATTTTCCTTCATTAGTCCCCCACGACCCAACTTCAGTTAATTTATTATTTTTGTAAACTAGTTGTTTACGTTATTATTGAATCTATTTTCACGAGTCTTAGGCTATTTCTGCTACCGTACAGTTGGGTTGATCGTTGGAGGTGTATATCTAGCGATATTCTATATATCATTCTTGGGATATAGAAGTCAATTAGTGCAGCTCATCTTCTTTTTGAATTCACTTTATTTTTTTATTACAGGAAGTTGTATTGTACAGTTATCCCAAGTTAGAGAATGTATATTCAGAGATGGTTATTATATTTGAGATACATGTTCTATTCCAGAGTTGTCTTGTATCGGTGGTTGGATGGTATCAAAGATGGTTTATCTTATTCAGTTTTTATTTACCTCGTATTATTTTAATTGTTGAGTTTTATTTTATTTTATTATGCTATGAATGTTACCAAATGTTTTTTCCCATAATTTTTGTATTATATCCAATCAATATATTTATGAATTTTACGAAGTATCATAGTTAGTATCGTAACATTTCAGGTTTTAGTTTCCTAGGGTCTTGAGGGTAAGTGTTTTCACTCACTATCGGTAAGAGCATGAGAAGAAAGTTTCGAGACCTTGTCATGATGACTATGTGGTAGATAATATAAAGGGGGGTTCAAATATCTTTCTCTTTCAGCAGCAGGAGATATTAATACAGAAGTGAAGAAAGACTTTCACGTTATCTTCGACCATATTTATTTTCTTAGAAAAAGCTTTTCGTAAATATTTGTTTGTTATTATTGTATGACCGTCCTTCATCACTTGTGCCTAGATGGTGGAAGTCATCCTTCCACATCACTAAAATAATTAAAAATTTATAACGGATATAATTCCTATAATTGAGAATATTAGATCCAGATTAGGCCCGAAAAACTAGTAATGGTGTAGTATTATCCCGAGTCGGGGAGGACCTCACCTGAAGAAGAACCACATTAGGGAAGTAGACCCTAAGAGGTTCCAGAGACTGACAATCACAGTTATTTTGGGCCATTAACACCAAGGGCATTATGGCCAGTGGGGTCACAACCAATGTAAACCGGGATGACGAGACCAGTTATAACATAACCAACTATAGAGATAGGGTCAGCCAATAGACATGTCATTTTGATAGGTTTCATGAGAATAAATTGTTACATTTGTCGTGAGTGAGGTCACTTAGTTAGTAGATACCTTAAGGCAACCAATTTTAGTGGGGGTACCATTGGGGGATGATTGTGATTATGTTTATGGCTCAAATTGTGAGTCTTCAGGGGGGGGGGGGGGTGTACCTCAAGCTGATCAACTAGATAACCTTATGGATGGAAGACCTAAAGGAGGGGAAAATCCCTTTGGTTGGATTCTCTAGTAAAATAAGTTAAGCTTTTGATACTTACTTGGTCAAATCAATTTTCTGCTAATTGATTTTAACCGACATCTAATCAATTCCTTGATTCTCAGACTCAACTTATTTTTCAACTCCATTGGATTACAAATAATTCAATTGTCAACTTTACTGGTGGAAACGAATCTTATAAGTTTATAAAGGGGATATCACAATGAAAGGTATCCTCAGATGTGGATTCCTCCAAATTATGATGTTAGACATACTTATAGAATTTTCACTTAATATACGTGTAATAACCCGCTCAATTAAATACTGGGTGATCAGTCGTATACCCAATTAAATCAGAGTATATAGGTTGTTCATTCTTAGCATCACTGTCGAAAAATATTTTCTTTTTGTTCATCACCTAATACTCAATTAAGCTAGTGTTAAAAACTTTCAAATTTTAATTTAATACAATCTCACTTTACCATTACAAACAATTTCATGTAATCCATTCCACAACAATGCATAATTAATAAGTAACATCACAACTGAATTAAATGTAACTGAAATAAACTCCCTAGTTTAAATATATATATATATATATACCACAATCCAAATGAACTGAATGTATCAAAACTGACATAAGTAATACCACTGTCTGAGATAGATCGAAATAACTAGAATATTTGGGCCACATGCCCTACATGAACTAACTACTACGGATGTATGAATCAAGAGAATGAAAGCGTCTAAGCAAAGTCTGCAACTTCGTAGCATCCATAGTATGTTAAGTATCCAATCATCTATGCCTGACGTTTTTGTGGCTGGATACCTAATATAGAAGATACAAGGGAGGCGAGAATATGCAAGAAAATGATTCAGAGCCCGATGGTAAAATAGTTTTAAAAATAGCAAGTGATTAACAAGTGCAATTAAGTTATTATTATGTACATGTTAGATTCTCGAACTTTCTCTTGAAATTCTCACCTCTCATCTAGTGTGCACGCGTAATTCACTTTCAAACCATACTAGTTACTATTCCCATGCTAACTAGTTCTTTACAGTCTAACATCTAAACATAGCCCAATATCATTCTCTTGTATTTCTTTCTAAATATAAGTAATACATATCCAATTTCTCTTTAACATGGATAAACACTTTTTCAATTTAATATAATTAAGTGTTCACCAACTTAATTCATTTCATATTTCATTATCATTCATGTCTACTTAATTCACACAATAGATAATATCATAAGTGTATATATATATATATATACATTCACTATATTATATATATCCAACACTTCACCCCGAGACTCAACTGCGGTGCATGCATACTCTGCTATCATGTTCAGCTACATCTCATCACTATACAAAGGACCATTGGTTCAGTATCTCAATCAAACCATCATCACAAATCGCACATATTGGAGGCGAATATAATTCCAAACCTATGGGCTATGCAAAAACCTACGCACCCATATGATCGTCATCACTATCATTATCACATACAGCTCGTACCTAGGTTCTATATTCTGAGGCACAGGTCAAAAATCCTCCCAAAGGATCATCATGATATCACTGTCTTCAACGCGCAAACCTCCCGTTGATAGCAAGTAGGCTAGGTACATCATACACATAAATAACCATATAGGTATACACTCAACCTATATACATAAACAATAGGGCATAAGAACATCCCATATTACAGGTCTCAAATGTAGTATACTTATATCTTGAATATCCTACGTATCATGGTATTTTAAACCTAAATTATATTATAGGTATTCGCTCCACCTATGTATCTATATCAACAAATGGGCATACTCTCATCCCATATACAAATCCCACACGTAGTATATTTCAATTTTATCCCATAAACTAATAATTCACATTTTATTCGCATTTCCCATTACTCATAACATCTCTTGTTAACTGAAAGGATTTAATTAATTATTCCAGTAGCTACCTTCAACCCATACTTATTGGTCCAAAACTCAGACTCATTATAACTAGCTCGGATTATATTTTAATTCCCAATAATTTTTTTTCTAGATAAAGTTACAATCTGCCTAGAAATATAAAATTACAATTTGAGGCTTTTCAGCTCCGATTTTGAAAAAAACATAAAACCACAAAGTTGTGCAGAACGTGATTTTATACAAGAACTCGCGAGCACACTATCAATTTTTGTTTAAAACAACTTTAAAATTATCATACAATGTTCGTCCTTTTTTCTACATATTTCTACCTACGGGTTGTAACATAATTCATCCTCAAAACCTCTACCAAATGATCCCAAACTCCTTATAATTCATCCAAAATAATTTATCCAAGTATGTGCATGATTTAAAACATCAAATCATATCAAAATCATCATGGAATTTCGATTAATCATGCTAATCCAATTTTAATTCAGAAAATCTGCATTTTATCATTCTTACTCAAGAACAAGTATAAACCCAAAGTTTCTTCATCAAATAAACCCAAGTTCCATGATGTTAATTCTATTATCAACAAGGGATTAATCCTACATGTTTCCGTTTCAAGGATTAAATCAAAATCATCAAAATTCATCTTTAATTTATAAAACTTTTTAAGACAATCTTTTTCTATCTACCATGGACAACATACATGCTATAGATTGCAAGAGTTAAAACATTTTGGTTTTGATTTCTTAGGTATGAATATTTGGGGAAGTTGATTCTATGGTGTTCCTCTATTTTTCATTCACTGTCCGGTGGCGGCGGTGGTGGTGCAAGGTGCCTTTATCCCTCGATTTTCCTAGAACTATCCTTCCTCTCCTAGAGAAATATCTCTCTTTCCTCAATGGTGAATAAAACTTTGGCTAAAAAATCTTTTAACTTATATAAAAATACCCAAATATCGTAAGTACTATTCATCTCCCAAGTAAAATGACCAAAATACCTCTTTGGGGTGTCTATTCGATTCCAAATTGACCCGAGACCCAAATCAAACTCCCGGGTAGACTTTTCTGACTATTTGAACCCCTACGGATACTTTGGCTCACTCGAAATGACCATTTGAATGACATAAAAATAATTTACTTTTCATTCCATTCAATTATAGTCCCGACATGACTCATACGCGCATGCCAACTTAATTACCATAATCGTCGTATTTATGAATCCCAATATTTTTTTATAAAGTCATAATCATATATTAATTTTAATCACTATGTAATATTTAATATCAATCACATATTACTTTATTCTAGTAATATTCAATCCGGATTAATTCCAATTATTTTCACATAAATAATTTCAATTAATCCCCTTTGATTAACCAATTTACTTTTAATTTATCTCGTTTTAAAAGTCATTAAAATACGGGGTATTACATACTCCCCCTTATAATGGAATTTATTCTCGAAATTCAAAAATTAAGGCATATCTGGTAAGGACAACTCCGGGTATTAATCTCACATCTCATGTAACCTCCGTCGTACCTCCCATATAGTATATTACTGAATACCCCTAATAATGAATACCGCACTGATGTTATACTCCAAGACTTACCATTTAAGTTTTTACTACTTAAATTTTAATTTTAGATAATCACTATCTATCGTTTGACTATTGTCACTATTATAGATTAATTAGTTTTTAGATATATACAAACTCGTCTTATTACTATGTCACATCAGTAGTTTATTCTTGTTTGTACGGTATATATTTTACTCACAATATATACTATAAATGCCAACACATTTCTGCAATACAACCTCAACAAAGGACTACGGAACCCAAGCCTGTAAGCTACCAATCCAATCTTTATAATAATAGGAAATGGTCCTACGTATCTCGGAGCCAATTTTCCTTTTTCCAACATGCAATAATGTAACACCAAATCATTTCAATTCTTGATTACGAGCCCTAAATCCCTCTGGCCCGAGTATCTCATTATCCTCCACCTCTAGATAATAAGGATAAGAAAGGCAAGGTCTTCTATATAATGCCTCAAATTGAGTCATACCATAAATGAGCTGAGAGGAGTTATTGTACACGAACTCCACCAGTGGAAAATATGACACTAAATCTTCCTATAATCATAAATATAACATATCTCTCAATAGGAAACTAGAATTGTCAATATGCACATCCATTTATGGGTATGTTAGGTCGTATACATTCGCATCTCGATACTTATGGCCTTACAAACTCTTCCCAATAATCGAGACATAACTCTCTTTTCTCTATCAGACACAATGTCGAAATGTACCCTATATAACCTTACTATCTCAGGAATAATGATTGGGGTATACTGTCACACATTATGATTAGTCCTAACTGGCATAACGTGAGCTACTTCGATTACCCAACCCACTATCACCCATATAGGTTCGTGATCCTTTTGCAAAGTAATTAACTCTGTGATAATTTAAGGATACGTTCTCCCATTTCTACCAAGGAATTCTCAACGGCTGAATGAACCCTATTAGTTTCTGAGGGTCCAATTTCAATTAGAACTCAGCAATGTATTTCTTGGTTTTATGCCATCACTACTACAGTTTTATATCATGATGCATTTTATCTTTCTCACAAACGCATCCATAACCATGACTTGTGCGATGATGCCATCACCGCATGTCGCAAGTTCTCCCCCTCTCTTCAAATTTTATATTCTCATGAAATGTAGGCCTCCACATACCTTACCGTGTAAGTTTCAACTTTCCCGAGCTAAATTTTATCGAATTCTTTCTATACCATCCTCAAGACAAATTTGGGTAGTATCCGTCCTAACTGACCTAAACCGTCAAACCTTTGGCTAATATCTCTCTTAACTTATATAAAAATACCCAAATTTCGTAAGTACTATTCACCTCCCAAGTAAAATGATCAAAATACCTCTTGGGGTGTCTATTCGGTTCCAAATTGACCTAAGACCCAAATTAAACCCCTGGGTAGACTTTTTTGACTATTTAAACCCCTCTGGACGCTTTGACGCACTCAAAACGACCATTCAAATGATATAAAAATAATTTACTTTTGATTCCATTCAATTATAGTCCCAACACGACTCACACGCGTGTTAGATTTAATTACCATTATTATCGTATTTATAAATCCTGACAATTTTTTATAAAGTCATAATCATATATTACTTTTAATCACTAAGTAATATGTAATATTAATCATATATTACTTTATTCAAGTAATATTCAATCCGAATTAATTCTAATTATTTTCACATAAATAATTCCAATCAATCCCCATTGATTTAACCCATTTACTTTTATTTTATTTCGTTTTAAAGTCATTTAAATTCGGAGTATTACAATACGAGGATCATTTGATGCAATTAGAAATTGAATCGCACCCATAGTAATCATATCAACAATCTTATAAGTTTCCAATCCTCATAATTCTCGAGATTAATAGGGTATCAAAATCTACCAGTCGGGTTTTACTTAGTGGGAAAAAACATATAAGTCTAGCAAGGGGGTATCAGAATCGACGGTATCCCCTGGATGGAAATTCCTTTGAATTATGATCTCATACCTACTCACACAACTTCCACTCAACATGCGGGAATCATTTGACCCTGTGTAAACTTATATCGCACACATAGGAATTAAAGTGGCTTTGCATGAGAATTCCAATACACATAATTTACGGACTAAGAATCTATGCATCCTTTGAAAATTATGTGAGATTAACTCAGTCTAATCAAGATAAACCTTAGACTCAAATCTCATGGGTGGTTCTATTCAATATATTCCTGGGATGTACCTATCACTTATTGAACTATTTCACAAGTTCTCGAATCATTATGCAGATTCTCGTAGCCTGAGATAAACTACTAGGATTGCATTGCAACCATTCCAATATGATGTTAACTCTTTATCTAAGTTGAGAACTTTTAAATAATGCTAGAATGAAATTTTAATCTCCTTGTGATCAACCCGAAGTTGACTCATTAGAATTACTACTAAGATTATATATATGAAACAATATATTTAAATAAATATAAAGCATTCTAAACATTTTGATTCTCATTTCAAACTGAATAAAAAAATGTTTTATTAATTAATAATAAACTGTTTTACACATGGTTTAAAGAAAAAACCCAAACAGTTTTCTATTTTGGTATACTTCTCAATCCTAGGTTTCATGTCAATGATAATGATTGATTCCTTCTTTGTGAGGGACTGGTATAACATGGAATATGTTGACAGACTGATCTTAAATGAGGCTACCGCCACCTACTCGGAGCAATATCTCACTTTATTGTAGATCATTTTATACTACTTATCATATTCATATGGGTTTCTAGGGGATTATTTTTTTAGCATGTGGAGCGAATCCACCCTCTTTAGATGTGTGTTATTGGCAATGAACCTTGCGGTGAAGGCCTCCGAGAGCTGCTTCAAGCTAGAGATAAACCTATGTGATAATTTTTTGAACCATTTTTGCTCTACATTTACCAAGATTAAAGGAAATATTTAGCACATCAAAGCCTCGTTGTTGTTCCAAAGTATCATGGTTTTATGGCATTGGCGAACATGGTTAGTGGGATATATCTTCTCATTGTATATCTTGAATCTAAGCACGGAGAACTTCTTATGAGGTTCAAAGTCCTCGATTGACTGGGTGAACATGGACTTTATTTGGTATATGAGGGCTCTTTTGTCCATATCCTTGGAAGTTCTGGACCCTCAGTGAGTAGGATGATCGTTAATCACCCTCCGTATAAAATTACATAAGGTCATCTTTGCCATGACAATTGTCATGGCGATATCTTTTGTTTAGTGATATCCTCTGGTGGGAATGATCTGGACCGCCTAAGGTCTAGGAGTGCGGGAGACTTCTAGGCACTTATGTTTGTCCTTATGGATATCTTATTCCATCCTCTCTAGATGATGTTGGAGGCATGGATTCCCTTCCTATTGGTGGCATGTGGCCCCTCCTATTCATAAATATGTCGCTCATAATCATTTACAAATCACCATATTTGGTTGGATTGTGGTAGCTCATTACTCTCTGTAGTTTAATACTCATGTTGAAGGTAGCGGGAATCGAAGGTATTACGGATCCTATTGGATTTGATAAAAAATACGATTGTAGGAGATGCATGTCCATTCTCATTGTCTTGGTGATATATGTGAGATGACAAATGCTGACCGTGTGAATGACACAAGATTATTTTTAGCTAATAATGTTTAAAGAGGAAACTCGTTCCCATAGACGACGCCAATTATAGGTGGTAAAGTCATATTGATTATAACTCAACACAATTTTAGCCTAACATAATAAATTAGTCATGTACAATCACACAATAACGATATTTACGTAATTCGATAATGTGCTTAAGTCCACGGGAGTTTCTCTTCTTTTTTATTAATTAGACTCAAACGTTTGTGATTAAAATCCTTTTCCCCCTGGGTTTTAAGGTTACATTTATAAAAAAAAAAGGACAATTAAGTCATTTGGGTCTCAATGAATACTAGTAGTTATCCTAGGAAGATCGGTTATATTTTTCTTCTTGATTCTCACATGTCGGTTATCTCCAATAGCACTTATCTTCATGGATGATAACTTGGTCGTATCAGTGAACATGTGTCCTCCTTGCATATGTAGCCAGATTATTCTCTTCACACTATCCACATGACTTATATTTTTCATAAATTGCTTCATAATGGTATTTCCATAGTGGGTACTTTAGGAACATGACGAGAAATACGTCATTATTTTCAAAGTTACTTCAAGATAAAATTGGTATGATCACATTTGTATATGTGAGTAAGTTTAATATTGTAGGAAATGATACCATGGATTTAGTCATATTTCTTTTAATAGACAATGTCCTTTTGGTGGATATCTTGAAGGCTAACTTTCTTACCATAATCCAAATATTTTATGATTATCATAACTTATTACTTACCATAAATGAATAGAAAGTTCTAAATTACAAAGGTAATTGCATTTGGAAGGGAACTAAATTAATGGGTAAATGTTCTACCATTAATACTTTTCCTAATATTCTTTACAGAAGTGCTAAAGATGACATGGTATATCTTTGGCATAAGAGGTTCGGTCAAGAGAGCTTTAGAGATCTTATCAAACTTTGTAGGAATGAGCTTGTCCGTCACTTACCTCCTTTTGAGACAAATTCTTTCCTCATATGTGTTAGTTGTCCGATTGGAAAATGATTAGGCATAAATTCTTACGAATTTACCCCTTAATTTAGAGGCTTTTATTACCTCGGACAACGTAAAATGGATTAAGTTATCTCATATCTTTTCTAACGATTTTCTAACAAGTACCCCGAGTTTCATGTATTTCTTATTAATTTCACAGGTATTTATTACATGAAAGGAAGAAATAAATTGGATGAAGTAAGAGAAAAGAAACAAGACTAATCAAAAGGGAAAAATCATAATTTTTACTAGGAATCCAATCGAAGACCCAAAATAAAAGTCAAAGATCTCGCATTTGTGAACACGTAGGAAGAAACGACGTCCCAATCTGAGTTCTGGATTAGAAGTTATGAAGACCCGAAGATGGGAGAAAATCACGAGATATTGAAGAGAAGCTGAAAAGATAACCTGAACCAATCTGGTTGATTAGAAAAACGGATCAGTCTGGGGTCCCAAATCACTGTAAAGATGTCCGTTTATCGGACCAATTCGGTATCCCAAAAAAACGGATTGGTCCGGCCCTTAAAATCTCTGCATAACAACATGTTTAGCAGACCAATCTGTTTTGTTTGAAAAATGGATCAGTCCGTTTTCTGGTCGGACCAGTCCGGTATGTCCTGATCGGATCGATTCGGTGATCGGGATTTGATTTGATCTTCTTCTTCTTCTTAGAGTTTTGCTTTAATCCAACTCTTGTAAATTACGTAGGATATAAATTGAAAAGAACTCTCAGAAAAGAGGAGGCTTCTAATTCATTTTTAGAGAAGCTTTGTAATAGTTTAAAGAGGAAAATAACAAAAATCCTAGTTTGATTCCAGATTGCAATTCAACTAAATTCATTCCAATTATTTCTTTAATTATTGCAGTAGTTAATTCTTTAGTAGTAATTTCCTTATTCTTCATTTTTCGTAGCTAGTAAAAAATGTTTTCTTTCATCCAAAACATATTTTATTTTAGGTTCAATATGTCTGGCTAGATTTTTGGGGTTGGGATGCATGAACTCAACCCGATGTGAACGTTGCATGTGTAAAAAATTAATCCTCTAAAATTAAGGATTTATCATACCGTATTGCGTAGCGAACACAACCGTTGTAGATCTTTGGATCTCGTTTGCTTCGGAGTAACCAGGATACTTTAGAATGCAATGCGAGTGTATCTATCGCGTTATCGTTTTACTCGTCCTCTGATTACATATGGTGCGATCTTGAATCTCATATATGTAATGCTTGGGAGTACTAAAGACTGGGTCCGATTCATCACTTAAATTTAATATTAGTTTTATACCAGCAATACACTACGGTTGAGGGATTGTATTCCCGACCTGTTTTTCTCTTCATATTTATTACCTCATTCTTAGTTGTTAATCCTTGTTTAATTCATTAGTTCCATAGTCTTAATCTAGTTTCTTTTTATTAGTAGGATCATTCGCAAACAAATCACCTTTTCATTGTTCGTAGAGTTGAAGTTTTGGTTAACCGTCTATCCTTCCATTGTCATGATTTTCTCGTCCTATTTACCTGTGGAGACGATCCCGACTTACCGGGTTTATTACAAACGCGACATGCTTGCACTTGAGCCTAGAGAGAACGCCCTTTCAAGACACATTTTTAGTCGCATCAGCAAACAAATCTAAAACCCACACTAGAAGTTTAATTTTATGTCTACCTCCCCTGTTTTAGATATTTTACCCATATATTTGATGAGTCCAACGCATAGGGAGAGTATAACTATTATGAGATATGTCCTTGTAATCGTAGATGATTGTTTTTTAGGTTTTCATTTGTAGGATTTTTCATAGCAAGTATGAAAAAATATTTTTCAGCCTAAAAAATACCCCAACAAAATGATATTGTTGAAAGAAAGAACCCAAATATCTAAGAGATGGTTAAGCCAATGTTGATTAGTAAGGGTGTGCCTAAGAGGTTTTGGACAGATGCAGTTAACACGTGATGTCACATTGTGAAACCAAAACACCTTATGAGATTTGAAAGGACAGAATACCCACACTCAAGCATTTTCAAAGTATTTAGAAGGAAATTATGTATACCCAAGGATATAAAGTATTGTAATAGCCCCCATTTTCTCACGTAAAGGTTGGCCAGATACAACACGCCAAATATGGGGATTTCTATACAATCTACATCATTCTTAGCATCAAACCATATAAAATATTTATTTTTGAACAACAATTGTGTTCAAAACGGAGTTTAAATTAATATCCAAGACAATAATAAAATCCAACATCCACATAATATGAATAAACTCCAACATACTCATAAGTGTCTTAAACAAAAAAGAAATGAAATAGACTTCAGGCTTATGCCTATACAATAACTCCAAAGGTAATCAAACTAGAATAGAGAAGCAACCTAGTTTAGAGTAAATTATCTGAAGTCTGATGCACAATGTGACACTGCAAGGCTTATCTGTCCACAGTCCAGCTATCCATGTCTTGGATCACCTAGGGGAGTAAACATTTAAAATTTGGGTTATCGCCCTAAATTTGAAAGAATTAACTTACTAAATTTAAAGTGCAACAGTACAATTAATTAAAAGTAATTATTCCCCATCGGTACTCACATATGATAGGTTTCTCACCCCTCGGCTAAGTGCAATACTACACGAATATCCATCCAAATCCCAAAACAATAATGAATGACTGTCTCAATTTAAATATAAAATTCATCTGGTATATCTAACGAACTAAAGGGTATTCATCTACATTTATATTATCGATTCCCAAAGTATTCCATTCTCCCGTAAGAGTGACATACACATCCATTATGCATACTACATAGTATTGGGTCCATCATTAATTGTCCACGTCATTAGACTAGTGAATAAATCTCATTCTTTATATATATATATATATAACACTATCGAATCTACCAATAGTGTCTCGTTCGTGCTCTATCGGTAAGTTCGAGGGAGTCTCTTACTCAAGTCGGACATCACAAAACACAAACAAGCGGGGTGGTCTCTACGAAGTACACCATCGCATGACCCATGCCTAGCGGTTACAATGGATCACATCATCTACACCTATCTATCATAAGTGGCGTTGCTATGTAGTACCTAAAATTAAAACCTACACAACGGCTAGCCCACCGGTGCTGACATGTGCTACTGTTCCAAAATGTGCGCAACCCTAACCGATGTGACTGTCCATGAACATAGGTAAGCTTACACACATATATAATTATATATTCTCATTACATAATATGTATATGTAATTACTCTATAATTACCCCCTACCAGCCCCATTTGTTTTTCCATACAAATCTCGCATTAAAATCGACCATCTAGTTAATTATTATTCCTCATCCTTTAATAAAAGGATTTAACCATCTAGTAAAATAAAATTCTCCATTTAGTGTTTATGTCAATAAAATATTTTTAATAAATTATTCACTTATCCAAACATAGTCCCACCAACTTGTATGAAATCATAAAAATACCCCGAATCAAATCCTCATCCGACCTCATCCTACCCTAGAGGACAAATCGATTCGTTGCAGGTGGCCGAACCGGTTTGCCTAACCGAATCAGTTCTCTCTTGCTAGACTAATCGGTTCGGATTTGGGCAACAACCCAGATCTGTTACAGTTTCTCACTATGGGATTTCTAATAACAAGTCCAAATTGGATTCTAATGATTTCTACCTTTGTATTAACATCAAATCAGGTCCATATGATGTAGTTCTTCATCTAAGAACAATTATTGATGTGGTTTAACGTCAAACTCAACTCCAAAATACTAAAAGTTTGACCCATTAACTTATCTACAAAAATATGATTTTTCACCTCTTATTCTTATAAGATTCTATCATTGTACAACACTTATAATCATCAAAATTTCCAGATTTCAACTTGATTATTAGTCCTCTTCATATGAAAAATAATTCCAATTAAATCAATGGTTCTAAGGCATGAGTTCTTATCATTCAAATCATAGTTAATTCTCATCATAATTTCATGATTTAACTATCCTATTTTCATATTTGAGTCCACTACAAATATGTGATTTAATCATACGTTTGTATCACCAAAGTACATACACAATCCATAATCTACATAGGAGAAAGACTACAATCAAATAAGAAGTATTTTGGACAATTAAATTAAGCAAGATAATTCTTACCTGATTATCTTCATGATCTTGTGTTGAGTTCGTTAGCCCCCTTTCTTGCGTTCTTCCTCCCCTTATCCCTTTGCCTCCTCTCTCTACCAAAATGTCTGCTAGGGTTTACTTTATGGGGGATTTCTAAATCTCCTAATTATCTTATTCTAATTCCAAATCCCGAGTTGGACCTAAGGCCCTATTTTTGGACTACCAAATGGGCCCAAACTCATAATCAAAATAGTCCAATAACCTTCCAACTTATATACCTATACCCCAGAACCATTTTTAAAGGTCTCAAACACCTAAACGAGTTCATAAAATCTCCTGAAATGCGTCCACTTTTTTTTTTCATAAAGTATATTTTCAATTGTGTCACACATCATATATAAATTATTCAATACACATGCAATTTTTTTCTACCCATATTATTTAACATGCAAATTAAATCTCATATAACAGGAAATAATAATTAATTCATTCATTCATAACTTAATTAATTAAATTGACTGATTTAATTTATTTCTTGCAAAATTTATGTTTATTCAAAAAATACGGGGTATTACATTCTTCCCACCTAATAATGGAATTTCATTCTCGTAATTGGAAGCATATCTATCTAGAAGAGTTTCGAATATTTCGCTCTCATTTCGTCCTCCCTCTCCCAAGTTGACTTATCCTCCTTCTGATGTCCCCATTGTACACATACTAACAAAACAACCTTAGATCAAAGTCGGCACTCCCTACGGTCTAGAATAGCTATGGGTCTGTCCTCGTAGGTAACATCAGGCTGGAGCTCAATCTCATCAATATCGATATTTTGGGACATAATCTTTTCTGTAAGGAACCTCCACAATGAAAATATGTGAAAGAAGTCATGCATCCGCTTCAAGTGGTCCGGTACTCCCAACCGATATGCTATGGGTCCAATCCTCTCAATGATAGGGAATGGTCCCACATATTGGGGAGCCAACTTCCCTTTCTTCTCAAATCTCACCACTCCCTTAATGGGAGACACTTTAATCAGCACCTGATCCCCGATAATTAAATTCAAGTGTCTCTGGCCCGCATCCAAATAACTCTTTTGCCTATCTAGGGCAATTCAAATCTTGGCCTGAGTCATCTCCACCTTCTCTACAGTGTCTTGAATGAACTCTGGCTCGAGAAATTTATTCTCCCCTACCCCTAACCAACACGAGGGTGAACGAAACAGTATCCTATATAACGCCTCAAACGATGACATTCCAATAGTGAACTGATAACTATTATTGTGTGCAAACTTTTCCAAGGGGAAAAAAATTCTCCCAACTCCCTTTAAAATCTAAGATGCCCATCCACAGCATGTCTTCCAACATCAAGTTCACCTTCTTTTTCTGCTTGATGATCTTCGGGTGGTACGAGGTACTCAACCTCAATTCTACACCTAAGACCTACTGGAAGATCCTCCAAAAGTGTGACATAAATGACTTGTCCTTATCTGACATAATATTGAGCAGTACCCCATGCAATTTCACAATCTTAGCTAGGAAAATACTAGCATACTGCTATCACATGTAGTTTGTCTAAAACGGTGTAAAGTGAGACACATCAATATGTCAATAATCATCCAAATGGAATTGTGACCCCTTGTGACATAGGTAACCCAGTGATAAAATCCAAGGAAATTATCTTCCTTTACCATATTGGGATCTCAAGAGGTTGTAGTACACCTGTGGGACGCTAATGGTCCACCTTCACTAACTGACACATGACACACTTGGACACAAAGACTGTTATATCCTTTTTTATTCCAGCCCAACAATACTGACGTCGCATATCTTGGTACATCTTGTCTCCATCAAGATGTACTATAAAGTGTGAATCGTGAACCTCAGACATTACGGCTCGCCTCAACTCCTTGTCATCTGGGATAACTAGTCTTTTTTGGAATCTCAATACGCCATCTGATCCAATTGAATAATGCTCTGGTGCATCAGATTATAACTCTTTAACCATATCCTAACAAAGCTAGTCTCCTTCCTGTGCCTTCACGACCAGAATAATGATCTCAAGTGTGATGGTGAAAATCGGCATAAAAGCACGAGTCAATTCTTCATCCCCACAAAGTGATTTACACTCTACCTTCCACACTGCCACTAAGTCCATTATCATCTTGTGGCTCAAAGCATCCTCCATGACATTCGCCTTCCTAAGGTGATACTAAATTTTGAACTCCTAATCTTTCACAAACTCTAGTCCCCTCCTATGCCTCATGTTCAACTCTCGTCATGTGAACAAGTACTATAGGCTCTTATGGTCTGTGAATAGCTGGAATTTTTCCCCAGGAGATAATGCCTCCACACTCGTAAAACAAAAGCCATGGCTTCTGACTCTAAATCGTGGGTGGGGTAATATCCCTCGTGAGGATTTAGTTTTCGTGAAGTATAAGCTATCGACCTCTCCTCCTGCATTAACACCCCACTAAGTTCCCGTAAGTATGCATTTGTGAAAACCTTATAGTCTATCCCTGGCCGAGGTAAAGCATGTACTGGTTCTGTAGTCAATCGATCCTTCAACTCTTCAAATGCATGATGACACGAGTCATCCCATATGAACGACACATCCTTCCTCATCAAGTTCGTGAGGGCCCCGATGATCTTCGAAAACCCATGTATGAAACTACGGTAATACTCAGACAATCCCAAAAAATTACGCACCTGTGTGGGGGTAGTGGGTTGTCCCAACTCCATCACTACAGAAACCTTCCCTAGGTCCAATGAAATACCCCTCTAAGACACAAGGTGGAATAAAAACTCCACCTCTTGTAACCAAAAACCACATTTCTTGAACTTAGCATAAAGTTTGTAGTCTCACAACATTTGTAATACTACTCGTAAATGTTATGCGTGATCCTCCGTAGTCTGAGAATAAATTAGTATATCATCAATAAATACTATAACGAACTGGTCTAGAAAATCCTTTAATAGTCGATTCATCAAGTCCATAAATACTTTCGTTGCATTGGTTAACCCAGAAGGCATAATCAAAAACTCATATGACTTATATCTCGTAAGAAATGTCGTCTTCGAGATATCCTGTGCTCAAACCCTCAGCTGATGATAACCCAATCTCAAATCGATCTTAGAAAAATACGCAACACTTCTTAGTTGGTCAAATAAATCATCAATACGAGGTAAAAAATATTTATTATGTATGGTGAAATTGTTCAACTTTGTGTAGTCGATACAAAGTCCCAAGGATCCTTCCTTCTTCTTGACGAACAAAACTTGAGCACCCCATGACGAAGTACTCCTCTTGATGAAACCCTATCCCAGTAACTTCTCAATCTATTCTCAAAGCTCCCTCGTCTCTAGAGGAGTCATTCGATACGATGTATGGGTAATAGGTCTCATGCTTGAAATAAAATCAACCATGAAGTCTATCTCCCTGCTAGGTGGCAACCCTAGGATCTCCCCATATACATCAAAAAACTTTCTAACTATCGGGATAAAATCTAGCAACACTATGACTTCTGAATAAGTCTCCCCCTCAATGTAGTATAAGTGCATGTTCTCCCCACCCTCGGGGTGTGGCATCGTAACTAGGTACATCTTCTGCCTGGAATGGCAAACATGATGGACCTACTATAACAGTTAACACAGGCTATGTACATAGCTAGCCAATCCATCCCTAATATGACATTATACTTGCGCATATCTAATACTAGTAAGTCTGCCACAAATGTAAGTCATCGAATCTCGACCCCTATGCCCCGACACATTGAATGTAGGTGTGTCCCTCTACCCACGAGTGAATATAATGAAGTATAATATAGGAGGTAAAATCTATTATCACACTCTCATGTGAAAATCTAGTACTAACGAATGAGTGAGATTCACAAGTATCAAATAAAATATGACCCATATACACAAATATAGGGAACATACCCTCAACTACCTGAACTGGCACTGATCCGTCCATCGGTGAATTGTGATAAACTCGTATGTACTATAGCTGTGGATGTCGCTCCTGAGTTGGGGCTATTAGAGCTGGTAAAATAGACACTGCAATTCCTGGAGCTAACAACTGCTGAAGTTGCCCCTGTGGCGCCAGATATCCTCACTGTCCACCCTACTCCTGAGGTTCCTGATTACCCCGAGGGCACCGCCTTGACATATGGACTCCCTCACCATAAGTGTAATAATTCTCGTGAAACTGGCATCTCTCTAGATGACGAGCCTATTGGCCTCTACCCTGCTAGTCCCTCTGTTGTTAGCCCTACCAGCCTTGTCCGTGTCGGTCATTAGAACCTTAAAACATCTTATGTTGATCAATCGATTTTGGACCCCTAGGTTGTTGGTCCCCATGACTACAACTCCCATTCATCTTACCATGTGGGTTCAACGTCTTTGATCCTTATCTCTTTTCCCCCTTGGTCTTTTGGAATGCCCTATGGTCCTGGAAATGTAGCAGAGTGACATTCACCTTCTGATTATAAGTTGTGAAAGTCGAATTCTCCAATAATGACTTTTGGATGTACCAGGCTATCCTAGACACGAATTTATCCATCTTCTTCTCCTTTGTGTTTACGTCGTCCCCAACTATTGATGTTTAAAAATGGAATGGGTCCAATTTATAATCACATATAAATAATAAGAGCAATCTAAACAAACACACAAGAGGCAAACATTTTTAAATAGGTTCAGTTGTCAAAAGCCTACGCCCACTGTTGGTGTTTATAATAGCTTAGTATGGTGTGCTTATGATTGAATGAATCGTCCTCTGACATGAGGGAGATCATGTATTTATAGTGGAGTGAAACCCTGGACACAGAATGCCTTTATATTCCCATACATTTATATCTGCGTACAATAAATGAGTCTCTTGGAATTCAATGTTGGTCACTATTCCATTTGAGTAACCTTTGTTATTCTTGATAATCTACATCCTGGAGATTAGTCCGCATTCCAACTGACTAAGTGTCTCTGGTACTGATTAAGGTGGTTGAATAGCCACGTATGATAGCAGGTGTCTATTGATCATTGGTCCAAGTAGGAGAGTCATTTTTTCATACAACAGAAGCCCCCAAAGCTCAATGTTTGATGATTGATTGAAAGTATGAAGTATTTGTTCAAAATATTGCTCGATGCAAAATCTGAGAGTTAGCTGGTTGTCGACCTTCCAGACTTGTAAAACTTTTTACTAGCACAGTTGATAATGGCATTTTTGCAAATAATTCAAATGTTTTTGAACTTCCAATGAGTACGTTGGTTTTTTTATGCTTTGGGAAGCATGCAACCGATAATAGTTCAATCATTCGTGCGGTTAATCATTTCATCTCTATTATTGAGTCAACCTATAAATAGGCAACATTTTCCCTCCATTTCTCTTTACCTAAAATCACCAGCACTTAGCATTTTCTCTCATTTTAAAGCCTTCTTTTTGTGATCTTTTTTTATCCCTGTTGTTTCCTTTAGATTTTTTAAGTTATCCTCCCTCTATTTGCTCTAGTTTTGCTTTGTTTCAATCGTGGTTTATATCATTAATGATAATTCCTTAGAGGAATTTAGAGAAAAAGGGAAAATCCCTGGATGGGTAGGTTTAGAAATAGCTTATGGTCCAGTGGACGTGTATTCTTTAGCAGAGGGTCATTGGATTCCCATTATTTTTATTACTGAGGGTGGTATTACCTTTCCCTAAATCCTCTTTTTCTTTAGTTTTGTCAGTATTTCGATGTTATTCTTGCTAGAATAGCTCCAAACACACGGAGGGTAGTGAATGGAGTAAGTAAGTTGAACAAGATTTATGGGAATCATATTGGGATCCCCAAGTTGATGTTTTACTATAAGTGGGAAACTATTGGAGATAACACTTACTATTTGAATACTAGGCAAGCCAATAGGGCTTCAGTAGTGAACTTTCCAGATTCCAATAAAGATTATTGGGATTATGGTGTCATTATAAAAAATTGGCAAAATGCCCCTTCCTAACAGGGTATCCTACACTGGTACTAGGTTCCCCTAAGAAAGGCGTGGCATAGGTTATAACTTTTTTCTTAACTTTTTCATATTGACCATTTGGTTGTAGAGTTGCCGACTAACGTTATTGCTTTATTTTTATTACAGAGGAGACTAATAAGAAGTGTCCCAATGAAGGAGAAGTCAATCTTGTAGACCTCAAATTTTTGTGGGGTCTTAATCAAAGGGTTGTAAAAGAACATCTTAGAGCTACCTCTGTACTATTAGAGTGCAAGATCTCAATCACATCTTTTGTTTCCCAACCACCACTTGCCTTGCCTCAGATTCCAGTCAACCTAGACGAGGAATCGGTATCCACTTCTTCACCTACAGAATCATCTGGACTTCAGTTTTTTCAAGGAGGAAGCTCTTCCTCTTTTGAGTCTTTAGATATTACCACCATCCCCACATTTCCTTCTAGCGAGATGGTGAAAAGAAAAATTCTCAACTTGCTGACCAAGTCCTCTCCTACTATATCTAAGAAAGCCATCTCAGTCGAAAAGAAATATCAGTCTAGTGAGACGAGACCTCAAGTTTTTAACACTGAGGAATCTCGACTTGAAGAACCTCAATACAAGAGGTTAAAAAAAGGTTTGCCTCGACAACAAGATCAGGCCAAAAAATCTACTGAGTTGGCCAAAGTTGTTGAGCCGGTAAAAAGGTTTTCTGCTAAGCAAGGAAGAATTGAAAATGCTTCAGTTTTAATTAACCCTGGGTTAGCTAGGGAGTTGATAAAAGCTTGGAATTTTTCTGTAGATAGGTCAGCTGTAGCCCCCCTAACTAAAGTCGTATTAACTGAGAGGGTTGCTCACACTTTGTCCTTCGCAAGTTCTTAACCTCTTTGTTGGTATGCATTAACTTTTAATGCCTCTAATCTAATAACACTTTCTTTTCTTACAGGTCTGGGTCCACTTCAATCAATTAATGGAGAAGGATGACCAAATAAGATCCTTTTCCTTAGCTAATGTTAAGGAAAATCTTTAGGTTTTGCAAAAAATATTGCAAGTAACTAGTAAATACCTCGAGAGAGAGAGAGAGAGAGAGAGAGATAATACTGGTAAAATAAAGTTAAGGTTACTGAGGACTAAGACAAAAAATTAGAGGAAGCTCAAAAAACTACTGTTGATGAGCTGACCCAAACCAAGTTAACAATTACTGAAGTTGAGCGCAGGGAAAAGGCTACTGAAGACAAGTTAGTTATCTTGACTGATAACTCTGCCCTAAAGGCCAAGGGTAAAAGGATAAAGAGGAGGCTGCCAAAAAAGGATGGGAGAAATCCTTTGTTGCTCCAGCCATCCAAATTGACTATGCCAGGAAGCAGTCCTTCAAGGAAGGTTGGCCGAAAGCCTTTAAGGAGGTTGGTACTTATGCAGACTTGGAGCTTTTTTAGAGACATGACCCAGTTCTCCTCCCATCCTGGATTAAGATTTTGAATATGATTAGGACGGTTCTCAAGAATCCTCTATGGTTCTTGCTTATCATGCCGACCTACTTGGTATCGATGAAGACAAGACCAAGGAGTAGGAGTAAGAGAAGGATAAGGAGAAGGTGTCTCTCCTTTTAGTTAGTTTATTTTTTCCTTTCCCATTATGTACTTTTCATTTATTCTTCTTCTTCATCTTTTTTGATGTAATCAACTTTGTAACCATGAAATGATCAATGAAAAGACATCTTTTTGCTCGATTGCTTCCAACTTCATGTGATGTTGATTTCTGGTCTGTTGTTGTCTTAAATATTGTTTATCCTATTTATTTTCCCTCATCAACATCATAAACTTATATTTATAAATTTCCAGTTTGACGCCAATAAGAAAGCTATAATTTATGTTGAATTCGACTTACTTCGATTGTGTAAAAATCTTCTTGAAGATGGTCATATCCCATTGACTGAGGAAGATCTAGTGGGGTTGCTCGACCTAGATGCCTCTGACCAAGTGAAGGAGTCTTATATTCATATTCACTGACTTTTGGAAATAGAAATTACGAATAATATTGGTTATTACGAAATGATTGAGCAAATACAGGAAGATCATCAACTCTCCAAGGAATTTTAAGCCTTAAGTGAAGGTTGGGGCTTTGATAAAAAGTTACAAGATATTAATTTTTCCTTGAACAAGAAGGAATTATCTTTGACTCAAGAACTAAAGAGTGCCCGATCAATTGCTGCTCTTTTGGAGAAGAAAAATAATGCTTTGAGGAATGAGCTTGACAGTTTGAAGAAATCAACCACTACTGGTCTAGATAAATGGGTATCTTTTTTGGAGAATAAGAATGTCAGGTTGTTAGAAGAGCTAAAGGCCTTGAAGAAGAAGAAAACTAAGTTGATCCAATCTTTTAGGAAAAGTATAGTCATTCGGAAAACCATTGATGAAGAGAGAACTAAGAAAACTTTGGCCGACCAAGCTACAATGCTCCAGGAATAGGACAAGGCCATTAGAAAACTTGAAAGTAAGGTGGATCGACTTACCTTCCACTTCCATAAACAATTCTAAGTTATTTCGATGGACGGGTATGATGAGGCCTTGTCTTACTTGGATAAACACATGGAACATGCCAGGAATGAGGGCTATAAGTGGGGTTTTATGAACTTTCTTGCTTTGATGAAAATACTCAAAGGAAATGAATTGTGGTATTGGCATGACCCGGGAATGTTAGAATATCCTGATCCCTATTTCTCAGTCAACATTATTTGGATTCCTCTTGATGCCATTATTCAGAGTCTGATTAGAAAATACCTTGGGAATTTTGTCCTTGAAGGAGAAGTGGAATATGTTCATCCCTAGTATCTACTTGATCGACTAAGGAAAATCAAGCGTACTAGTAGGAGATATTTTAAATCTATCAATCATTCGAGCACCCTTGATGAACCTCCTGTTAGGATGAACAAGGCAGAAGGAAAACGCTCAGTAGAATAAACTTGTATTCTTTGAGTTGTTGATCTTTACATTATAATACATATTCATTGGAATGAAACAAAGTTATTTACGATACTTTGTCTTCTTTATTTATGACTATGGTTATTATTTTATTGTCGACTAGGTAATCTATATAATGACTAGTTACTCGACTTATTGACTACATAACCTGCTTAATGTTAAATGCTTGATTCATGCTTAAATTTAATTGTAATGCCTTGGATTCTATTAATGATGTTCTTAGATAAAAATGTAAATAGTTTTGTTGAACTAAGTTGTAGCATTAGTTAACAGTAGAGACCAAGTGTATTAGGAATGTATAGTTATCCCTGTATTTTAACTTAGTTGGGGTAACACTTCTTGTGTTTGACCTTGAGTCTTACATGTGGTTTTACTAACTTCTTGTTCTTGATTTGTCGAAGACGAAATCATACATGAAGTTTTACAGAATAACCAATCTAAAGTTGGAAAGTTTGAATTAGAAAGACTAACTCTTCTAATGTTGGAAAAGTTTGAATTAGAAAGTCTAACTTTTCTGAACTTGGGTTTGAATTAGAAAGACTAACTTTTCTGAAGTTGGAAAAGTTTGAGAAAATTTTGAGCTAAAATAGGGTGGTTTCCCATATCCCACATACTCCTAAAATAAAACATAAAAAGGAAGAGTAATTGATAAAAACACGCGATTTCATTAAATTGAATAATTGATTACATCAAAAATAAAATTATCGGTAATATTTGCGGAGATGGTCGACATTTCATGGGTTGTTAAACTCTTTGCCTTCTAATGTTTCTACGCGATATATTCCTGGTCGAATGACTACTGAGATACGTTATGGACCATGCCAGTTAGGCTCCAACTTACTGCTCTTATGAATCACTTCCTTTAGTACCAGATCTCCTTATTTCAAGTTGGATGGCTTAACTCTCTTGTTGTAGAACCTAGCAGTCCTTTGTTGATAGGCAGCCATTTGAATTGTAACATCTTCTTTGACCTTTTCAAACATGTCTAGATCTAATCGCCTCATTAGATCACTCTTAGGGGAATTAAAATTCAGCACCCTATGGGTTGGAAAACCTATTTCAGTTGGTACCACTGCCTCACTGCTAAAAGAGAGCATGTACGAGGCTTCTCCCGTTGGTGTTCTTGGCGTAGTCCTATAGGCAAAAATAATTTTATGCACTTCGTTGATCCAGTTCCCCTTAACGTTATCCAATCTTTTGTTCAATCTATAGAGAGAAGTTTTATTAGTGATCTTTGTTTTACCATTGCATTGTGGATGCCCAGTTACTGACTGTAATTTCTAGATCTTGGATCAGAAGTAAGATTCCTCAAACTCTTCATTGTCAAAATGAGTACCATGATCAATGCTAAAAGCATAGGGCATTCCATAGCGATGATATACTTCCATATGATCTGAAATACTCTTTGATAGGGAAAATCGATCAAGGGTTCAACCTCCACCCAATTTGGTGAAGTAATCCATCGCGATAACTAAATACTTCAACCTTCCTTTGGTGGTCGACAATGGTCTGACCATGTAATGACCCCACTTATATATGGTAATATATAGCTACTTTTATAATTGCGTCTCACTTACTATCTGATAAACGTTATGTTATTACAAATGTGATATTATAGGTTCTTAATATGACAAAATCCATTTTTAAATTTGAAGAATCAACTGTAAAATGGGCCAAATTGAAGTTTTATGGAACATCCTAAGCTAAATGATAAGTTTCGGGGTAGAAAATATAAATTTATGAAACTTTAGGGACTTGGTTATAATTAAGAAAGTTTCAGACTTCGAACTTCTGTTTTAAGTGAGTACTCTATGACATTTATTGCGTATTTTGATTATATGATATTATGAAAACTATATATATTTTGCGAAATTCTTTTATTATCCAAAATACATCTGATACTGGTGATTTCATCGTTTGTTATATGTGTATATCTCTCGATATAAACATCTTATCTGAATTCTAATTTTTTTTATTCGGCCTATGGATACTCTGTTACTATGTTGGCCTTGAATTTCGGGTGAAAATATATGGGTGGCACCTTCCCAGCTGGTTTATCGTTGGTGTGCCCTAAACAAGGCGTTGTCCCAAAAATCATGATTTTTTGTCTGTGTTGTTACCAGGTGCTAACTTTGGTAACACTATATGTCCGGATATTAGAGCGTAGATGGGCATTAAAATTAAAATAAATAATTAAGATATTACTCAATTGTTTTATCTATTCTTTTTCGAACTGTTTATTTTGAAAATATATATGTTAGTTACTTTATATATACATTACTGCAAATTCCTTTCTTTATATATATTCCCTCTGTTCTAACTTGAATAGGTATCATTATTCTGAAAAACCTTGGAATGTCTGGAGATTGAATATCATTCTGCTTTTAGTTGATGTTGTATAAATAACCACTTTTCAGGAAATGAGTAGGCTCGCAGAGGGAACATAAATGGACTATGTTGAAGATTCAGCTTTTAAAGCTCTTTTTGTTACTTTAAGTAAAATGTTTGTTTGATCATATATAGAATGGTTGGCTTTGTTGTAATAAGTTTTAAATTTTGTCTTAATTTATAACTCGTTGTTACTTTTAATATAAATAAAGTTTCCTTTAGAAAGTTCTGATGATGTAATTCCTTGACTTTTAGTATTTTAAGATTCATAATCACGTGATTGTATTTTCGTTGCATTTATTTACGAAAACAATTTAAGTAGGAATATTTGTGCCTTGGTGGCATGCCAAGACACTCGTTCCCTACTACTATTTTGGGTTGGGGTCGTGACAGAGGTGGTATCAGAGCATAGGTTATGAACTCGTAGACTACTGAAAATCAATTTTGAAATTTATAGATTTTAAGGAGATAATATTAAATATTAGACTTATGTGATAGCCCTCCATATGTGTTGTATTATTTATAATTGATCCTTCAATTTGGAATCTTGATATGGTATAGTACATCTTGTGTTTATCCATGACTGTAGAAAATGACCAAGACAAGATCAGCTATGGGAACTAGTGGTTCAAGTATGGAAGGACTGGAAGGTGCAAATAAGGCGATTGAAAGTCTAGCAAAGATTGTGGAGCATCAGGTGAATAATGGAGTTCCAAGGAATCTTAAACTAAGTAGTTGTACTATTAAACAGTCTACGAAATTGAATCTTCCATATTTCAAAGGAACTCCTAACCCCACTGAAGTAGAAAGTTGGGTGATGAAGATGGAACTGATGCTCGATGTTCTTAAGTGTACCGATGAACAAAGGGTTTCACTTGCAATGTTTATGTTAGAAGGTGAAGCTGAGCACTGGTGAAGAATGACTAAGAGAATACACGAGGAAAGAAATACTTACATAGTTTGGAATGACTTCTTAGTGATCTTTAATGAGAAATATTTTCCTGAAACGGTGAAAGATGAAATGGCAGCTGACTTCATTAGTCTAATGTAAGGGAATATGACGGTTAGTCAATACGAGGCAAAGTTTACTGAGTTATCCCATTTTGCACTTCATTTTGTGGTAACTGATGTTTTAAAAGCCAAGAAATTTAAACGTGGGTTAAGGTTGAATAATCGTAGTCAAATTTCCATCCTGAAGTTAGCATCATATATTAACGTCGTGACTAGGGCTACAATAGCTGAGAGCGATAGTGAGGAGTACAATCGAATTATAGATAGTAAGAGGAAGTTTTGGGAACAAAAAGAAAAGAACCTGAATAATGGAATTTTTTTAGGAACACATCCAATATTGGGGGATATAGTGTTAACAAACAGTATAATAATTAGATATGTTAGCAACGTGGAAAGATGCATGGAGGATGAACTTGTTATAAGGATTCAGGAGCTTGTTTTAGATGTGGATAAAAAGGATATTAGATAAAAGATTTCCCAAGCTTCTAATGCAGTAGTTTCAGATAAACTTTCTATATGTGCATAACCTTTTCAAGCTTTGATAGATCCAGTTCTACCCTTTAATTCGTATCTATATGTGTATTAAATCGCTTTCATGAATTGCTCAAACCCTTGAATCATAACATACACATTTCTACTCCTTCAGGTGAGTTATTGATGGGTAAATTAGTATACAAATCTTGCCCCATAGACATTGATAGTCATAAACTATTTATTGATTTCATAGTTTTGAAGTCATTTGGGGGATGGATTGGTTAGCATCATATCATTCTAAGGTAGATTATTTTCAAAAGAGATTTACTTTCAAAATTCCTAACCAACTAGAATTCAGTTTTGAAAGAATTGGCATCCTATCTCCCATGTGTATTATCCCTACAATGCAAGCCTATAGTTTTCTTAAGAAGGGATGTCAAGGATTCCTTGTAAGTGTTATTCATTTGCAAACAAAAGAGCCTAGTTTAGAAGATATTCCTATAGCTAAACATTTTCCAGATGTTTTTCGAGATGACTTATCCAGTTTACCTCCTAGTAGAAAAATAGAGTTAATGATTGACCTTATTCTTGGAACTATAACAATATCAAAACCAACTTATTGCATGGCACTTTTAAAATTAAGGGAATTAAAAGTTCAATTACAAGATATGTTAGACAAGGATCATATTAAACCAAGTGTATCACCTAGGGGTGCTCCAGTGTTAATTATTAAAAACAAGGATGGGACGATGAGGTTATGTATAGAATACCATGAACTAAATAAAGTAACGATTAAGAATAAATACCCTTTACCATGTATAGATAATTTTTTTGAATAACTTCAAGGTGCTCAAGTATTTTCAAATATTGACCTTAGATTAGGCTATCATCAATTGAAGATTAAGGAAGATGATATTTTGAAATCAGCTTTTCATACAAGATATGGTCACTGTGAATTTCTTTTGACTCCATTGGGACTAACTAATGCACCAACCATTTTTATGGATATGATGAGTCTTTAGGAAATATTTGGACCAATTGTGTTGTTGTTTTCATTGATGACATTCTCATTATTCCAAGAGTAATGAAGAACACGAGAAGCATTTAGAGATAATATTACAAATCCTTATTGTAGACACCCCATTCTGTTACCCCCTAAACTCTCCTTAGGTCCCTAGCACCTCCCTTCATCACTACAAACCCAGGTCATACCCTGAGTACTGACCTAGAAGCCATCGGGAACTCTCAGGCCCCGTTTGACCAAAACTCAAAGTCTTTAGCTCGATCGAGACTTAATGAATCTTCGAAGGTTACTGAAACCCCTTTCCAACGGTCCATCACGTGCGTAATTCCGACTTACCATGCGGACGAACGACTCGTTTTCCCTCGAAACTCAATCAAGAGGCCACCGGCTCCACTTGACCAAAGTCAACTCTTCATCTCAATCGAGACTGAATGAATCATTGAAGGGAACTGAAACCCCTTTCCAATGGTCCATCCCGTGCGCGATTACAACTTACGGTACGGACGAATGATCCGTTTTACTCCGAGAGGTCACCGAATGCTTCCAGGGCCCAGTTAACCAAAGTCAACTCCCTGAATTAGATCAACCTCTTTGGAATGTCGAATTACATCTCCTAAAATTTCCAACGGTCTACCTCGTGCGCGATTCTGACTTACCATGTGGACGAATGATCCGTTTGAGTCCGATAATTACCCGTTTAATGGACTGAGGAACGCTTCCGAGCCATATTTGACCCAAAGTCAACTCTCAAACCCTGGAGCGGTCCAAAGTACTTTTGAAGGTCTATGAATTATCTTTCCAACGGTCCACCCCTTGCATGATTCTGATCAACAGTTTGCGTTCTACGAACGATTTTTCGAAAAGGAATGAAAGACACTACCAAACGGCAGGTCCCAGACCCTGCCTATCGGCAGTGTGCCTAAATGCACCTGCCAATTGGAAGGAATAGGGATATGATGATCGAAAATGCCCTGGGCCTATAAAAAGGAGGACTGACCTCACTTGAAAGGGGAGCCCAGATCTGATAGATATCACTCTTAGCAAACCTAGAAAACCTCTCTCGAAGTCAGCGTGATTTCCACACCCAAATCCCTTTCCAACCTTCACTTTTCATCATCCTTTTCATCAAACTTGGTGAATTCACTACCCTCCATCATCATCCAAGTCTAAGGGCTTCTCTCCTACATTTCAGATTAAGCTCAAGATCCTCAAGAAGGTCTAATTTTCTCAATTCTCTCCTTAAATTCTCATAAATTCGCAATAACTTGTTTTATTACTTAGCACTTTTATGATCTCATCTCACACATCCTAATATACTTTTTACTTAGTATTATTGCACATCCCTTATTTTCATATAAATAAAAAAACAAAAAATAAGAAAAAGAGGGTTTACTCATAAATTCCAAACGGGAATTCTCATACTTTTCTTACACTTTTCTGACAACTAAAACACTTTTTCCACACACACACACACACACAAATAAGATATTCCCCCTGATTGTATTTATGGGATAAACCCCACCCCTCATCTTGCATGTGAACTACATGGAGTTTGATGCCTCTATAGGCTACGTAGTCATCTCGGGGTAAAATTCGAGACTCGAGTCCTATTTTTACTTTTTCTCTTATTTTTTATTCTCTCTAAACTCCACTCTCTTATATTATATATATATATATATATATATATATATATATATATATATATATATATATATATATATATATATATATTTGTTCTTAATGGCATATTATTCTGCATGCTTTATCGTTCCATCACAACGGTCAACGTAAGGATAATCGAGTAAATCCTATTTTCTAATATTATTTTTATACCTTCCTACGGATAGCTCGTTTTATCTCTTCCATGATACAAGTCGAGGATTCCTATCTCCACTATATATATATACATGCACACATATCACGGGGAAAATAAAGGAAAGTAACAAAAATCCATGAGAGACCGAAAGGGCGGAATAGGTGCCTAACACCTTCCCATTTCATAACATAGCCTCCGAACCCTTTTCGAAACATTTTGGTTTCGTATGCATCAATATGTCTTTGGATGTTATCCTTCAGGATGGCTCCCTTTCTTTTGTCTGTTTTGAGTAAAATAGACTGGAAACTCTAATCTCTCTACATCTTTCACCTCACCCAAATGATGTCGGTCGAAGCACTCCCGAAAGGGACCAGCATGACCTAGGATCCTCCATCGCATCGCCCTCCCTCCGCGAGGATCTGGGGGGGATGGACATAGTGGCGACTCTACTGGGGACTTCTTTTGAGGGATAGACTCTATTTACATGGATGTTATGTTTGTTTATATTTTCCCCCAATTTTGCATATTCCCCTTTTTCATATATATCCCAGGCTTATGCTTCTATTCACACACTTGTAGAAAATTATCCATGTACAATTCGCACCACGTGCACCTAGGATCACATATATCCATATGTTGCACGCATCACCCATCCATACTTGGTGTACCATTGGTACTTGTACTTTGCTCCCTGTTTGGCATAATCAAGAAAGACATTCTCATAAGATACTAGTAAGAGGATCATGCATGATTCACATGACATCACCAAAGAGCATTATTATTGACCAAATTTTACCCAGTAACTAGAGGGTCACTTCATGATGGGCGCTAGTTCGTAAGGGCACAGCTAGCCTAATCGATATGACTCTCACCTTCCATTGGCCAAGTACCTTTGACGTATATCGAACAGTTACCCTGCATTGTACCGCTTGACCGAAGTCATGACGGGAGGTATATCACAGGGAACTCGTTCATGTACGCCGAGTATATCGAATTAGCTCTCACACGTACCGTTCCCATGAGGTATATAGTGTGGAAATTCACGTACACTCAGGTATATCAAATGGCTTGTCCACATGTACCGATTGCCCACAAAAGCAAGACGTATATCGTGGAAGTCAAGCCAAAGGGGAAAACCCTTTCCGATTCACCTAACCAACTACATACCCACATATAGGTGTCAAGCCTAGGACACACATGTTAGATTGTCAATTTCAACCTGAAACTCTGCCGAAATTTCGAGCCGGCCTGCCCCCCAAATTCTCATGTATTTTTAAAACGGGACCCTGTCCGTGAGCCTAGTCACAAGTCCAGACATAGCTTTACATATATTACAAACCCAATTTTTCCAGGCTTGGGTCTCGTTTGTCATTTCATTTTGCATTTAGGAGAATTAATACAAGTGAAAACATAATAATAATCATGCTTAGACCGTGTCCCAAAAAGAAAATTCTCCTTTTTCTTTATCCAAAATCCAAAAACATTTTTTCCTTTCCTTATCGAAAATCAAAAAACATTTCTCCCTTATTTATCAAAAATCCAAAAATATTTTGTCTTTCAATCTCGAAAAAAAATGTCAAAAAAAAAAATTTCATCCCATTTTCTAAAAAATTAATCCCATTTTGTGCCTTCTCAGGTCGATCGCCAGTCTTTGGCCTGGCTCCTTATTAGCTTCGATCTTCAGTCAAATCACCCAAAAGTTTCATCTGTTCCCCTGTTACTTCTTCTAAGTCCGGTATCCATTCGCTTTCCATGGAGAACATAGATCAAGTACCCATTGTGCAGCTAAATCTGACGGCAGTTCTAGCTCAGCTTGTGTCCAAGATTAACAACCTCCAAACTGAGGTCCGAGAGATGCAACGAAACTAGGTTCCTGTTCCTTAAGAACTCGAGGCCCTATTCCCTCGCACTATTGATCAACCCGATCCCATCTGGGTTCACGAAGAGTATCAGTGTGCTCCACATGACTCTCCTGCTAATGGGTCGTCGCCTACCCAGGTTCCGATGCCGAATCTTGCCCAGCATGGGGCTAACTTGCCTATGATCATTGATCCGAAGGAAGAAGAGATGAACAAAGTTAAAGAGGACCTCAAGATGCTCACCAAGAAGTTTGATCAAGTCATAATCTCGGCGAATTACATGGACTACACCCATATGTCTCCTTATCCTAAAGAGAGGTTACCCGAGAAGTTTAAGATGCAAATATCGAGAATTTTGGAGGAAGTGGACCCGTGATTGTTCATCTCCAAAGTTATCACCATTCCACGACTCTACTAGGGTCTTCTGAAGAAGTGATGGCCCAATTGTTTCAGCAAATTTTGAAGGATAGAGCCCTCCGATGGTTTTTATCTCTCGAAGAGTCCAAAATTTGTAGCTGGGAGGATGTAGCCCGGAAATTCATATCACAGTACAAATACAACGAAGAGCTTGAGGTCACCCACCATGACTTAGAGCTGCTCAAATAGAACCCTTGAGAATGAGTCAGTAACTTCATTACCCGATGGAGGGAAAAAATAGCAACCATGACCAATCGACCTTTCAAGAAAGAACAAATTAACATAGTGAAAAAGAACTTCTTACCCCATGTCTGAGCATCGATGGGAGGACAATACTATCCCCACTTCCGAGCTCTGAGAGAAACAGGAGTAGAAATTGAGGAAGGTCTTGCTAAAACAGATGTCGAACCGAAGAAGGTATCCGGACAGTTCACCCCCATTAAATATGACAAATCTTCCAGTGCTACAGTCTCAACCATCAACAACATCTCTCAACCGACCACATTATGAGCGCTAGAAAGCCGCCTTGTCCCCGTCCAAAAGGAATACACCGAGCTCCATGATCCTCACTCCAAAGTTTATCAAGCCTTGTTAAGCTGAAACCTTATCAAACCCTTGGATCCCCATCCATTGTCAAATCCACTCCCAAGAAACTTCAAGGAAAATGCCCATTGCGCCTTTTACCAAACTACTGGACATACCACTGACCAATGCTTTCACCTTCGAAACATAATCCAAGGTCTAATTGATCGGGGTACCATCGTCCCACCAGCCAATCCTAAGCCAAACACTTCTCACAACCCACTTCCAAATCACGCCAATGCCATATTTATAGAAGAGAACCCAGAATTTGATCCCTCAACTTAAATCACACCCATACAATCTCCCAAACCTCTCCAAATTTGCCCATATTCCCTCCTACACCCTACTAGCCTCGTTAATCAGGCACTGTCACTCCTTACCAGAGAATGCATTGCTATCCGTACCTGTTCTGAAAATGGAAGTATTGAATTATGAGAAGTGTTAAACCAACTCCTAGAGTTCGGGCTGAAATTGCCCTCACAAATGATCCTTATTGCCAGAGATTCAGTATACTGTTCTTGGAAGCACAAAAATGGGCCTGAGAGTCATATAGTTGGGTAGTACCAATCGATGAAGTCAGTCTGGATGATGTCGCCCAGATCATGGAAAAATTATTCAGGCAAACTAATAACATTTGCAGTATGATGGAGTTACTTGATGCTCTGAAGCTACAAGAGTGCCTGGTCCCTTCACCCTTACACATCCCCACAGAATGGGATGACCTGTATAAAGAAGGCGTAGAAGTTGTGGAATGCATCAACTTTACATGGAAAGATAGAATTGTTGCCACCGGATGGGAGGAAGAATTCAGAGATTCGAATGAAGAGAAAGCTTCAAAGAAAATTGGCCCGGTAGGCGGCATGTGTGGAATGATATCATTCGAAGAACTCCTAGGGGAAATAAACAAGGTAGCAGAACAACCCGAGATTGATGAGGAAATGGGGTTTATGTTCTTCCCTTCTTCAGTAAATCACATGACCAGGTCAGGGAGGCATTACCATATTTCAAGCTCACTACCAGCAAATGACAAAGGGAAAGGTGTTGAAAACCTTCATATGCCAGAGATGACCCTCGAGGAGAGCAAGATCCTCGATCAACTAAACAAAACTCAAGTTAATATCACTCTATGAGGGATTTTTATGTCTTCTCAGCTACACATAAATGCTTTGATCAAGTTGCTCACTGGACCCACTGTTCCTCCTTCTACCACACCAGAAGAATTAGTAAATTTGGTCGGATCCTTGACCTCTACCCAAATGCTATCCTTTTTTAAAGAATAAATCCCCAAGATTGGGCCAAACCACAATCATGCACTCAACATCTCCATCGAAGTTATGGGTAAGGTTGTGCCACTCTCTCTTGTCGATAATGGATCCTCCTTGAATGTCTGCCCACTGAGAACCTTCAAATGTTTAGGATTGAAAGAAAGCGACCTCGCTCCAACCTTCGCTACTGTGCATGCCTACGATAATACTCGTCGGGAGGTGATGGGATCCATAAAGCTTGTAATAGGGGCTGACCCTATAAACCCTATCGTTGAATTGTAAGTTATTGACATCCCAGCCTGTTTCAACCTATTGCTAAGACGACCTTGGCTCCACAGTATCAAGGGAGTGTCTTCCTCACTCCATCAGAAATTAAAGTTCTTCTTCGACGAATGGGTCATTACCATCTTGGGCAAGAACGACAATGCCATAGTGGAAGTACCAGCAGTCCCATTCTTAAGATACAACACGGGCCAAATGATGTGATCCTATCAGGATTCCTAGTTGAACCACTCCTACTCCCGACAGGGGACGACTTCAAAGAAAGGGTTTATCCAGAATACGACCCTCATGGAAATGTCAATGTGATTCATATGTTCAGAAATATTCACTTCATGCCTGGACTGGGGCTATGACAAAGACAACAAGGGATACTTAAGCCCATTTAACAAAAGAAGGCTTTCCCTCATTGTGGTTTGGGGTATCAACCGTCAAGACAAGAGCTCACAATGATCTGCCAGTCTCGACCAAAGAGAAGACTAGACTGCATCCAGACTATCCCAGGTGACTCCTTGAATGGACGATTCATTAAAGAGGGCGAAGACTTCCCCTTTTGAGACTTTCCAGAACCATGGTATGACCATACAAACAAGAAGATAAAGCCCATAATGGAGATCTCTTTCCAAGACAGCTACCCATGGGTCGAGAGTTCCCAACACTAGGTACAACCGCTCATCAAAGATACCGAAGAGACTGAGGAAAGTGACTCCAAAGATTACTTCAACTTACAGACACTGGGTCGACACTCTGCATGGTTAACTCAGGCACTACATCATCAAATCCATCCCAACTGATTAGAGTTGTTGATACACCTCTCCTCAACTGGCATGTTGCGCCAGTTCTACCAGCTGAAATCTCCCCTAATCCCAATGTTTACCCCATTTCTTCTTCTGTTGTCTATCCTTGTTCAAATGTAATCGAGTCCTCTTTTGACGAGGTTCTCAATGTTATTTTTCCTATCAATGAAATAAACGAATATTTTGAGTATCTTGATGTGGCTTACATTAATTGTTTAGATTATAATCAAACTTTTGATGATGATGATTTTGCAAATGAAAATTTTTTAACTGATCTAAATAAGGTTAATAATAAATAACATAACCGCATTCAAATTAATGAAAAAGAGATGGTTGTTATTAACCTCGGTTCTAGTAGCTAACTGCGCGAGATTAGGATAGGGGCTACCCTTGACGAGCATGAGCATGCACAACTCGAAGAATTGCTAAAGGAATTCGTGGATGTCTTCGCATGGTCCTACGACGATATTCCCGGTATTGATCCTGAAATAGATCAGCACGAGATTCCTACTCTCCTAGATTACAAGCCGGTTAAACAAAAGTTGAGAAAGCTCCGCACCAAATGGTCTCTCAAAGTTAAAGAAGAGGTGGTCAATTAGTTAAAGGTAGGCTTTATTCGTGTGATCGAATATCCCACATGTCTAGCCAACATAGTGTCTGTACCAAAATCAGGAAGAAAAGTTCGGACATGTGTAGACTATCGAGATTTGAACAAAGCCTCTCCAAAGGATTATTATCCACTACCCAATATCGACATGATAGTGGATAACACAGCCAGTCATGCTCTCAAGTCATTCATTGATAGGTTTTCCGAATACAACCAAATCAAAATGCACCCAGACCACCAAGAAAAAACCATATTCATCACCCCATGGGTAACCTTTTGCTACACCGTTATGCCATTTGGTGTCAAGAATGGTGGGGCTACCTACCAGAGGTTTTCCACAACCATCCTGCACGATCTGATTCATAAATAAGTTAAGGTCTATATGGATGATATAATTATCAGGTCCAAAATTAGAGAAGGTCATGTTCCTTCTCTTCAAAAGTTCTTCGAACGACTACGACAATATCAGATGAGACTCAATCCGTAGAACTGCGTATTCATCATTACAAAGGGAAAAGTCTTGAGATTCATGATGATTGAGAAAGGGATAGAAGTAGATCCTGCCAAGATGAAAACCATACTTGAGATTCCACCTCCCCGAACAGAGAAAGAAGTCTGAGGTTTCCTTGGGAAATTGTAATACATCAGTCAGTTCATCAGTCATCTAACCTCCATATGCAAACCTATCTTCGAACTCCTTCGAAAGGATTCAACCAGGATTTGGAACGAGTCATGCTAAGAAGCTTTTGACCAAATCAAACAATATCTAACCCAACCCCCGGTACTCATGCCACCGCAACCTAGTCTCCCTTTGCTCCTATACCTAACCATAACCGACACTGCAGTTGGGGCTTTGCTAGCCCAATACCTCAAAAAATTTATTAAAGAAAGAGCCATCTATTACGCTAGTCACAAATTGCTCGGATTCAAAGTCAACTACACTGCTTCGAAAAAGGCATGTGTTGTGCTTATCTGGGTCACCCAAAAGTTGTGGAACCACATGCTCGCCTTACCTATCAAACTTATATCCCAAATGGTGCCCATCAAGTACCTGCTTGAGAAACTTTCCTTATCCAGCCGAATGGCTCGGTAATTTATGCTCCTAACCGAGTTTGATATCATGTACGTCATGAAGAAAGCCATGAAAGGAAGAGCCATCTCTAACTACCTCACTGATTACCCCGTGGATGAAGCCGATGTCTGGATCTCCAAATTCCTAGATGAAAACATCCTTTGCACTGCTCAAGACAACCTTCGATGGAAAATTTTCTTTGACGGTGTTGCCAAAAAAAGGGATATGGCATTTGGATACTTCTTATCGCCCCGGATGACTCTCACACTCCCATCGCCATCAAGCTGGATTTCCCCTGCACCAATAACATGACTGAGTATGGGGCATGCACAGTAGGCCTCAAAGTTTCTCTCAAGAAAGCTATTCAACTCCTAGACGTCTACGGGTATTCCTCCCTCATCATCGATTAAGTGATCAGAAAATGGAGGATTAAGGACGAGAAACTCCAACCCTTACATACCCACTTGGAAGAACTAGCCTCCCAATTCCAAGATGTCGCCTTCCATTACCTAACTCGAGCAAAAAATAACCTAGTCGATGCCCTTGATACCTTAGCCTCCATGATCGACATGACCGAAGGAATAAAAATGCCCCCTTCTAGATTTAAAAGCAAAACAAGCCAACCCACTGTTACCACATTGAGCTCATCACCATAGAAGATCTCGAGCTAGCCAATTATTAGTACCATGATATTTGGCACCTCCTCAAGCATGGTAGGTATCTCTAGGATTCCACTTCGAAGACTGGCTACCTAGTACATCATCTGTCACAAAGCACTACTCAAAAGAAACTTCGGTGGAACTCATCTACACTGCATAGCAGGGGATGACATTGAAAAGATAATGCAAAAGATCTATAGTTGGGAATGCAGACCCCACATCAATGGTCACATGCTTTCCAAGAAAATTATCCGACAGGGTTACTACTGGACCACCATGACCCAGGATTGCACCGTCTATGTCCGGAGATGCCTCAAATGCCAATAATTCTCCAACCTTCAGCATATGCCTCCACGTGAATTATACAACATGACCTATCCCTGGTCGTTCTCCACCTGGGGCATCGATATTATAGGGAAGGTTACACCGAAGGATTCCAATGGGCATGAGTTCATCCTAGTTTCCATTTATTACTTCACCAAATGGGTCAAAGCTGAGTCATACGCAGTGCTAAACGCCAAGAAAATGGCCAAATTCATCAAGAAAAACATCATCTGCCGATATGGGGTCCCGCACGAGCTGGTGTCAGATAACGAGTTACATTTCGAGGCAGAAGTTACAGAAGTGGTTAATGATTATGAGATTCAGAGACACAAATCTTCTCGCTACCGACCTCAGACCAATGATGCAGTTCAAGCCGCTAATAAGAACCTCAAAGCCATCATCAGTAAGATAATCGAAAGTGGTTGGGATTGGGCCCGATCGGATCCCGTACGCCCTCTAGGGATACCGAACCACAATCTGGACCTCTACTGGGGCTACCCTTTACTCTTTAGTCTATGTCATGGAAGCTGTCCTACTCATGGAACTGTAAATACCCTCATTGCGCGTCATGCTTGAGAGAAAGGTCAGTGAAAAAGACTGGTGCCAAACCCATATTGACAGGCTGACCCTCCTAGACGAAAGGAGATGAAAGCACTATACCACAAACAAGGGTACCATCGCCGAATAGCGCGATCATTCAACAAGATAGTCAAGAACCGCGATGTCCGAGAAGGGGACCTAGCCCTCAAAGAAATCATAGAACCCATCTGGGACCTAGAGGGAAATTCAAGCCCAATTGGAGCGGGCCCTACATTGTCAAGAAGATCTTGTTTGGCGATGTTGCCATGCTTATCGACTTAGATGGGGAAGAGATGGCTCATCCAGTCAACCTGGACCATCTCAATAAGTTCTACCCCTAGTCCAAAATCTTGACGTGCTACGACTCTTCTCGTCTCCCTTTTATTCTAAAAAAATCTCTTCATTTCTTTCTACCCAGAACTACGTGGGCCTGATCCTCTGCAAATAACCATTTTCAAACAAAATTAAAAAATTTCAAAAACCCCAGAGGTACATAGGCAGCTCGTACGCCTTACATGAGCACGACCCTTTCTTTTTCACAAAATACTATTATTTTCATATCTTCGAGAACAACAGTCAATTCCAACATATACTTGAACAAAAGGATTATGTATGCCTTTGCGATTGGTATAGATAATTCACACAACACAAAATTCATCAAAGGGCACCGCTGGATGATCAGAAACTTGTTTATTTCATTAATAAGAAATTACGATACAGATTACATAAGAAAATGAACGGATAACTCCCTTTCCCCCTACCTTCCTAAAAAAGCCAAAATAAAAACCCCACATTTATCCCCCATTACACAATAAACTCTCCAGGAGTCCTAACCACATCTACCAGAGGAGCCCGCTCCGTCATCATCATCTGCATCTTGGGGTCCCCAAGTTTCCCCTACCTGAACAGAGTGTCGTAGACACTCCATGGACTAATAAGCTTGAACCACCTTCGAATAAACCACAACACCTCCTTCCATAGTATCAAAAGAGATAAGCCACCTTTATCCAGTCTCCACTGCCAACATCTTGCTAACTACTCTCCTCCATAACCACTTCATATAATCCCCAGGGATATGCCAAAATCTCCCAACAGACTGAGAGGGACGGGTCGACGGACGTCGACTCTCCCACAAAGAGCCAAGTCGCAGGCGCAGACACTCGGTCAAATCCTCTATCGGAAAGAAATTTAGTGTCCGATGTGGCACGACCTGTGCCCATCTAAATTAGCGCAGAAGCCGCCAAGGGAAATAAAAAGAGGCCTGTCTGAGACCAACCAGCCGCACATATGGGTATTTTCCTAGGTCCAGAACAGGCAGCAAGTGTCCCCACCAAGGAACTGACCGGTAAAGATTTCGAGCCCCTTGCTCCACAAGCCAATTCTCCCAGATCCCAATATCCAGGCCAATGCTGAAGAAGTCACGCGAAAAGAAGTTGGGTACAGCTAACAAAGGATATTTTGGAAGAGTCACCAGGTAGAGTCTTTTAGACAACCATATGAACAGCATCACGGGGCTACCCCATAAAAAGTCAGAATGACCTTCTCTCTAGGAATCCAGACCATTCAGGGTCTCTGCCAGTATCATCATCGTAGGATTGTGATGGTATGACATCCATGAAGTAATGGCTATAAGTTGCGGATCCACCAGCAGTTCTCCCGTTACCAACAATAATTTTGAAACCAGGCCTAGAGCAACGGTTCTAGCATAGCCAACATCACCTACTTCCTGCAAATGCACGGATCGCAACACCTCTGAGAGGGATATCATTCACCCTAAGGAAAAACACGAAGAAGCCCGGTCAGTAAATCCCTAGGAGAACGAGAAAGTTTGGTTAAAGCCGCAACAACACTGGGATTTATCCCCAGCATGGCAGAAAATTCCTCGTAGGTAGGAAAAACTTCATCCAATCCAAAGCGGAATACATGGTCTTCGATGTACCAAAACTGTACCACCGCCATTAGCATGTTCCACGCAATGGACCGATTGCGCCACAAAGAGACTCGACGCATGTTGAAAGCATCATAGTCGACATTATAAGAGCACATTGCTTCCAAGGCTTCGAGGTAGTTAGCAAACTCAATGCTACCGGGAAGAGCCATCTTGCAGGACTAAGAGATAGTAGGTAAGTAAGTAAGAATGTGAAGGTGTGATGAAAACACTCCACCCCTACCCCTTTTTATACTTGAGAACCCTCACAAAAGACATAATCCCTGCAGAAATCGGAGGGAATCCTACCCCACAAAGTACCAAAAGGCTGAAGAGGGCACTAATCAAAGGTTTGAATTGATGGGACTGGACTTGGCTATCGATAGGCAGGACAAGGGGCTTGTCGATCGGTAATCCCCTATTTTTGGAAGTTTTTCTTTTTTCTCTTTTGTCAAAATCAGAATCTCAATAAAAATAAATTAATATTCTCAATAGAATTTCAAAATTCCTTTTCCACCCCTATATAATTTACCATTCTTAAAACTTTCCTCAAAATCCAAAAAATATCTCTTTTTACGGTCTCAGCGGCAAAGTAAAAAGCGCATATGCATGCATTCACTCATTCATCATTAACAAAGGATAATAAAAAAAAACCATTGCATTGCATATATATATTCTTCTGTGTTACGTCAAATTTTGCAGGGAATAAAAGAAAAGAAAAAAAGAACGGGACTCAGCCCGAACCCACATTTTCTCTCTCTCTCTCACCTACCCTTCACCCCTCACTCTAAGAGCTTCCACCCCTGCGACACGCTCTCTTTCCCCTACGGCGAGATGACGTACCACCGCTACCCAAGCCAAAGTCCTCCCCGAACTAAGTAGAAGGCACCAAACAAGAAGGAACCGGGACTGTGTCTAGAATATGGGCGATCGCCGAAGAGATCCAGTATCTAATATCCCTCAGCCAAGTGGTCGACACCCGGACTTGCTGCAAGAAGAAGGCAAAATCAGTATCAAAGAAGGATCAAAATAGAAAAGGAACCAAAAACAGTAAAAGAGCAGAAAGTTGTACCGCAGGATGAAGAACCTCCTCTATCAAACCCAACTCCTCCGGATCCATCGCGTGATGACGATGTAATATAGGCAACATCCCTCCATCAGCCTTCCAAATCTTGTATGAAGGGGTACGCAATCGAACAAAGGAGACCTCTAAAGTCACTGTGGGAAGATTCCACCGCCCGACTCGAACCCGTAGGAGGGAAAGGTAAGGCATCATATAGTGTGGGCGCCATCAACCAGCTCATCACAAAGTCCATATAGTCATACGGCGCAACCGTATCAATGTACAATAGGTAGGCCTCGTTGATCATCATCGCGATCCTCGCATCCTTCGGCATCAGCTGATCTCACCTCATAGACATAGGAGGCTGTGCAGGTGGCACTACCACATCCTCCTCCACAATCTGTCGAAACACCCGCTCCCTGAGATACCAAGAACGACCGAACTCATGCGCCAGTAAATGCCTCATCTGTAAATTCACCCTGATTTCCCTCGTGTCCTGAATGGCTATCCACCAAGGGTAAAAGGTCACCTGAAAATCCCCGACAGGCATAAGTTAATAAAGAATCAGAACATGCCAAAAACCAAGGCTTAAAAAAAAGTCTTACCCTACCACTGGTCAAACCATTCAAGACATGACGCACAGCCTCCAGAGAAAGAGATAACTTCGACTGTCGATTGGCCTTGCACCATCGATACAATTAGCAGAAGTCCCCAATGATATCGTCCTTCAGGGCGATCAGTTGGGTATTGCACCCAATCACCTCATAGAACCACGTCTGCCAAAGACAGGAATTCACAATAAAAAAGAGACGCGTAAGGAAAATGCGAATGCATGAAAGGAAAAATGTGCAAAATTAAAGAAATACCTTAAGAAGATACGTGGCATCAGTAAAAGTTTGCCGGCAGCACTGGCTGAATGCATTCAAAGAAAAATAAAAGGTCGCCAAAGTTAGGCTCCCCCAATCATAGAGAGGGATATTCAAAAACATCCTCAAGTACGGAAATAACTACAAATGGATGACGTCGCCACTCGATGCCACCATGAAACCTCCCATCACCAGCAAAATAAACAACCGGGCCATCTGCCTCACCTGCAGCCCGTCCTCCACATCAACCTCCCTACTTAACAAAATATCCTTCAGCAAGGACAGCTGGATGGAATCCCCAGAGACTATCCTCCCTACATCGTCGAGTGCCACCCTCACCACCTTCGGCCTCACCCTTAGAGAGCGATCCACCTCTATCTTCTCCCCATCGCAATCTAGCTCCAGCAGCTACTGCACATCTATGGGAGTCACGGTCATCTCCCCAAAATTGAAATAGAAGGTGTGGGTAGTATCCCACCATCTCTCATGTAGACACCCCATTATGTTACCCCAACTCTCCTTAGGTCCCTAGTACCTCCCATTCATCACTACAAACCCAGGTCATGTCCCGAGTACTGAGCTAGAAGCCATCGAGCACTCCCCAACTCAATTTGACCAAAAAGTCAAACTCTTTATCTCGACTAAGACTGAATGAATCCTCGAAGGGCACTGAATAATCTTTCCAACGGTCTATCCCGTGCGTGATTCTGACTTACCATGCGAACGAATGATCCGTCTGCATCCGAAACTTGACCTAGAGGCCACTAGGAGCTCCCGAGCTCTATTTGACCTAAGTAAAGTCTTTAGCTCAACTGAGGCTAAATGAATCTTTGAAGGGCACTGAATACCCTTTCCAACGGTCTATCACATGCGTGATTCTGACTTACCATGCAGACGAATGATCCGTTTAACTCCAAGAGGTCGATAAATGCTTCCAGGGCTCGGTTGACCAAAGTCAACTCCCCAAATCGAGTCAAAGTCTTTGGAATGTCTAAGTACATCTCCTAACCTTTCCAACGGTCCACCCCATACACGATTTGGACTTACCATGTGGATGAATGATTCGTTTGCGTCCGAACGATTCCTCGTCCAATGAACCGACAAATGCTTCCAAGCCATATTTGACCCAAAGTCAACTCCCGAACCCGAGAGTGGTCCCAAGGACTTTCGAATGTCTCTGAATTAGATTTCCAATGGTCTCCCCCGTGCACAATTCTAACCAACGGTTTGCCCTCAGTAGCCGATTTCCCAAAAAGTAAAAAAAAAGACTACCAAATGGCAGGTTCCAGACCCTGCCTATCGGCAGGTGCCGATAGGTAGGATGGGGTCTTTGCTGATCGGCAGTGACCTGATCCTATAAAAGGAGGCCTTCACCTCATTTGCAAGGAGATCCCAGATCTGATAAAATTCACTCTCAATGAATCCCAGAAACCTCTCTCGAAGGCAGCGTGATTTCAACCTCCAAATCCCTTTTTTACTTCCACTTTTCATCATCCTTTTCATCAAAATTGGTGAAATATCCACTCTCCATCATCATCCAAGTGCAAGGGCTTCTCTCTAATATTTAAGATCAAGCTCAAGATCTTCAAGAAGGTCCAACTTTCTCAAACTCTCTCTTAAATTCTCAATAACTTGTTTTATTACTTAACACTTTTATTATCTCATCTCACACATCCTAATATACTTTTTATTTAGTATTATTGCACATCTCCTATTTTCATATAAATAAAACCCAAAAAACAAGAAAACGAGGGTTTGCTCATAAATTCCAAATAGGGATTCTCATACTTTTCTCACACTTTTCTCACAACTAAAACACTTTTTCTACACACACACACTCACAAATAAGATATCCCCCATTTGGATTTATGGGATAGACCCACACCTCGTTTTGTATGCAAACTACGTGGACTTTGATGCCTTTATAGGCTATGTAGGCATCTCGATTTAAAACCCAAGACTCGATTCCCTTTTCTCACTTTTTCTCTTATTTTCCAATATTCTCTAAATCTAATCTTCTTATATTCTATATACTTGCCCTTGGTGACGTATTACTCCATATGCGTTATCGTTCCATTATAACGATCAACGTAGGGATAATCGCATAAATCTTATTTTCTAATATTATTTTTACACCTTCTTACGGATAACTCGCTCTATCTCTTCCATGATACAAGTTGAGGATTCCTATCTCCACTATATATATACACATGCACACATATCACGGGGAAAAATAAAGGAAAATAGCAAATATCCATGAGAGACCGAAAGGGAGGAATGGGTGCCTAACACCGTCCCATTTCGTAACTTAGCCTCCGAACCCTTCTTGAATCATTTTGGCTTCGCATGCACCAGTATGTCTTTGGATGCCATCCTTCGGGATGGCTCCCATTTTTTGTTTATCTATTTTGAGTAAAATAGACTGGCGACTATGAATCTCTCCACATTTTTACACCTCATCTCAATTGACGTCGGTCGAAGCGCTCTCGAGACCCGCCCGCGCGGCGAGGATCGGGGATGGCCACAATGGAAACTCTACTGGGGAAGTGTGTATTTTGAGGGCTTGACTCTATATGCATGGATGCAATATTTGTTTATGTTTTCCCCCATATCTGCATGTTCCCCTTTTCCATGTGTATCCCATGCTTATGCATATGTTCACACACTTATAGGAAACTCTCCATGTACACTTCACACCACGTGCACCTAGGATCACATAGATCCACATGTTGCACGCATCACCTATCCATATTTGGTGTACCTTTGGTACTAGTACTTTGCTCCCTGTATGGAATAATCAAGAAAGGCATTCTCATCATAAGATACTAATAAGAAAATCATGCATGATTCACACGACATCACCAAAAAGCATTGTTATTGACCAAATTTTACCGAGTAACTGGAGGGTCACTTCGTGATGGGCACTGGTCCGACAGGTCACAGTTAGCCTAAGTGATATGACTCTCACCTTCCATTGGCCAAGTACCTTCGACGTATATCGAATGGTTCCCCCACATCGTACCTTTTAACTGAAGTCATGACGGGAGGTATATCGTAGGGAATTCATTCATGTACGCCGAGTATATCGAATTTTCTCTCACACGTACTGTCCCCATGAGGTATATAGTGAGGCAATTCACGTACACTCAAGTATATCAAATGGCTTGTCCACACGTACCGATTGCCCGCAAGAGCAAGACGTATATCGTGGAAGTCATGCCAAAGGGGGGGAACCCATGCCGATTCACCCAACCAACTGCATACCCGTATATAGGTGTCAAACCTAGGACACTCACTTTAGATTGCCAGTTTCAACTCGAAACTCTGCCGAAATTCCGGGTCGATCTACCGCCCAATTTTTGCACATTTTTAAAACGGGTCCCTGTCCGCGAGCCTGGTTACAAGTCCAAACCGTAGTTTTGCATATATTAAAAACCCCACTTTTCCAGGCTCGGGTCCCGTCTGGCATTGCATTTAGAAGAATTAAATACAAGTGAGAACATAATAATCATCATAATCATGCTGAGTTCCGTCTCCAAAAACATTTCTCCCTTCTTTATCAAAAATCCAAAAACATTTCTCCCTTCTTTATCAAAAATCCAAAAATATTTCTCTTTTCTTTATTAAGAAAAAGAAGAAAAATAGTTTCTTCCCCTTTTCTCAAAAATAAATCTCATCATACGCCTTCTCAGGTCTATTGCAAGCCCTTGGCCTGGCTCCCTATTGGCTTCGGTCTTTAGTCAAATCACCCTGGAGTTTCGTCTGTTCCTCTACTACTTCTTCCGAGTCCAAAATCTATTCACTTTCCATAGAGAATACAGACCAAGCACCAGTCATACGATCGAATTTGATGACAGTCCTAGCTCAGCTCGTGTCCAAGATTGACAACCTCCAAATTGAGGTTCGAGAGACGCAACGAAACTAGGTGCCAACTCCTCAAGTGCCCGAGGCCCTATTCTCTCGTGCTATGGGTCCACCCGAGCCTATTTGGGTTCCTGAAGAATATCAGCAAGCTCCACGTGCCCCTCCTATCAATGGGCCACCGCCTGCCCAGCTTCTGATGCCAACCTTGCCCAGACTATGGCTAACCTGCCTGTGGTCGGTGATTCGAAAGAGGAAGAGTTGAATAAAGTCAAAGAGGATCTCAATATGCTCACCAAGAAGTTTGACCAAGTTAGGATCTCTGGGAGTTACATGGACTACACCCACATGTCTTTTTATCCTAAAGCGAGGTTGCTCGAGAAGTTCAAGATGCCAAATATCGAGAAGTTTGGAGGGAGTGGACCCCAGATTGTTCATCTTCGCAGTTATCATTGTTCCATGACTCTACTGGGGCTTCTGAGGAAGTGATGGCCCAATTATTTCAGCAAACTTTGAAGGATAGTGCCCTCCGATGGTTTTTATCCCTTGAGGAATCCAGAATCCGTAGCTGGGAGGATGTAGCCCGAGAATTCATATCGTAATATAAATACAATGAAGATCTTGAGGTCACCCATCGTGATTTAGAGCTACTCAAGCAGAATCCAAGAGAATCAATCAGTAACTTCATAACCCGGTAGAGGGAGCAAGCAGCTACCATGACCAATCGTCCATCCGAGGAAGAACATGTCAACATAGTGAAGAAGAACTTCTTGCCCTGATATACCCATTTATACCCTCGGCCAGGCCGAGGGCTCCCGGTACCTGGACGGGGTTAAGACAACCTCTCAACATGTATCAGATGACCCTCCAAGGGGTCGACCCCTCATCAGGCCCAGACGACCCTTTAAGGGGTCGACCCCTCATTAAGCCCAAACGACCCTCCATGAGGCCGACTCCTCATCAGGCTTGGATGACCCTTCAAGGGGCCGACCCCTCATCAAGCCCAGACGACCCTCCAGGAGGTCGACCCCTCATCAGGCTCGGATGACCCTTCAAGGGGCTGACCCCTCATCAGGCCCAGATGACCCTCTAGGGGGCAGACCCCTCGTCAGGCACAGACGACCCTCCAGGGGGCCGCCCCTTCATCAGGCTCGGATGACCCTTCAAGGGTACCATAATACGAGGCCTAAATTGGTTCAGACTCACTGTCAAAAGGAACTTTGCCCTCAGCCTCATATCATAGGCCGAGGGTGACATCATCACAGCGTGTGGCTTAGGAGATGCGTGGAACAGTGCACGTGAGGATCTCAAGGCACGTAGAAGATCGTTATAACAATATCACCCCCTCACGTGAGGGAATATTATGTCATCATTAATCACAGGTGGCATAGACAGGTGTCAGCAGGGGATTGGCTAGATCATCATTCACATGCACCATGCATGCTTGGGGGACTACACCCCCCAAGACCTATATATACTTATCACCTACAACCCTATAGAGGATCGATCGATAATTTTGAAACCCTAGAAAAAACTCTGCTTATACACACAGTAGAGAGAGAGAAAGTGAGCTTATGTGCATTGTATCCAAGGCCATTAGTGCCCATACTTAGTGGATCACACACTCATAGTGGATGTAGGCCTAATTGGCTGAACCACTATACATCATTATCTTGTTCCTCTTATACTCACCTCCTTCTATATACTTATACATACATATCTCCATGGCTTCTATGGTTACACTGTTTGAGCTCATCATCACTTATCTGGTGGTGCTGAATCTAAGCATCATCAGTTTAGCACCGTTTGTGGGAATGAGAAGACATCTCTTCCTTTGTACAACTTGACCTCACTGGGCACTCTGGTGGTGAACCAGTTCTCCCCCTGAGAGGAGATGTTTTACCATTGAAAGAGACCCACTAAGGTTCTCAAGCTCATCAGTCTTTTCTTCAGTTCAGCTTTCCATAGCTCAAACACATGGCACCGGAGATGCCACCACCACTTCCTCCACCGGATAGTGGAGTAGGATCTAGTTCCAGTCAGCCACCACCTCAGTCTTAGATGGCTGATGTGGTGGTAGCCTTAAAGTCTCTAGCAGCAAGCCAGCGGATCATGCAGGAGCAGTTCACAACTCCAAGCCAGAACATACTAAGACCACCAGGGGTCTCACCTAAGATGATTACTCCGGCAGTGACTCCAGGGCAGCATGAGGCCAGGGGACCACCCCAGGAACCATGCAAAGACCTGCCACCCCCTCAGTGGTGGAGGGATGTTGCTGATCCCCGGTGTCTACGCCTAGGGAGGCAAGGAAACCCTTGCTCTGAGGACATGTATGATGATCTGGAGGGGGAGGAGACCCCCACAGAATGCTGGGAGCCATATGAGGTCTCCAATAATACTGCATGACCTCTCCAGGAGAGCAGAAGGAAGTGTGGAAGGCAAAATCCTGACGATCGCCCAAGAGGCTCTGCTTTCGATCGCCTAAGCAGGGGGTCGTCCTTTGAGTGGTTGGGCCCAGTAAATGACCTGCGGGAAAAATTATCCAGATCAAGGAGTGCTGCGAGGTCCAGAAGGGAGGCAACAGATGGCCGATGCCACAGGGGGCTGACCCCAAGGACGGAACAATGGACAGGAGGAAGTAAACAGCTGACACAGGCCTGCCGTAACAGAACCCTTCGTCCACCTCAAAGAGGCGACAGGGGATAACATCGGCTAAGCCGACCCTACGAGGCCCTGGAATGACTCGATCCAGTGACTGGAGGATAAGATTGGTGATATACTGAAGAGCCGGGACCCTCTTTAGAGAGGATACTCCATAGGCTCACCCTTTGTGGCGAAGATAGTCAATTTTCTTATTCCATCAAAGTTCAAGCCACCTGTGGTCACCCCAAGATATGATGGGAGTACCAACCCTGTCCACCATATTGAGATGTATCAATCAGCAACAGACATATACACTATCTCAGATGAGATGAGGTGTCATGCCTTCTCTGGTACTCTGACTGGGGTTGCATATGTTTGGTATATGTCTCTTCCATAAAACTCCATTGAAAACTATAAGCAGTTGGCAGACCGGTTCATCCATAACTTTTTCTTTGGGGTGAGGCCACAAAAGAAGACCACACACCTTCTCTATGTTAAGCAGGGGAAGAACGAGAGTCTAAGAGACTACATAGCCAGATTCAATAAAGAAAAGTTAGAGGTGGAAGACTATGAGGAGAGCATAGCAATAATCGCCCTTATCGAAGAACTCCAGAAGGGAAAGCTGCTATGGAAGCTTGATGAAGACCCTTTGAGGACGATGGTTGAATTGCTGTCGATAGCAGGAAAGGTGATGAATGCCGAAGAGGCGATGGCCACAAAATACGAAGATGAAAAAGGAGGCACTAGTGGGGGTAAGTACCATAAGAAGAACAAAAAGGGGAAGAAGAGGTCAACAGACGATAAGTTCACTGATTACACCCCTTTAACGGTCAGCTATGAACATATTCTCAATGAGATAAAGAGTTACCGGTCCCTGAAGTGGCCTGAGAAGTTGAGGGCATCCCCTAACAAGAGGAACAAAAACCTGTGGTGCTAATTTCACCAAGAGCATGGCTATGTGACAGACAAATGCTTTGCTCTAAAAGATGAGATTACAAAAATGTTAAAAGAAGGGAAGCTGAGGAAGTACGTTGACAAGAGTACCTTTAAGAGGGGCCGAGGGGACGACCCCAGAAAGAAGAGAGGCGATGCATGTAGAGAATGTCTTCCAAAAAGAGGGGACGACCCCTCTGAGGATGAGGACGACACTGACCTCCCCCCGAGAGACGACCATAGCCCTGTCAAGAGACTTAATATGATCTCTCTCGGTGTGGGGATGATCTCCGGGGGACTAGCAGGGGGAGGGTCAGAGGTCGCAGATAGGAAGGCCCACGTAGCTGAAGCCAAGGCAGTGACGAAGATAGTACACTCGACCTCTCTGGAGGCAAAGTCAGAAAAGAGGAAGAAGGTCGATATGGATACTCTGATAGTGGGGTTCTCAAGAATGGACTTCAAAGGCCTCTTATCCCCATATGATGACCCTCTCGTCATCACTACCAGGGTACGTGAATGTGAGGTTCCTAGTATCCTGGTAGATGGGGGTAGCTCTGCAGACGTGATGTTTTGTCCATGCTTCAAAGCCTTAGGTCTCAGTCATGCTAGACTCATCCCGTACCATTACCCATTAATTGGATTTAGTGGGGAAAAGGTTCATCCCCTTGGAGTGTATGAGGCCGATGTTAGGATGGGGGATGAGTGGCCGAGATGGCTTACCAAGAAGGTCAGCTTCTTTGTGATGGATGAACATGTCTTTTCGGCCTACAATATTATATTGGGGCGGGTATCCCTCAAGGGGTTTGAAGCTATTCCATATACGGTCCATCAGATGATTAAATTTCCAACCCCTTACGGGGTAGGGGAAGTTCAGGGAAACCAGACGACAGCACGAGAATGTTATTACAACTTCACTGAAGAAAGAGAGGCACATAAGAAGGCTACAACCACTAACAATATTGATACCCTAGACCCCAGAGACGAGACAAAGCTAAAGAAAGGAGAGGCCGCGGAAGAGGTAGAATCCATCATCCTTAATGAGGATGACCCAGAAAAAATCGTCCAAGTCGGTAAGTCTCTGAAGCCAAATATCATGGAAGACCTCATTAAACTGTTGAGGAGAAGACAGAGCGTCTTTGTATGGAGTCATGCAGATATGCTGGGGATCGACCCTGAAATCATGTGCCATAAGCTCAACGTGGTAGAGGGTGCAAAGACGGTAAAGCAAAAGTGGAGAATTTACTCTAGAGAAAAGTATGAGGTCATAAGGGATGAGGTCAAAAAATTAGAAGATGTTGAGTTTATCAGAGAGGTCATCTACCCTGAATGGCTGTCCAATGCAGTCATTGTCCCAAATACCAACTGGAAGTGGAGAATGTGTGTGGACTTCACCGACCTCAACAAGCATTGTCCCAAAGACAACTTCCCTCTCCCCCGCATTGAACAGATGGTAGACGTTATCGCAGTCCATGAGCTTATGAGCTTCATGGATGCCTATTTAGGGTACAACCTGATCTTCATGGACCCTGAAGTCTCGGAGAAAATAGCCTTCATTACTGATAAGGGGACATACTATTATAGGGTCATGCCCTTTGTCCTGAAGAATACAGGGGAAACGTATTAGTGCCATGTAAATAAAATGGTTAAAGACCAAATTGGGAAGTCTATGGAGGTCTATGTAGATGACATGCTGACTAAGAGTTTGAAGGCAGAGGATCATGTGGCTGACCTTGAGAGGACCTTTAACACGATGGACAAGTACCGGATGAAGATCAACCCGGCCAAGTGTGTCTTAGGGATTGGAGCAAGGAAATTCTTGGGGTTTATCATGAATCATAGAGGAATTGAGGCCAACCCTAAAAAAATAAAGGCCCTCCTAGAGATGAAGACCCCCAAGACCATAAAGACGTTCAGAGGCTCACGGGGTGAGTGGCTGCTTTGAATAGGTTCGTGTCCAAAGCCACAGACAAGTGTTTGCCGTTCTTCAAAATTCTCAGAAAGGCCTTTAAATGGAGTGAAGAGTGTGACCAGGACTTTAAAGAATTAAAGTCATACCTAGGGTCTCCCTTACTGTTGTCATGACCGGTGCAGGGCGAACAACTACATGTGTACTTAACCGTCTCTGAATCAGCCATCAGCGCATCCGTTATGAGAAACGAAGACGGAGTACAGAAGCCTGTGTATTTCAACAGTAAGGCACTCCAGGGGAAGACCAAAGATACCCAAGGATGGAGAAGTTAGCCTATGCCTTGATCCATGCATCAAGAAAGATGAAGACATACTTCCAGTCCCATACAATGGTCATCCTCACTGACTCTCCTCTTAAGCAGGTCTTACACAAGCCAGAAAAATCAGGGAGGCTTATGGCATGGGCTATAGAGTTGGGAGAGTTTGACATTGTGTATAAACCTAGGAAGGCCATTAAGGGGCAAGCATTGGCAGATTTCGTGGCTGAATTCACTTGGGAAGATAATGAAACTAAAGATAAGAGCCTCGGGAAGAAAGAGACCCTACAAGGAAGACTCGCCGACACACTCGCAAATAAAGCTGAAACAAGCACCGCTAGAAGAAAAGTGGCCAAAAATGAAGAGGGAAGATATCTCTTTAGCCAAGGGTCCCTCACCAAGGGAAGTTTCTCAGAAGAACAGACCGTGTGGAGCCTCTTTATTGACGGGTCCTCCTGCGATAGCAAAAGTTGAGTTGGACTGATAGTATCAGCACCCGATGGCATAGACATTGAGTACGCCCTGAGATTCAACTTCAGAGCCTCCAACAATGAGTCTGAATATGAGGCCCTGATAGTAGGACTCTCCTTGGCCAAGTCTCTTAGTGTCGACCAGATTTTGGTCCATAGTGATTCAAGGCTAGTAGTGAATCAGATACTAGGAACCTACGAGGCCAAGGATGAGCGAATGGCCAAGTACCTAGAGAAGGTGAGATCATTGCTGAAGATCTTCAGAGAAGTGAAATTAAAGAGGATACCTAGGCTCGATAATGGCTGAGTTGATGCCCTTGCAGACTCAACGACTAGGATAGATATCAGGAGGACAGTCCTAGTGGAAATTTTGCTTTGACCAACTATTAAAGATGCCGAGGGAGCACTTAGCAATTGCCTGAATGTTTTTAAGGAAGCTTCATGGATGGACCCTCTGGTTAGATACATCAAAGGGGGGGAGGTTCCAGAAGAAAGGAAAGAAAGGAATAAGCTGAGATACAGAGCTGTGAAATTCACTGTCATCGGAGACACCTTGTACAAAAAGGGGTTCTTGCTCCCTTTGCTTAGGTGTGTACACCCATCTGAAGTCCCATGCATTTTGTAAGACGTGCATGAGGGATCGTGTTCAAGCCACATTGGGGGTAGGTCTTTGGCGAAGAGGATAGTAACCCAAGGGTACTGGTGGCCAACCTTGGGGAAAGATGCCACGACATATGTAAAAAAGTGTGACAAATGTCAAAGATTTTCCATCATCCCCCACCAGCCCCATCAGCCTCTTACTTCCATTACATCCACGTGGACATTTGCAGTGTGGGGGTTTGACCTAGTAGGCCCCTTGCCTAGGGCTGTCAATAACTATTGGTTCCTCATCGTAGAAATTAACTATTTTTCAAAATGGGTGGAGGCGGAGCCGATGGTAACGATCACAGAGAACAAGACCTTCCAGTTTATATGGAAAAACATTATATGCAGATACGGTCTCCCCAACACCCTCATTTTGAATAATGGGACTCAGTTCAAGAATACAATTCTCGAGAAGTACTGTGAAAGGGTGAGTATCAAACAATTCTTCTCTACCCCAGGCCAACCTCAGACTAATGGTCAAACGGAAGTTACAAATAGGACGATCCTAGACGGGATCAAGAAGAGACTTAAAGAGGCAAAAGGAAGATGGGTTGAGGAGTTATATGTTGTATTGTGGGTCTACAGGATGACGGCAAAGACCTCTATCAGAGAAACACCGTTCATGCTGGCTTTTGGCTCAGAAGTCGTCATCCCCACCGAGATTGGGTTTCCTACTCACAGGGTCCAAATGTATGACCCCTAGAGAAATATGGAAGAAAGGAGACTTGACTTAGACCTGATTGAGGAAAAGAGGGAAGAAGACGAGATAAGGCAAGCTGCTTACCAGCAGAGGATTGTAAGGTTTTACAACCAAAGGGTGAAGCAGAGGCCAATTGCAGTGGGGGACTTAGTCCTCAAAAAGACTTGGCAGAAGCCCAAAAAGCTCCATCCAAATTGGCATGGCCCGTATAGGGTCATCGATGAAGTTGTCCCTGGGACCTATAGACTAGAAAACCTAGAAGGGGAACCCTTTTCCAACCCCTGTAATGCAGATCATTTGAACAAATACTATCAGCAGTGTTGTAATGTCCTATCGGACCACAAGTGTAATGGGTGTAGCTCCAACAGAACACTTGGAATGATAATGAGAAATATCAGTGTTTCCTCTCATCTTGCGTTTGTCAGTTCTAGTATGTCTAGGATCATCTTTGGGTAACCATCCTCGGCTATAATGAGGGTTAATGTTGGGGACGACCCCTCATTCACCCTCAAGAAAGACGAGGGAGGGCTTGATTAAAAACCAAGTTGGTTAAAAACCACCATCGGCTATAATGAGGGTCAATATTGGGGACGGCCCCTCAATCACCCTCAAGAAAGACGAGGGAGGGCTTGATTAAAAACCATTAAGTTGGTAAAAACAACCCTCGGCTATAATGAGCTGGGGACGACCCCTCATTCACCCTCAAGAAAGACGAGGTGGGACTTTATTAAACATCAATTAAAATTGGTGGTAACCACCCTCGGCTATAATGAGGGTCAATGCTGGGGACGACCCCTCATTCACCCTCAAGAAAGATGAGGGTGGACTTTATTAAAAACCATTAGGTTGGTTAAAAACCACCCTCGGATATAATGAGGGTCAATGTTGAGGATGACCCCTCATTCACCCTCAAGAAATACGAGGTGGGACTTTATTAAACATCAATTAAAATTGGTGGTAACCACCCTCAGCTATAATGAGGGTCAATGCTGGGGATGACCCCTCATTCACCCTCAAGAAAGACGAGGGAGAGGTTAGTGTGTTAATTTGAAAATGTCACGAGGCAAATCATACAAGAGAAGTATAGAAGACAAAAGGAAGCATTATATTACAAAATGTCGATGTTTGTTTGATAAATTGGAACAAAAATATTTATTACATGAAGAGGGTATGGGCTACAAACAGCCACCCTATGGAGCAACGTCAGAGGGAAATGTTTCAACATTGATTATAGGGGTTTCTTCTATGACCAAGAGAGGCTGATCCTCAGACGTGCCGGTACCCTCGACGTGCACTTGGGACTCCACTTGGGCTAAGGCCTGAGCAATCAAGGGATCATCCAGTTGAACTGCTTCAATAGAAGGGCGGTCGGACGACACTGCATCAATGAACTTTAAGACGAACCACCGACAAGCCGTCCTAATTCCCCTCTCTAAGTACTCAAGGCCGAAGCCTTGGAATTCATCCGAAAGTTTGTAGGCCTCAACAGCATCGGCCTCTGCCTTCTTCACAGCCTCGACTAGATCACTCTTGAATTGAGCAGTCAGAGCCTCTTCCTTCGTCTTGAACAAATCATCCCTGGCCTTCAAGTCAGCATTGTGCTGCTTCGTTAGCTCGTCCAAAACCCTAGCATGTTTGGTCCTAGCACTCTCCAGCTCAGCCTTTACAGTCTTCAGCTCCGTCATGAAATTTTTGTTGGTTTTCAGCTATCCACTTGGTGGCCAAAGTAAAGGCACAGACATACTGTACAGAAAAATGGTAAACACTTGTTAAGAGGCCGAGGAAACAGTTGATGAAAAATTCAGTTAAGGAAGAAAAAGTAAAAATAAATACCTGATCCAGTGTGTGCAGACCATAATCATAAATCTTGGTCGGGGGCATCTTTGACAAGAATTCATAGTCCGTGATCGAGGGAGCTAAAAACATCGAGGCCTTGGCCACCCTCATGTTAGAGATGAGAGAAGACGGTTCAGCTCTTAGGAGTGCTAAGTTATGAGACCAATAGGTCCCCATACTGGAAGAGGAACCAGCCCCCTCAGACGACTCCATCCTTGCCCTCGTCCTCGAATCAGGTCGAGGGTCAACAGGAACTTCAGGACCCTTTCTTTTGGAACCCTCGACGGAAGGTTCGATAGGTGTTGGCCCCACAACTTTCGACTTCCTCGGAGCCTGTTGAGGCTCCTTGCCCTTCTTCTTGCCAAGACCAGACAACAAACTTTGGACAGTCATTTCCCAAAGTTGGTCAGAGATACTTGTAGGACAACCTGAAAAGAAGACGAAACATTAGAGAAATGCAGAGGTAAGGATGAAACACGGAAAAAAGAAAAGACAACAAAAATAACAATAACTCACATAGCTCTATCAAGGGGCCGACCCTTAAGCCAACTTCTTTGAGGAACCGAGGGGTCATCAGATCTTCAAACTTTGCAAGTCCACCCTCTTTCCCTCGTTCTCTCATATACTCGACTATGTCCTTCTTATCCAGACTAAGGTCGGGGTGTGACCTATCCTTCATCGAGGGGTTAGACCATCTCCTTAGAACCCTCGAACCATCGTCCAAAGGTTGAGCCTCGGCAGTAAATTCCCATTCTCCAAAGACAAAGAAAAATATCTTCTTCCAATCGTGGTTGAAGGTTTGTGCCACGAGGAGAAGTTTTTTATCAGACTTCCTCGCCCCCAGATGATAGTACCCAGGATGCTTGGATGAGGAAGTGATATTATAACAAGCCAAGAACAAATCGGATGAAGGCTCGTTAGTAAAGGCGTTCTTCCATAAGGAGACGTAGCCGAGGATCGTCCTCTAAGAGTTGGGAGGAAGTTGAGAGGGGGCAACGCCGAGGGATGACAAGATATTGATAATGGCAGGGTGCAGAGGGAACCTAACACCGACCTTAAACATCTGTTCATATACTACGATCTCTCCCTCTTCACCCTCAAATACCCTTTCAGACTCAGAAGGGACCCTCATACTTATGTTGGGGGGGCACACCAAATGTATGCCTCCACAGCAGGAGGTCACGATCCCTGACTGAGGAAATATAGGCCGAGGCGTGAGAGGTGTCAACTGGGTCAACATCTGAGTCCTCACCATCGTCCTCAGTCCCCTCTCCCTCGGCCTCATCACCTGTCAGAAGCCCGTGAGGAAAATCCATATGGATGGCATGGGGGGGTACAGTTGTCACAAAAACAGCCTCGGAAGGGACCACACCCTTGGACTGTCGACCTGGGCTAAGATCAGACATTTCTCTCCTCCCAGAAGGGCGAACACCTATTGGTGACGATGCTCTCTCATCCATCTCCCCCTCGCATGATTGACTCTCGACTGGATGACAGGACGACCCACAAGACTCAGATGGTTTTATTGTGGCTAGAGGAATGGGAAAAATGGGTCGTACCCAATTAGGGTCAGCCCCTCGTCTTCTCTCCTCCTCTTCCTCTACTCGTCTCATCTCAACAAATAATTTCTCTCTTAGGGAATGGAATTCCTCAGCTAAATTGTAAAGCCTCCTAAGCATTAAGAGGGAGACCCTACACTTGGAAGAATTTGGCTAATCTAATTACAAACAAGTTGGCAGTTAACTAAGTTGGAATTTTGGATTGAAACTAAGGAAAGTAAAAGTTTTAACCAAGAACACTCAAGAACAAGCCACCGGAGAAGAACGCCGGAAAGCATGAAATAGACAAAGAAAAATCTAGTCCTACAAACCTAAAGCAGTCGAAATGTTAAAAAGCAATGGAATGTAAAGAGGGCACTGGCTAAGAAGGATTACCTGAGAAAGGACGACAAGACTTGATGCTGAAGTCGCAGAAATGGCTATGGCTATGGAACTGTGGAAAATCTAGAGAGAGAGCGAGTTTGGGAACGAAGAAAAAGAAGAAAAGGAATGGTTTCAAAAATTGCTTAAATACCTTGCTAATGAGTGGGTCCACTAACCAATGTAGAGCACGTCCCACGAGGAGGGCATCATTAGGGCACAAAGTCCCAAGAAGATTGTGCGCCCATCACGCCTAGGGAATTGGAACGACAGTATATATCTGCCCACATGTCACCTTAGCTTGACATGTGTCACTCATCTCAAAAAGCAACACAATCCCTCAGCCATCTCAACAACATTGATGGCTAAGGGCTGGGGGTAATTTATATACCCTTGGCCAGGGCGAGGGTGCCCTGCACCTGGACGGGGTTAAGACGGCCTCTCAATATGTATCAGACGACCCTCCAAGGGGCCGACCCCTCATCAGGCCTAGACGACCCTTCAAGGGGCTGACCCCTCATCAAGCCCAGACGACCCTCCAGGAGGCCGACCCCTCATCAGGGTCGGACGACCCTTCAAGGGTCCTACCCCTCATCAAGCCCAGACGACCCCTATAGGAGGCCGACCCCTCATCAGGCTCGGACGACCCTTCAAGGGGCCGACCCCTCATCAGGCCCAGACGACTCTCCAGGCGACCGACCCCTCATCAGGCACAGACGACCCTCCAGGGGGCCGACCCCTCATTAGGCTCGGATGTCCCTTCAAGAATACGACAGTATGAGGCCTAAAATTATCCAGACTCACTGTCAGAAGGAACTTTACCCTCAGCCTCATATCATAGGCTGAGGGTGACATCATCACAGTGCGTGGCTTAGGAGACGCGTGGAATTGTGCGCGTGAAGCTCTCAGGGCACGTGGAAGACCGTTATAACAATATCACCCCCTCACGTGAGGGAATATTGTGTCATCATTAATCACTGGTGGCATAGACAGGTGTCAGCAGGGGATTAGCTAGATCATCATTCACATGCACCATGCATGCTTGGGGGGTACACTACACCCCCCAAGACCTATATATACTTGTCACCTACAACCCTATAGAGGATCGATCGATAATTTTGAAACCCTAGCAAAAACTTTTCTTATACAGTAGAGAGAGAGAAAGTGAGCTTATGTGCATTGTATCCAAGGCCATTAGTGCCCATACTTAGTAGATCACACACTCACAGTGGATGTAGGCCTAATTGGCTGAACCACTATACATCATTATCTTGTTCCTCTTATACTCACCTCCTTCTATATACTTATACATACATATCTCCATGGCTTCCACGGTTACTACTGTTTGAGGTCATCATCACTTATCTGGTGGTACTGAATCTAAGCATCATCATGCCCCATATCCGAGCAACGATGGGAGGACAATACTATCCCCACTTACGAGCTCTCATAGAGGTTGGAGTAGAAATCGAGGAAATCCTTGTTAAAATTGAGGTTAAACCAAAGAAGGTTTCCAGATAGTTTAACCCTAGAAAGTATGACAAGCCTGCCAGTGCTATAGTCTCAACCATCAATAATATCTCTCAACCAACCACATTATAGGCACCAGAAAGCCGCCCTGCCCCCATCCGAAGGGAATACACTGAGCTCCATGTTCCCCTCTCCAAAGTTTACCAAGACCTGTTAAGTCGAAACCTCATCAAACCCTTGGATCCACGTCCATTTCCAAATCCACTCCCAAGAAACTTCAAAGCCGATGCTCATTGCGCCTTTCACCAAACTGTCGGCCATACCACTGACCAATGCTTTCATCTCCGAAATATAATCCAAGATCTCATTGACTGGGGTACCATCACCCAACCAGCCAATCCTAAGCCAAACAATACTCATAACCCCCACTCCGAAATCATACCAATGTCCTCTTATTAGAAGAAAACCCAGATTTCGATCCATCAATTCAAATCACACCCATATACTCTCCTAAAACTCTTCAAATTTGCCCATATTTACTCCTACACCCTACTAGCCTCGCTGATCAGGCACTGTCACTCCTTACCAGAGCATGCATCGCTGTCCGTAACCGTTCTGAAAATGGAAATATGGAATTGACAGAGGTGTTGAACCAACTCCTAGAGTTCGGGCTAAAATTGCCCTCACAGATGGTCATCGATTGCCAAAGGTTTAGCACAATGTTCTTAGAAGCACGAAAGTGGGCCCGAGATTCATACAGGTGGGTGGTACCAACCGACAAAGTCAACCTAGATGATGTTGTCCAGATTATGGCAGAATTATTCGGGCAAACCAACAATATTTGCAGTATCATCGGGTTACTTGACACTTTGAAGTTACAAGGGCGCTTGGTCCCTTTAATCACACATATCTCCACAAAATGGGAGGACATGTATGAAGAAGCCATTGAAGTTATGGAATGCATTGAATTTACATGGAAAGATAGAATTATTACCACTGGATGGGGGAAGAATTCAAATATTCGAGCAAAGAACAAGCTTCGGGAAGAGCTGGCCCAGTAATCGACATATGTGGGATGATATCATTTAAAGAATTCCTCGAAGAAATAAACAGGGTGGCAGAACAACCTGAGATTGATGAGGAAATGGGATTCATGTTCTTCCCTTCTTCAGTAAATCACATGACCAGATGAGGTAGGCATTACCAAGTTCCAAGCTCAGGGAAGGGTGTTGAAAACCTTCCTATGCCAGAGATGACCATTGAGGAGAGCAAGATCCTCGATCAACTGAAGAAAACTCAAGCTAACATCACTCTGTGGGGACTTTTCATGTCTTCCTAGATACACAAAAATGCTTTAATCAAATTTCTCACTGGACCCAGAGTTCCTCCCTCTACCTCACCAGAAGAAGCGATAAATCTGGTCGGATCCTTGACCTCCACCCGAATGCTATCATTTTCTGAAGAAGAAATCCCCAGAATTGGGCCAAATCACAATCATGCACTCAACATCTCCGTCAAAGTTATGGGGCAGGTCGTGCTACTCTCCCTTGTCGATAACGGAATCTCCTTGAATGTTTGTCCTCTGAGAACCTTCAAGTGTTTAGGCCTAAAAGAAAGCGACCTCGCTCCAACCTCCGCCGTCGTACGTGCCTACAATAATACTCATCGGGAGGTGATGGGATCCATAAAACTTGTAATAGGGGTTGGCCCTATAAACCCTATCATTGAATTCCAAGTCATAGACATCCTAGCTTGTTTTAAACTATTGCTCGGACGATCCTAGCTCCACAATATCAAGGGTGTGTATTCCTCACTTCATCAGAAATTAAAATTCTTCGCCGACGAGTGAGTCATCACCATTTTGGGCGATGATGAAAATGCCAAGGGTACAAGCACCAGCAGTCCAATTCTTAAGATACAGTACGGGTCAACTGATATGCTCCTATCAGGATTTCGAGTTGAACCACTCCTACCCCCAGCAGGGAACGGTTTTAAAGAAAGGGTTTGTCCAGAATATGACCCTCATGGCAATGTCAATGTGATTCAAATGTTCAGAAATATGCACTTCATACCCTAACTGGGGTTAGGGCAAAAGAAGCAAGGGATACTTGAGCCCATCAAACTGAAGAAATCTTTCCCTCCTTGTGGCTTGGGGTATCAACCATCAGAATAAGAGCTCAGAATGATCCACCAGTATCGACCAAAGAGAAGATTAGACTACATCCCAACTATCTCAGGAGACTCTTGAATGGACGATTCATCAAAGAAGGCGAAGATTTCCCCTTTTGCAATTTTCCAGAAGCATGGTATGACCACACAAACAAGAAGATGAAGCCTGTAATGGAGATCTTTTTCCAAGACAGCTACCCATGGGTCGAGAGTTTCCAACACCGCGTACAACCGCTCATCAAAGATACCAAAGAAACTGAGGAAAGTGACTCCAAAGATTCCTTCAACTTACAGACACTGGGGCTAGCACTCTGCATGGTTCATTAAGGCACTACATTAATGGATCCATCCCGTCTGATTAAAGCTACTGATATACCTCTCCTCAACTGGCATGCTGCGCCAGTTCTACCTCTTGAAATCTCCCCTAACCCCAATGTTTACCCTATTTCTTCTTCTGTTGTCTATCCTTGTTCAAATGTAATTGAGACCTCTTTTGATAAGGTTCTCAATGTTATTTTTCCTATCAGTGAAATAAATGAAGATTTTGAGTATCTTGTTGTGCCTTATATTAACTGCTTGGATTCTAATCGAACTTTTGATGATTATGATTTTGCAAATGAAAAATTCTTAACTGATCTAAATAAGGTTAATAAGAAACAACATAACTGCGTTCAAGTAAATAAAGAAGAGACTGTTGTTATTAATCTCGATTCTAGTAGACAATTGCGCGAGATTAGGATAGGGGCCACCCTTGATGAGCATGAGCGTGCGCAACTCGAATAATTGCTGAAGGAGTTCGTAGATGTCTTCGCATGGTCCTATGATGATATGCCTGGCATTGATCCTGAAATAGCTCAGCATGAGATTCCCACTCTCCCAGATTACAAGTCGGTTAACAAAAATTGAGAAAACTCCACACTGAATGATCGCTCAAGGTCAAATAAGAGGTGGTCAAACAGTTGAATGTGGGATTCATTCCAGTGATCGAATATCCCACATGGTTTGCCAGCATAGTACCTGTGCCGAAATCAGGGGGAGGTTCGAATGTGTATAGACTACAGAGATTTAAACAAAGCTTCTCCAAAGGATGATTATCCACTACCCAAAATCGACATGATCGGGGATAACACAACCACTCATGCTCTCAAGTCATTCGTCGATGAGTTTGTCGGATACAAACAAATTAAAATGCACCCACACCACCAAGAAAAAACCGCATTCATCACCCCATGGGGAACCTTTTGCTACACCGTTATGCCATTTGGTCTCAAGAATGCTAGGGCTACCTACTACAGGGCTGCCATAACCATCATGCACGATCTGATTCATAAAAAAGTTGAGGTTTACGTGGATGATATGATTACCAAGTCCAAAACTAGAGAAGGTCATGTTCCTTCTCTCTGGAAGTTCTTCGAACGACTACGACGGTATCAGATGCGACTTAATCAACAAAAGTGTGTCTTCGGCATTACAAAGGGAAAACTCTTGGGATTTATGGTTAGAAAAAAGGGGATAGAAGCAAATCCTGCAAAGATGAAGGCCATACTTGAGATTCCACCACCCCGAACAGAGAAAGAAGTATGAGGTATTCTTAGGAAGTTGCAATATATCATCCGATTCATCAGCTAGCTAACCTCCATCTATGAACCAATCTTCAAGCTCCTTCGAAAGGATTCAACCAAGGTTTGGAATGAAGCCTGCCAAGAAGATTTTGACCGAATCAACTAATAACTGACCCAACCGCCAGTGCTCATGCCATCGAGCCTCGTCTCCCTTTGTTCCTATACCTAACCATAACCGACACTGCAGTTGGGGATTTTCTAGCCTAATACCTTAAAGACTCCCATAAAAAAGAGCCATCTATTATGCAAGTCACAAGTTGGCCGGGTACGAGGTCAACTACACTGCTTTGGAAAAGGCATGTGTCGCACTTGTCTAGGTCACCCAAAAGTTGCGACACTACATGCTCGCCTTCCCCATCAAACTTGTATCCCAAATGGACCCCATCAAATACCTGCTTGAGAAACCTGCCTTATCCAGTGGAATGGCCTGATGGTTGATGCTCCAAATCGAGTTCGATATCGTGTACATCACACAAAAAGCTGTTAAAGGAAGAGCCATCTCTGACTACCTCGCCGATTACCCCGTAGAAGAAGAAGATACCTAGATCTTCGAATTCCTAGATGAAAATATCCTCTACACCGCTCAAGCCAACCTTCGATGGAAAATTTTCTTTGACGGTACTGCCAATAAAAAGGGATATGGCATTGGGATACTTCTAACCTCCCCAGATGACTCCCACACTCCCATCGCCATTAAATTGGATTTCCCTTGCACCAACAACATGACAGAATACGAGGCATGCACAGTAGGCCTCAAAGTTGCCCTCAAGAAAGGTATTAAATACCTTAATGTCTACGGGGATTCTGCCCTTATCATAGGTCAAGTGCTCAGAAAGTTAAAAGTCAAGGACAAAAAGCTCCAACCCTTTCATGCCCAATTAGAAGAGTTAGCCTCCCAATTCAAAGATATCACCTTCCATTACCTACCCCGAGCAAAGAATAACCTAGCCGATGCTCTCGCTATCTTGGCCTCCATGGTCGACATGCCCGAGAGAATAACAATGACCCCCTTCCTAGTTCAAAGGCAAGACAAACTGACCCATTGTTACCATATTGAGCTTGTCTCCACCGAAGATATCAAACTAGCCGATTGTTGGTACTATGATATCTGGTGCCTCCTCAAATATGGTAGGTATCCTGAGGGTTCCAACAAGAAAGATCGAATGACTCTCTGAAGACTGGCTACCCAGTACATCATCTATCATAAATCTCTACTCAAGAGGAACTTCGATGGAACTCATCTACATTATATCGCAGGAGCTAAGATTGAGAAGATAATGCAGAAGATCCACAGCGGGGAATGCAGGCCCCATATGAATGGTCACATGCTTGCCAAGAAGATCATTCAACACGGCTATTACTGGACCACCATGGCCCAAGACTGCACCGCCTATGTCCGAAGATACCTCAAATGCTAATAAATCTACAATCTTCAACACCTACCTCTACGAGAATTGTACGACATGACCTCTCCCTGGCCGTTCTCCACCTGGGGTGTCGACATCATAGGGAAGGTTACACTGAAGGCTTCAAACGGACATGAGTTCATGCCAGTTGCCATTGATTACTTCATCAAGTGGGTCAAAGTTGAGTCATACGCAGTTTGAACGCTAAGAAAGTGTCCAAATTCCTCAAGAAGAATATTATCTTCCGATATGGGGTCCCGCACGAGCTAGTGTCAAATAACGGGTTGCATTTTGAAGAAGAAGTCACAGAAGTAGTCAACGAGTACGTGATTCAGAGACACAAATCTTCTCCCTACCGACCTCAAACCAATGGTGCAGTTGAAGCTGGTAACAAGAACCTCAAAGCTATCATCATCAACATGACAGAAAGTTGTAGGGATTGGATCGACCGGATATTGTTCGCCCTCTGGGGATATCGAACCTCAATCCGAACCTCTACTGGGGCTACCCCTTACTCCCTGGCTACGATATGGAAGCAATCCTACCTGTGGAGATGGAAATACCCTCGCTACGTGTCATGCTTGAAAACAAAGTTAGTAAAGAAGACTGTTGCCAAAGCTGTCTTGATGAGCTAGCCCTCCTAGATGAAAGAAGATTAAAAGCTCTTTACCACATATAGGGGTACCATCACCGAATAGCACGATCATTCAATAAGAGAGTCAAAGACCGTGGTGTTCGGGAGGGGGACTTAGCCCTCAAAGAGATAATAGAACCCATCTGGGACCCCTGGAAGGAAATTCAAGCCCAATTGGAGCGGCCCCTACATTGTGAAAAAAATCCTATCCGGCGGTGCCTCCATGCTCACTGACCTAAATGGAGAAGAGATGGCCCGTCCAGTCAACTTGGACAGTCTCAAGAAATTCTACCCCTAGTCCGAAATCTCAGCGCGCTATGACTCTTCTCATCCCCCTTCTATTCTTAAAAAACAACATTTTTAAAAAAAAACAGAGGTACATAGGCATCTCATACACCTCATATGAGTGCGGCCCTTTCTTTTTCACAAAATAACATTCTTTTCTTACCTTCGAGAACGGCGGTTCATTCCAAGGAATACTTGAATAAAAGGATTATGTATGCCTTAGCGATCAGTATAGATAATTCAAAATACAAAACTCATCGAAAGGTATGGCTAGATGATCAGAAACTTGTTTATTTCATTAATAAGAAATTACAGCACGGATTACATAGGAAAAGGGATGCATAACTCCCTTCCCCCTACTACCATAAATAGACAAATAAAATCCCCGCATTTATTACACAAATAAACTCTCCAAGAGTCCTACCCACAGCTACCAGAGAAGCCTGCACCCTCATCATCTACATCCTGAGGTCCCCAAGTTTCCCCTACCTGAATAGAGTGTCGTAAACACTCCATGGACCGATGAGCCCGAACCATCTTCGAAAAAACCACAACACCCCCTTCCACGGTGTTAGATAAAATAAACCATCTTTGTCCAATCTCCACTACCAACATCTTGCTGACTAATTTCCTCCACAACCACTTCATATAATGTTTGGGGACATGCCAAACTTTCTCGACAGACTGGGAGGGATGGGTCAACAGACGCCGATTCTCCCATAGAGATCCAAGCAGCAGATGCGGGCGCTCAGTCAAATCTTCATCCGGAAAGAAATTTGAGGTCCGAGGTGACACGACCTGGGCCCAGCCAAAATTGGTGCAGAAGCCGCCAAGGGAAATAAAAGGAGGTTTGCCTGAGACCAACAACCGCACATATGAACACTCTCCAAGCTCCAAAACAGGCTGCAACTGCCCCCACCAAGGCACTGACCAATATAGACCACGAGCCCCATGCTCCACATGCCAATGCTCCCAGTTCTCAACATACAGACCAATATTGATGAAATAGCGTGAAAAAAAGTTGGGTACGACCGATAAGGGATATTCTGGAGGAGTCGCTAAGCAAAATATTTCAGATAACCACATGAACAGCATCACGGGGCTACCCCTCAAAAAGTCAGAACAACCTTCTCTGTAGGCATCCAGGCCATTCAGGGTCTTTGCCGGTATCACCACTGCAGGATTGCGATGGTAAGACATCCATAAAGTAATGGCTGTAAGTTACGGGTCCACCTACAGTTCTCCAGTCACCAGCAACAATTTTGAAACCTGATCCAGAACAGCGGCTCCAGCATAGCCAGCATCACCTACTTCCTGCAAATGCACAAACTGCAGCATTGCCGGGAGGAAGATCATTTTTCCAACAACCAATGATCTGGTTACCGAAGGCGAAACACGAAGAAGCCCGACCAACAAATACCTAGGAGAATGGGAAAATTTGGGTAAAGCCGCAGAAACACTAGGATTTACACCCAGCATAGCAGAAAATTCCTCGTAGGTAGGACGAACTTCATCCAACCTAAAGAGAAATACGTGGTCTTCGGGGTACCAGAATTATACCGCCGCCATCAGCACGTTCCACTCAAGATGCCGATTGCGCCACATGGAGACTCAGTGCATGTTGAAAGCATCATAGTCGACATTATAAGAGCACATTGCTTCCAAGGCTTCGAGGTAATTAGAAAACTCAATGCTACCAGGGAGATCCATCTTGCAAGGCTAAGAAATAATGGGCAAGTTGGTGAAAATGCAAAGGTGTGATGAAAGCACTCCACCCTAACCCCTTTTTATACTTGAAAACCCTCACAAGAGACATAATCCCTACAGAAATTAAAGGGAATCCTACCCCACAAGGTACTAAAGGCTGAAGAGGGTACGAATCAAAACTTTGAATTGATGGGACTGGACTGGACTGTCGATATGCAGGACAGGGTGCTTGCCGATCGGCAACCCCCCATTTTTAGAAATTTCCCTTTTTTCCTCTTTTGTCAATTCAGAAAACTCAATAAAAATAAATTGATATTCTCAACATAATTTCAAAATCCCTTTAATTTACCCTTTTTAATCAAAAACTTTCCTTCAAAAGATTTCAAAAATATTTCTTTTTACAGTCTCAGTAGCAAAGTAAAAAGCACATGTGCATGCATTCGGTCATCATTAATAAAAGATAATAAAAAAACTACATTGCATTGCATATATCTGTTTTCTGTGTTACATCATCTTTGCAGGAAATAAAAAGAAAAAGCAAAAAACAGCGGGACTCAAACCGAACCTACATTCTCTCCCTCTCTCACTAAGAGCTTCCACCCCTACGACATGCTCTCTTTCCACTATGGCGAGATGATGTGCCACCACTACCCGAGCCAGAGTCCTCTCCGGACAAAGCAGAAGCAACCAAGCAAGAAGGAATAAGAATCGCATCCCGAATATGGGTAGTCACCGAAGATATCCAGTCTCTGATGTCCCTTAGCCAAGTGGTCGACACCCGAACTTGCTGTAAGAAAAGGAAAAATTAGTATCAAAATAGAGGTGACGAAAATAGAAAAGAAAGAAAGAGAAGAACAGAAAGGTATACCGCAGGTCGCAGGACCTCCTCTATCAAACCCAACTCCTCCGGATCCATCGCATGAGGACGGTGCAACATAGGTACCATCCTTCCATCAGCCCGTCGAATGTTGTACGAGGGGGTATGCAACCGCACAAAAGGAACCTCTGAAGTCGTCGCTGCCGCAGATGTCGTCGAACCACTGCCGCTGTGGGAAGATCCCACCGGTCGACTCTAACCTGCAGGAGGGAAAGGCAAGGCATTATATATGCTGGACGCCATTAACCATCTCATCACAAAGTCCACATAGTCATACGGTGCAGCCGTATCAGTGTACAACAAGTAGGACTCGTCGATCATCGCCGCAATCCTCTCATCCTCCGACAGCAGTCGCACCCGCCTCATAGATGTAGGAGGCTGCGCAGGTGGCACCACCACCTCCTCCTCAACAATCTGACGAACCACCCGCTCCTCGAGGTACCAGGATTAGCCGAGGTTATGTGCCAGCAAACGCCTCATCCGCGCATTCACCCTAATCGCCCCTGCATGCTGAATGGATGTCCCTCAGGGATAAAGGGTCACCTGAAAATCCCCAAGCAAGCATAAATAAATACAAGATCAGAAGGTGCAAAAAACTAAGACTGAAATGGAAGGAGTCTTACCCTACCACTGGTCAGGTCATTCAAGACTTGACGCACTGCCTCCAGCGAGAGAGATCCCTTCGACTGCCGATTGGCCTTACGCCATCGATACAGTCGACAGAAGTCCCCAATAGTGTCATCCTTCAAAGCGATCAGCGGGGAATTGCACCCAATCACCTTATAGAACCACGTCTGAATTCACAAAACAAAAAAGTAGACGCATAAGGAAAATGTGAATGCATGAAAGGAAAATGCAGATGCATAAAAGGAAATGTGCAAACCAAAGAATACCTCAAGAAGGTACATGGCCCTAGTAAAGGTCTGCCGGCAGCACCGACTGAATGCATCCAGAGAAGAGTAAAGGGTCACCAAAGTCAGACTCCCCCAATCATAGAAAGGTATGTTCGAAAACATCCCCACGTACGACAAGAACCGCAAATGGACGACGTCGCCGCTCGACGCCACCATGAAACCTCCTAACACTAGTAAAATAAATAACCGGGCCATCTTCCTAACTTGCAGCTCATCCTCCACATCAATCACCCTGCTCAGCAGAACATCCTTCAACAGTGACAGCTGGATAAAATCCCCAAAAATTATCCTCCTTACATACCAAGTGGCGCACGCATTGCCTTCGGTCTCACCCGTAAAGAGCGATCCACCTCTATCTGCTCTCCATCACAATTCAGCCCCAACAGGTGCTACACGTCTATGGGAGTCACAGTCATCTCCCCAAAGCCGAAATGGAAGGTGTGGGTAGTATCCCACCACCTCTCTCCCAAAGCGCACCAGACCACTGTCGAACGAGGCATCTCATCCAGCACTGATGCCAACCTCCCAAAACCCGCTGATGATACCACCCAACACACCACAGGTGGGAGATGCTCCTAGACATCCCTGAGCCCCGTAGTCACGCGGGCGTGCATGTTCTTCAAAGAAATATTAGACTGGCAAAAAGGAAAAAGTCTCATCAAAAGTCAAGAAAGAAAGAAAAATCACCAAAAAAAGAAGAATGCCAAAGGTCAGGTTACTTACATAATCGTCGGGAACTTTCAAAGAGCGATGACACAAAGGCTCTAGCAGCAAGGTCCGCTCATCTGTAACAGGCTCAAACACATCAATGGAGTTATCACTCCCCCAAAGCAAGAGGCACCCTGGCCCTCCACTCCACATTCGCCCAATCATCAATGGTCAACCACTCCCGGTGGACTGCAGTGCACAAAAGCGACCATTTCTTGAAGATCAGAATGCTAGAATAATTTGCAGAAGAATCGCAGAGAGAGAGAAGGCAAAGAAGCTGTGAAAAAAATGAAGGGATTCGCCCCCTTTATATAGGATGCCAAGCGATATGTTGATCGACACTTCCCCCCACCATATAAATCGGCACTGACTCCTTACCTTCCCAAGGTAGCCCAAAAGTCTATGCCACTGCCGAATGGCACCCCTCATACCATGCCGACTGGCACCCCCTTAAATTTCATGCAAAAATTCCCAGAAAACACTAGAAAACCTTGAAAAATCCCAGGAAGGATTTAGAACATCTTTACTAAGAAAATTTTGCATTCCCTCAAGCAGAACCCCTCTTTCCCAGTGGATTCCTCAAAAACTAAGTGAACCTCCTCCCGATGAAGCACTGAAGGATCTCTAAGGATCGCCTGATCACTTCCCCAGCAAAGTTTTTTTACAGCACCAAAATAGGTTGATTCCCCCTGCGAGGCCTCCTAAAGAAATAAAAGTTTCCCTAACTATTAGCTCCCCAGCTCAAATCAAAATCACAAAGCACTTTCCCCAATAAGAATCAAAATTCCATCTTTATCCACTCTTAGGTTAGAATTAACCTCGATCTTGGATCGTCACCCGAGTTGGTTCAGAATTGACCCCAGTCCTCGATCGTCACCACTCTTAGGTCAAAATTGACCTCAATCTTGGATCGTCACCTGAGTTGGGCCAAAATTGACCCCGATCCTCGATCATCACCTCTCTTAGGTCAGAATTGGCCTCGGTCTTGGATCGTCACCTGAGTTGGGTCAGAATTGACCCTGGTCCTCGGTCGTCACCACTCTTAGGTCAGAATTGACCTCGATATGTAAGGACATTTTTGTCCATGAGCATTTTATATGTCGTACGCCGTTACACCGTTGAGAAAATTCAAGAATCATACGCTCATCAACGGAATCCGAATATCAAAGGCAGAAAAGGAATCAAGGAGCAGACCAGACCGATCCGGCCCAGATAAAAGAACCGATCCGGTTCCTCGGGACCGATCCGCCTAAAGAGACCTGACCGATCCGCCTGCTGAGGAGAGGCCAGTGTACCCCGGATCCATAGCGAACCGATGAAGCTAAAAAGCCGAACCGATGTCAACCGGATTGATCCGCCTTCAAAAAGGAACCGGTCCGATGTCACCGGACCGATCCGCCTAAAGATACCAGACCGATCCGACGAGGATAATTTCAAACAGATCGTGTTCAGATCATGTTCCGAATTTTAGGGCTCAAGTTCTCCTATTTAATCCCACTACGGGAAGTGGTTTTTCCAAGACTTCTACACGCGATTTTCAGAGTAGAGAAAGCCCTAAGTCTTCACCTATTGAGTTCAAATACTCTAGGTTTTTGATTCACACAAATTCCATACATTTGTGAATCCTTTTGGTAACCCAGGAACGCAGTTTTTGCAGTTCAACCCTTGTGGAGGAGACCGTTCTTCTTCTCCATTGCAGCCCTACTGGAAAGGGATAATTCCAGCTGCGACTACAGAATCCGATACCTGAGGGTAATTCTTAGTCAACTTGTATTTTCATTGTAATCCGATTATAAGCCGTTTTCTTACAAATTATAGTGAAAATAAATGGTTTTGCCCCTGTGGGGGATTTTTCCTTAATTGCATGTGTTTGAATGTTCTTCATAGATTATCAATTTATTCAATCACATACTGCTGCATGTTTAGGGTTTGTTTGTGTTAAAAGGGTTTTATATATAACTTGATCATTTGAACGCGAGCACACACGTTTATCAAATTGGTATCAGAGTAGGTTACGCTAACCTATCGCGTATTCCTTTTTCCGCAAAATTTTTCTAAGATATCAATTTTCTGAAAAAATTGATTTTTGAAAAAGTGTGTGTTCAAATGGAGAAGTCATATTATAAAATGCCTGTTTTTTACGGGATAAATTATGCTTATTGGAAAGCCCGTATGAGGTCGGCTTTAAAAGCCATTAATGAACGTGTCTGGATTTTGGTTGAACGAGGGTGGACTCCTCCCACCGTGACTGTTGATAATATGACCAACTTGAAACCTGACATTTCTTGGACTGATGAAGAAATTAAATGGTCATCTTTTAATTCTAAGGGTCTAAGTGCTATTTCTGGGTCTGTCACACCCGATGAGTTCAAACGCATAATGACGTGTACAACGTCAAAAGAGGCATGGGATGTTCTACTACTCACCCATGAGGGAACTAATGCTGTGAAAGAGTCTAAGTTGCAAAACTTGACAACTCAATTTGAAACTATCACCACGCATGATTCTGAATGCTTTGATGAATTTTATGCTAGACTTTCTGACATTGTGAATACTAGTTTTAATCTTGGTGAACATATTCCGAATGCTAGAGTTGTTAAAAAGATTCTTCGTTCTTTGCCTAAGCGTTTTATCCCTAAAGTCACTGTGCTAAATTCTATGGGTAATTTAAATACGCTAAAATTGGAAGAACTTGTAGGAGATTTGCAAACTTATGAAATTAATATGTTCCCTAAAAATGCTAAATCTAAAGATAAGGGAATTGCTCTTAAAGCCCAAGAGAGAAGGAGTGAGGGGTCAGCTAGAAAGAGGGTAGAGTCATCTAGAAAGAGAGAGACTGACACATCAGATTCTGAGTGCGATTTTGATTCAGATGATTTGGCTCTTTTCGCAAAAATTTCAAGAGGATTCTCAAATTTAAGAAAAATGGCAATTTTAAAGATAAAAAGAAATTTGAGAAAAATAAGTTTGAAAAGAAAAATGAAAAAGTTTCCAAAAATCCTCCTCTGAAAGAAAGTGAGAGATGTTTTGAGTGTGATGGTAGGGGTCATAGAGCTTTTGACTGTGCCAATCGTCTGAATAGAGAGAAAGGGAAAGCTGTTCTTAATGCTACCCTTAGTGACGACAGTGAGGTCGAGACGGTGGATTCTGGAGATGAGTCACCGCATGAGTGTAACTTCACCGCATTCATGGCCAGCCAAGTGAGCACTCCTAGTTCTCCTCACAACGTTGAGGATGATGCTTCTCAGGGACACCTCGACAGTGAGAGCGATGTGAGTGAGGGGGAGGATGACACAAGTGAGAGCGAGAGTGATATACAACGCGCCTATGCTGAGTTATATTCTGAGTCATTTAAAACTAAAAAGCATAACAAAGCGTTAGTTCTTAACATCACCTACTTAGAGGAAGATTTAAAGAAAGCAAGAGAAAGAGAGTTCTCCACTTGCACCGCCCTGAGAGAGAGAGAATCTGCATGTGTCGGGAAAGAGATTCTGTTTAGAGAGAGAGAGAGTGTTTTAGAGAAAGAGAGAGGGGACTTGACTAAACAAGTGGCTAGTCTTACGAGTCAGCTTCATTCCTCTATGGAGACTCGAAAGAAACTTGAAGCCCTTGTTGCCCAGCTGACTCATGACCTTGAGAAAGCACGGGAAGTCAAGGTACAAATCGAGGACAGATCTGGGAAGATGGGAAAGATGCTCCTCGGCCCCGCTTTAGGTTTTGGTGATCGTCAAGGAATTGGTTATGATGGTGCCTCCACGTCCCAAATTGCACCTGGACCAGTTCCTGAGTTTACTACAACTCCTTATGGTCACTGTAAAAAAACTCGAAGGAGAGTTCGACCAAGAAAAGAAAACCAAGGTCCGCCTTTGACTATGCTCTTTTGTACTTATTACAAAAGAAAAGTCCACCTTAGGGAAACTTGCTATAGCATGGGTCGGACACGACGTGCTACTGCTCCACCACGTCATACTGATGAGTTTTCTAGTCTGAGAGAGCGAGTTGAGTTCTTAGCTGCCACGACTCAAAGTTTAATGGAAGAATTTTGACGGATCTCTTTGCCGTTAGTGAATGCTTCTCACATTCCAGCTAAAATCAACAACAACAAAGGCAAACAAAAGGTCATCTCGACTTGGGTACCTAAGAAAGTTAAAAAGGTTTTTGTTGTTCATGTTGCTCTCAAAGCACATAATACCTCTCAGTGGTATTTTGATAGTGGGTGCTCCAGACACATGACAGGTGATGCCTCATTTTTTACTACTCTTGAGGATCATCAAGATGGAAGAGTCACCTTTGGAGATGGGAGTAACTCTAGCATTATAGGACGAGGTACTATCGAGTTACCTGGTTTTCCTAAGCTAGAAAATGTTTTGTACGTCAAAGGTTTGAAAGCAAACCTTCTTAGCATTAGCCAGCTGTGCGACACTAACCTTGCAGTAAAGTTTGACCGGGACGCGTGTAAAGTCTACAATAAAATCGGTAAACTATTGATGCAAGGGGTGAGGACCGAGGATAATTGCTATGGGACTGATCCCACATCCTCACTTGTCTGCAACAGTGCCACGATCACTCCTATGGATCTGTGGCACCAACGTCTAGGTCACGTGAACGTTAGAGATCTTAATAGTTTATCTAAAAAGGACCTAGTACGTGGCTTACCATCTCTTGGAAAGTCAACTTCGACCGTTTGTGGACCCTGTCAGTTGGGAAAACAAATTCGTAGTCCTCATAGGAAGTTGCATTCCATTACCACCTCTCGTGTTCTGGAATTGATTCACATGGATCTTATGGGTCCCACTCGTACCGAGAGTCTAGGTGGTAAGAGGTACATCCTCGTGATGGTAGATGATTTCTCCAGGTACTCCATTGTAGGTTTTTTGAGAGAGAAATCCGATGCTGTAGAATTATTTAATGACCAAGTGCCGTGTTCTGCAAAATCAACACGGTGTCACTATTAACAGAATACGTAGTGACAACGGCACGGAATTCACAGAAGCAAAGGTAGACCTTTATTGTGATAGCCTCGGGATCAAAAATGAGTTTTCTTTCGTGAGAACTCCTCAGCAAAATGGGATTGTTGAGAGAAAGAATAGAATGATCCAAGAGATGGCTAGATCTATGCTTCTAGGTCGTAAAGTTTATAGGAGATTTTGGGCAAAGGCAGTGTCTACTGCATGCCACATGGTAAATAGGGTGTATCTGCGTCCACACACACTTCACACTCCTTATGAGTTGTGGACTGGCAAGAAGCCCAACCTGGCATATTTTCGTGTTTTGGGGAGTAAATGATACATCCTATGGGATAGAGAGCAATTAGGAAAGTTCGACTCTCGGAGCGGCGAGGGAATATTTCTAGGATATTCATCGAATAGCAGAGCATACCGGGTTTTTAACCTGAAGAGCTCTAGGGATATGGAATCAATAAACGTTACCGTGCAAGATGACGAACCTCCGACGGTTATTGATCTTAACCTTTAGTGTGAGGATGAGGACTGTTCTGACAGTGATTTACCTGTTCCTCTCTCACACTCTGTGGACCCTACTCCTATATTAGGGGACAAACCTGCTTGGGTTCGCAAGAGTCATGACCCATCTGCCATTGTTGGCGATCCCACTCTAGGGGTCAAGACTCGTGCTCAGATAGAGAACGTTGTTAGCCATCTTTGCTACACGTCCAAAGTCGAGCCCAAGAACCATAAAGAAGCACTCAAGGATGAACATTGGATATCTGCTATGCAGGATGAGTTGCTTCAGTTTAAAAAGAATGATGTCTGGGAACTTATCCCCCGACCTAGTGAGATTAATGTAATAGGTACTCGGTGGATTTTTAAGAACAAAATGGATGAAAATGGTACCATAATCCGTAATAAGGCTAGGTTGGTCGCTCAAGGCTACACACAGATAGAGGGTGTAGACTTTGGGGAGACATTTGCTCCTATTGCGAGGCTTGAGTCCTTCCGTCTTCTGCTTGCCATCGTATGTCATCTGCGCTTCAAGGTATATCAGATGGATGTCAAGAGTGCCTTTTTGAATGGCATTCTACAGGAGGAGGTTTATGTGGAACAACCAAAAGGGTTTGAAGACCCTCAGCACCCTGAGCACGTCTATTATCTGAGTAAAGCCTTGTATGGTTTGAAGCAAGCACCTCGTGCTTGGTACGAGAGGCTTACTTCCTATCTCTTAGCTCGAGGCTTCAAGAGAGGGGGAGTAGATATGACGTTGTTCGTCAGGAGAGATGACGGTGCTATTTTGGTTGCCCAGGTCTATGTGGACGACATAGTCTTTGGATCTACATGCTCCCAACATGCTCACCACTTTGAGGAGGAGATAAAAAGTGAGTTTGAAATGAGCATGGTTGGTGAGCTTACATTCTTCCTTGGTCTCCAGGTTCGTCAGCTAGAGGATGGGATGTTCATCTCCCAATCCAAGTATGCTAGAGACCTAGTGAAGAAATTTGGTTTAGACTCCGCTAAGCATGCACGTACACCTATGAGTACCACTACCAAGCTTAGTAAGGATACTTCAGGCAAGGACGTAGAGAAAACCTTATATCGGAGTATGATAGGTAGTATCCTCTACTTGACTGCCAGTCATCCCGACATCGCCTTTAGTGTTGGAGTCTGTGCGCGATATCAGGCATCCCCAAAAGAGTCACCTTTACTTGCTCTAAAACGTATTATTAAATACGTAAGTGGGACTCTCTTATACGGGATTTGGTATTCCTTTGATACCGATGACCATCTGTCCGCCTATTCAGATGCCGATTGGGCTGGGGATGTAGATGGATGTAGGAGCACTTCTGGTGGGTGTTTCTATTTTGGTTCTGCTCTTGTCTCCTGGCTGAGCAAGAAGCAAAATTCCATCTCTTTGTCCACTGCGGAGGCTGAGTACATCGCCACCGGGAGTTGTTGCACACAACTCTTGTGGATGAAGCAAATGCTGGAGGATTATGGGATATCACAGGACACCATGACCATTTCCTGTGATAACACGAGCGCGATACACATATCCCGTAATCCAGTTCAGCATTCGCGCACAAAACACATCAGGATACGTGAGCACTTTATACGTCAGTTAGTTGAAGAGAAAGTCGTATCCCTGAGTTTTGTTCCCACCGACCGTCAGTTAGCCGATATTTTCACGAAACCTTTAGATGCCCTTAGATTTGAGAGTCTTAGGAAATCTTTAGGGATTTGCACAGTTGACTGAGGGGTTGGTCTATGTCTAGAATAGGATGCTCCTTCTTGTTCATATCATATGCTTCCTATTTCTAGTCTGTTTTATATGTACCATTGCTTAGTTGTACAGCTTTGTTTTATTCTTGTTGCTTTTTATATTTCTTTTGAAAAATACAAAAAGATTTTCCTTTAAGAAAAATTTTGAGAAAAAGCACAAAAAGATTTTATTTTGATAATATTTTTTGAAAAAGGCCAAAAAGATTTTTCTGTTTTTGCATCTTTTATGGATGAGCATTTAAGTTAGCCAAGTCACAACTTCATTCCATATATCCATGTGACTGTTTGATAGAGATTTGAGAGGCTACATCATTTCATCCATGTGCTTTACATTGATTGGAGCCTTTGAGATGTAATTAGTGATATCTTCCTACATGTTTGACTCCTATATCCTTTATTGCACACATGCACGGCTATATTTGATTATTGCACTTATCTATCTCATGTTAGCTTGCGTGTTTTCATCTCAATCCTGTCTATAGAATGTTCAATATGCGATAAAACTTGACAAGATTGGAATGCATGTAAAAAACCGTTTTGGTGAGACTGTGTGTTTTTGTATAGCGGGGAGGGGGCTGCGAAAGGTAATCATCTATCCTTTGCGCAAAAGCCACCGTTAAAAAGGACCTAAAAAATGGAGGAATTTTAATATCCGAGGTCCAAAGAGGTTAAAAGAGCCCGAAAAAAATTTACAGGCAATAAAAAGCAATTCATGCCAAATATGGGCCACTTAGGTTTCACCATCAATTCTCCAAAGTTTGAGAATTTAGAATGCCTCTATTCAAAATTATATCTGAGGGGGTTTGGTTGGAGAATCTTTAAACGGGTTTGCACTTCCTTGAAAGTCCTGAAAAAGCATAAAATCATTTTGGACGTTATTGGTGTGAAAATCATTTTGAGCTTTGATTTGTTGATTTGATTGAGTCAATATCTTATATTGTCATTCTTTTACACCAAAGGAAACATTTGAGTTCATTCGCTAGGAATATCCAATATTCATCATGCACATATGTCATGTTTGTATGCATTGATTTTCCTATCGAATTTGATCACACCACTTCATTTACGCTATCATTGTCTTGGTTACTTTGTGTTCATTCATGGTGTGATATTATCCGTGTGACACCCCGCTCTTGCTTATTTGCTTTATTTCTCTCATTTGTCTATTTGGGGACATCATAAAAAGGGGGAGAATGAATTATGGGGGAGTTTTGAAAGTTTGAGTTTGTTCATAGATTAAGTTTGTTCATAAATTGGTATATATGTTTATCTCACTTCAAACTTGATATGTCACGTGGTATTTTGATTTTTCTCATGTGTGTAGGTACTACATGGATTATCATTGTATTGCACACCCTGATGAGAAAAGCGTTGAGATTCCTGAAGATTTGAAGATCAAACGATGTAGTCTTATTCACTTGTACTCTTTCAGTTTTGGGTTCATGGAAGGGTAGATTTGTATAGGCAATATTTTATGATTGATAATTCAGATGTTTGTTTTTATGTATGTACCGGCATAGACATAGGGGGAGATTTGTAAGGACATTTTTGTCCATGAGAATTTTATATGTCGTACGCCGTTACACCGTTGAGAAAATTCAAGAATCATACGCTCATCAACGGAATCCGAATATCAAAGGCAGAAAAGGAATTAGGGAACAGACCGGATCGATCCGGCCCAGATAAAAGAACCGATCTGGTTCCTTCAAGACCAGACCGATCCGCCTGCTGAGGAGAGGCCAGTGTACCCCGGATCCATAGCGAACCGATGAAGCTAAAAAGCCGAACCGATCCGATGTCAACCGAATTGATCCACCTTCAAAAAGGAACCGATCCGATGTCACCGGATCGATCCGCCTAAAGATACCGGACCGATCCGACGAGGATAATTTCAAACAGATCGTGTTCAGATCATGTTCCGAATTTTAGGGCTCAAGTTCTCCTATTTAATCCCACTACGGGAAGTGGTTTTTCCAAGACTTCTACACACGATTTTCAGAGTAGAGAAAGCCCTAAGTCTTCACCTATTGAGTTCCAATACTCTAGGTTTTTGATTCACACAAATTCTATACATTTGTGAATCCTTTTGGTAACCCAGGAACGCAGTTTTTGCAGTTCAACCCTTGTGGAGGAGACCGTTCTTCTTCTCCATTGCAGCCCTACTGGAAAGGGATAATTCCAGCCGCGACTACAGAATCCGATACCTGAGGGTAATTCTTAGTCAACTTGTATTTTCATTGTAATCCGATTGTAAGCCGTTTTCTTACAAATTATAGTGAAAATAAATGGTTTTGCTCCTGTGGGGGATTTTTCCTTAATTGCATGTGTTTGAATGTTCTTGCATAGATTATCAATTTATTCAATCACATACTGCTGCATGTTTAGGGTTTGTTTGTGTTAAAAGGGTTTTATATATAACTTGATCATTTGAACGCGAGCACACACGTTTATCACGATATTAGATCGTCACCTGAGTGGGGTCCGAATTGACCTCGATCCTCAGTCATCACCACTCTTAGGTCATAATTGACCTTGGTCTTGGATCGTCACCTGAGTTAGGTTAGAATTGACCCCAGTCCTCAGTTGTCACCACTCTTAGGTCAGAATTGAGCTTGATCTTGGATCGTCACCTGAGTTGGGTCAGAATTGACCCCGGTCCTCAGTCGTCACCACTTTTAGGTCAGAATTGACCTCGGTCTTGGATCGTCACTTCATTTGGGTCAGAATTGACCCCGGTCCTCATTCATCATCACTCTTAGGTTAGAATTGACCTCGGTCTTGGATTGTCACCTGAGTTGGGTCAGAATTGACCCCAGTCCTCGGTCGTCACCACTCTTAGGTCAGAAATGACCTCAGTTATTAGATCTTCACCCTAAGCCCATAGATTCGTCTTTGACCCGGAGAATTGGTCATCCCCCCAAAACACTTCAGGTCCTCAGAATCGACCTAAACCTTTGATCGTCATTCCATCCCCATCACACTCCTTTTGTCCTCAAAATCGGCCTCGACCCCGTGAATCGGTCATACTCCTTCAAAAGTATCATGTGGTGTCTATTCGACGGTCATCATTTGCTCCAAACTCACTCTTCGAGGGGCTCTGTAGACACCCCATTTGGTTACCCCCAACTCTCCTTAGGTCCCTAGTACCTCCCCTTCATCACTACAAACCCAGGTCATATCTCGAGTACTGACCTAGAAGCCCTCAGGTACTCCTCGGCTCAGTTTGACTAAAAAGTCAAACTCTTCATCTGGATTGAGACTGAATGAATCTTTGAAAGGAACTGAATACCCTTTCTAACGGTCCATCCCGTGCGCGATTCCGACTTACCATGTGAAAGAATGATTCGTTTGCGTCTGAAACTTGACCTAGAGGCCACCGGGTGCTCCCGGGCTCTGTTTGACCTAAGTCAGCTCTTTATCTCAATCGAGGATGAATGAATCTTCGAAGGGAACTAGATAACCTTTCCAACGGTCCATCTCATGCATGATTCTTACTTACCATGTGGACGAACAATCCGTTTAACTCCAAGAGGTCTCCTATTGCTTCTAGGGCCCGATTAACCGAAGTCAACTCATCAAATTGGCTCAAACTCTTTGAAATGTCAAAGTACATCTCCTAACCTTTCCAACGATCCTCCTCATGTGCGATTTGGACTTACCATGCGGATGAATGATCCGTTTGCGTCTGAATGATTCCCCGTCCATTGAATCGACAAACATTTACGAGCCATATTTGACCCAAATTCAACTCCCAAACCCGGGAGCGATCCAAAGGACTTTCGAAGGCCTCTGAATTAAATTTCAAATGGTCTGCCCTGTGTGCAATTCTGACAAACGATTTTCCCTCGGCAGCCGATTTCCCAAAAAGGCCTAAAACACACTGTCAAATGGCAGGTTACAGACCCTACCTATCGGCAGGTGCCGATAGGTAGGATGAGGTCTATGCTGATCGACAGTGACCTGAGCCTATAAAAGGAGGCCTTTACCTCATTTGCAAGGAGAGCCCAGATCTGATCAAATTCACTCTCAACGAATCCCAAAAACCTCTCTCGAAGGCAACGTGATTTCAACCTCCAAATCCCTTTTTTACTTCCACTTTTCATCATCCTTTTCATCAAACTTGGTGAATTAGCCACTCTCCATCATCATCCAAGTGCAAGGGCTGCTCTCCAACATTCAAGATCAAGCTCAAGATTTTCAAGAAGGTTCAACTTTCTCAAACTCTCTCTTAAATTCTCAATAACTTGTTTTATTACTTAGCACTTTTATGATCTCATCTCACACATCCTAATATACTTTTTATTTAGTATTATTGCACATCTCCTATTTTCATATAAATAAAACCCAAAAAATAAGAAAAAGAGGGTGTGCTCATAAATTCCAAATAAGGATTCTCATACTTTTCTCACACTTTTCTCACAACTAAAACACTTTTTCTACACACACACACACTCACAAATAAGAGATCCCCCATTTGGATTCATAGGATAGACCCCACCCCTCGTTTTGTATGCAAACTACGTGAACTTTGATGCCTTTATAGACTACGTAGGCGTCTCGGGGTAAAACTCGAGACTCGAGTCCCTTTTCTCACTTTTTCTCTTATTTTCCTATTCTCTCTAAATCTAATCTTCTTATATTCTATATACTTGCCCCTAGTGACATATTACTCCATATGCGTTATCGTTCCATTATAACGATCAACGTAGGGATAATCGCGTAAATGTTATTTTCTAATATTATTTTTACACCTTCTTACGGATGAATCGCTCTATCTCTTCCATGATACAAGTCGAGGATTCCTATCTCCACTATATATATACACATGCACACATATCACGGGGAAAAATAAAGGAAAATAGCAAATATCCACGAGAGACTGAAAGGGCAGAATGGGTGCCTAACACCTTCCCATTTCGTAACTTAGCCTCCGAACCCTTCTCGAATCATTTTGGTTTCGCATGCACCATTATGTCTTTGGATGCCATCCTTCGGGATGGCTTCCCCTTTTTCTTTTGTCTATTTTGAGTAAAATAGACTGGCGACTCTGTATCTATCTACATTTTTACACCTCATCTTAATTGACGTCGGCCGAAGCGCTCCCGAGAGGGATACGCGGGACCCGAGGATCCTTTTCTTTGCGTGCCCGCCCGCGCGGTGAGCATCGGGGATGGCCACATCTCCCCCAAAGTGCATAAGACCGTTGTCGACCGATGCATGTCATCCAGCGTAGACGCCAACCTCCCAGAACCCACTGATGATACCACCCAACGCACCATAGGTGGAACATGATTCGAGACGTCCTTAGGCCCCATAGTCCCACGGGCACGCATGTTCTTCAAAGAGATATCAGACTATCAAAAGAAGAAACCTAGTCAAAATTCAAGAAGGAAGGAAAATCATCAAAAAAGGGAAGAATGCCAAAAGTTAGGTTACTTACATAACCTCCAGGGCTCACCACCATCGAGGAGCGATGATGCGACGGCTCTCGCAGCAAGGTCCGCTCATCCACAATCGGCTTGAATGCATCAAAGGAGTTCTCACTCCCCAAAGAAAGAGGCTCCCTGTCTCTCCACTCCATGTTCGCCCAGTCATCAATAGTCAACCATTGCCTATGTGCTGCAGTGCTCATAAAGGAAGCCATTTCTTAGAAATCGGAACGCTAGAATGATATGCAGGAAAAAATTGCAAAAAAAATAAAGCAAAAAGCTGTGAAAAATGAAGGTAATTTGCTCCCTTTATATAGGATGCCAAGTGTAATGCCGATCGGCATTGACCCCTAACCCACCGATCGACACTGACCCCTACCTTCTCGAGGAAGTCCAAAAGTTCGTGCCACTATCGAATGGCACCCTCTGAACCATGTCGATCGGTACCCCCTTAAATTTCATACAAAAATTCCCAGAAAGCCTTGAAAAATTCTCAGAAATCTCATAAAAATCCCGAGAAGGATTTAGAACATTGTCACCAAGAAAATTTCACACTCCCTCAAGCGGAACCCCCATTTCCCCAGCGGAACTCTAAAAAAACCAAGTAAAAGTCCTCCCGGAAACGTCCCCATAGGATCTCTAAAGATCACCCCCTATGACCCAAAGGTCTCAAGCAATACATCCAAACCCTGGACCACCTAATCACTTCCCCAATGGATTTTACGGCATCAAACTTGCCTTTCCTTCGTAAAATCCCCAAAATTATAAGGATTTCCCCAGCGGAACTCTGGGGGACACTACATTTTCTCCAGCTCATTCGTTATTCCCCAGCGGAATCCAAAGTCTAATCTTCACCCCCAGCAGAATCCCTGATTATCCCAAAGGAAATGTAGGTCAGAATTGACCTCGGTCTTGGTTGTCACTTTACTTAGGTCAGAATTAATCTCGATCTTGGATCATCACCTTAGTTAGGTTAGAATTGACCTCGGTCCTCAGTCATCACCTCTCTTCGGTCAGAATTGAACACGATCTTGGATTGTCACCTTAGTTAGGTCAGAATTGACCTCGGTCTTCGATCGTCACCTCTTTTAGGTCAGAATTGACTTCGGTATTGGATCGTCACCATAAGCCTATAGAATTGGCTTCGACCCGTAGAATTGATCATCTCTACTTAAGCCCACAGAATTGGCTTCGACCCATAGAATTGTTCATCTTAACTTAAGCCCACAGAATTGGCTTCGACCCGCAGAATTGGTCATCTCTACTTAAGTCCGCAGAATTGGCTTCGACCCACAGAATTGGTCATCTCAACTTAAGCTCGCAGAATTGTCTTTGACCCATAGAATTGGTCATCTCTACATAAGCCCACAAAATTATCTTTGACCCACAGAATTGGTCATCTCAACTTAAGCCCGCAGAATTGGCTTTGACCTGCAGAATTGGTAATCTCTACATAAGTCCGCAGAATTGGCTTCGACCCACAGAATTGGTCATCTCTACTTAAGCCCACAGAATTAGCTTTGACCCGTAAATTGGTCATCTCTATATAAGCTCTTAGAATTGGCTTCGACCCGTAGAATTGGTCATCTCTACTTAAGCCCACAGAATTGGCTTCGACCCGCAGAATTGGTCATCCCACCTTAAGCCCGAAGAATTGGCTTCGACCTGCAAAATTGGTTATCTCAACTTAAGCCCGCAGAATTGGCTTTGACCCGCAAAATTGGTCATCCCACCTTAAGCCCTCAGAATTGGCTTTGACCCGCAGAATTAGTCATCTTATACTTAACCCCACAGAATCGATCATCCCCAGCACACTCCTTAGGTCCTCCAAATTGATCTCGACCCCCTGAATTGGTCATCCTCGTTTCATTAGGTCCTCATAATTGACTTCGACCCCCTGAATTGGTCATCCTCAGTCCCTAAGGTCCTCAGAATCGGCCTCGACCCTTTGAATTGGTCATCCTCCCTCAAAAGCATCATGCGGTGTCTATTCAATAGCTATCATTTGTTCCAAAATCCCCGTCGACGGGATATGTAGACACCCCATATGTTACTCCCTAAACTCTCCTTAGGTCCCTAGCACCTCCCTTCATCACTACAAACCCAGGTCATACCCTGAGTACTGACCTATAAGCCATCAGGCACTCCCAGGCTCCGTTTGACCAAAAGTCAAAGTCTTCAGCTCGATCGAGACTGAATGAATATTTGAAGGGCATTGAAACCCCTCTCCAACGGCCCATCCCATGAGCGATTCCGACTTACCATGCAGACGAGTGACCCATTTCCCCCTAAAACTCAATTAGGAGGCCATCGGGCGCTCCCGAGCTCCATTTGTCAAAAGTTAACTCTTAAGTTGGATCGAGACTGAATGAATCTTCAAAGGGCACTGAAACCCCTTTCCAATGGTCCATCCCGTGTGCGATTCTGACTTACGGTATGAACAAACGATCCATTTTACTCCGAGAGGTCACCGAATTCTTCTAGGGCCTGGTTGACCAAAGTCAACTCCTCAAACCGGATCAAACTCTTTGGAATGTCGAATTACATCTCCTAAAATTTCCAATGGTCCTCCCCGTGCACGATTCTGACTTACCATGAGGACGAACGATCCGTTTGCACCCGATGATTCCCCGTCTAATGGACTGACGAACGCTTCTGATCCATATTTGACCCAAAGTCATCTCCCGAACCCAGGAGTGGTCCAAAGGACTTTCGAAGGTCTCTAAATTACCTTTCTAATGATCTGCCCTGTGTGCAATTCTGATCAACAGTTTGCATTCTGCGGCTGATTTTCCGAAAAGGCATGAAAGACACTGCCAAACGGCAGGTCCCAGACCCTGCCTATTGGCAGTGTGCCTAAACGCACCTGTCGATTGGTAAGAACAGGGCTATGCTGATCAGCAATGCCCCGGGCCTATAAAAATGAGGCCTGGCCTCCCTTGCAAGGGGAGCCCAGATCTGATAGATATCACTCTTAGCAAACCCAGAAAACCTCTCTCGAAGTTAGCGTGATTCCACACTCAAATCCCTTTCATCATCCTTTTCATCAAAATTGGTGAATTCACTACCCTCCATCATCATCCAAGTCTAAGGACTGCTCTCCTACATTCAAGATCAAGCTCAAGATCTTCAATAAGGTCCAATTTTCTCAACTCTCTCCTTAAATTCTCATAAATTCGCAATAACTTGTTCTATTACTTAGCACTTTTATTATCTCATCTCACGCATAATAATATACTTTTTATTTAGTATTATTGCACATCCCTTATTTTCATATAAATAAAAAAACCAAAAAAAAAGAAAAAGAGGGTTTCCTCATAAATTCCAAACGGGAATTCTCATACTTTTCTTACACTTTTCTCACAACTAAAACACTTTTTCTACACACACACACACACACACACTCACAAATAAGAGAATCCCCCCGATTGTATTTATCAGATAAAGCCCACCCCTCATCTTGCATGCGAACTACGTGGACTGTGATGCCTCTATAGGCTACGTAGGCATCTCGGGGTAAAACCCAAGACTCGAGTCCTATTTTTACTTTTTCTCTCATTTTCTATTCTCTCTAAACTCCACTCTCTTATATTATATATATACATATATTTGTTCTTAGTGGTGTATTATTCCGTATGCGTTATCGTTCCATCATAACGGTCAACGTAAGGATAATCGCGTAAATCCTATTTTTAAATATTATTTTTATACCTTCTTACGGATAACTCGCTTTATCTCTTGCATGATACAAGTCGAGGATTCCTATCTCCACTATATATACACATGCACACATATCACGGGGAAAATAAAGGAAAACAACAAAAATCCATGAGAGATCGAAAGGGCTGAGTGGGTGCCTAACACCTTCCCATTTCGTAACTTAGCGTCCGGACCCTTTTCGAATCATTTTGGTTTTGTATGCATCAGTATGTCTTTGGATGCTGTCCTTCGGGATGGCTCCCTTTCTTTTGTCTGTTTTGAGTAAAATAGACTGGCGACTCTAATCTCTCTATATCTTTCACCTCACCTAAATTACGTCAGGCGAAGCGCTCCTGAGAGGGACGCGCGGGACCTAGGATCCTCCATCGCAGTGCCCGCCCGTCGCAAGGATTCATGGGGGGATGACCAAACTTATGAAAGAAAAGTTATATGCAAAATTAAAGAAGTGTGAGTTTCGGTTGCCTAGTGTTTATTTTCTAGGACATGTCATATCCAAGGAGGGAGTGTCAGTTGTCCCTCAAAATATTGAGGCTATACTTGAATAGCCAAGACCAACTAATGTGAGTGAGATTCGTAGTTTCCTTGGATTAGCAAGTTATTACCGAAGATTTTTGAAGTATTTTCTAGTATTGACAAACCTATATCTAGGTTAACACAAAAGAAGGTGAAATATTAATGGTCTGAGGAAGACGAGAAAAGTTTTTAAGAATTTAAGAATCGACTAGTGATTGCCCCAATTTTGACTATTCCTTCAAGTACAAAAGGATCGATGATTTATAGTGATGCCTCTAAAAATGGTTTAGGATGTGTGTTATTCCAAAATAGAAAAGTATTTGCTTATACCTCAAGACAATTAAAATCATATGAGCAGAATTATCTAAACCATGACCTAGAATTAGCATCTATAATTTTTTCTCTTAAGATTTGGAGGCACTATTTATATGGTGAGACTTGTGATCTTTATACCGATCATAAGTGTTTGAAATATATATTTACTCAGAAATAATTTAACATGAGACAAAGGAGGTGGTTACAATTGATGAATGATTATGATTTAAATACTCATTATCACCCAAGGAAAGCTAATGTAGTAGCTGATGCTTTAAGTAGGAAGTGTACACTAAATTTAGCATGTCTTATTACAAACTAAGAGGCTCTGTTAAAGGATTTAAAAAGTATGGAAATAGATGTTCGTATTTATAATAAAGTAGGAATAATTTTAAACTTACAAGTATAACCGATGTTAATTAAAAGGATCAAAATTGCACAAGCAAACGACCTTCAACTTAAGAATATTAGAGAAGAAGTTATGGAAGGAAAGAGAACCGAATTTATCATAAGAGATGATATATTGAGATTTGAAAATAGAGTGTGTGTTCCATGTGACACCCAACTGAAGAGGCAAGTTTTAGAGGAAGGTCATTATTCGAGATTCACATTTCATCCCGGATATGCAAAAAATATATAGGGATATTTGAGAAGTATTTTGGTGGAATAACATGAAGAGATAGATAGAAAAATGTGTATCTCAATGTCTAGTTTGTCAATTATTAAAAGTTAAACATGAGAAACCATCAGGATTATTACAGCACCTATCCCTAAGTGGAAATGGGAACATATTACTATAGATTTTATGACAGGTTCACCTAGGAATTCAAATGTAATGATTCTATTTGGGTAATTACTAATAAGTTAATTAAATATGCTCATTTTTTGCCATTAAGATTACCCATTCTTTAGAAAATTTAGCTAAGTTGTACGTAAGGGAAATTATTAGGATTCATGGAACCCAAATTTCAACTATTTTTTATCGCGACCCTAAATTCTTGTCACACTTTTGGAAAAGTCTAAAAGAAGCCATGGGAACAAAATTGAATTTTAGCACTACTTTTCATCCTTAAACAGATGGACAATCTGAGAAAAATATTCAAACTTTAGAGGATATTCTTAGCGCATGTGTACTTGATTTGAAGGGGAATTGGGATAATAATCTACCCATAGTGGAATTTTCATAAAATAATAGTTATCAAGCAAGTATCCAAAAGTCTCTGTATAAGGCACTCTGTGGTAGAAAGTGTCATTCTCCTACATGTTGGATGGAAGTTGGAGAAAGAAAACTATTGGGACCAGAATTGATTATGATCACAACAGAGAAAGTGAAATTGATACAAGACCGACTTCGAATCGCTCAAAGTTGTAAAAAATGTTACGTTGACAACCGACACCGATCGTTAGAATTACAAAGAGTATATTATGCGTTCTCGCGAGTATCTCCGCCAAAAGGGGAAATCCAATTTGGGAAGAAAGGGAAGTTGAGCCCAAGATACATATGACCTTTTGAAATCCTTGAAAAGATAGGAGTAGTGGCGTATAGAATAAATTTACCACATGAAATATCTAGTGTACATAATGTGTTTCATGTATCAATAATAAAGAAATATATCCCAGATCCAACACATATATTAAGTCATGAACCTCTTCAAGTTAGAGAATATTTGTCATACATTGAGCATCCAGTAGAAATTTTGGACCATAAAGATCAAATATTATGAACATAAGTAATACCCCTAATCAAAGTGTTATGGCGTAATCATTCAGTTGAAAAAGCAACGTAGGAGCAGGAAGATGTAATAAAGGAGCTATATCCATACTTGTTTGAAAATTAGTGTAAGTCAAGTTTGGGGACCAAACTTTTTATAAGGAGGGTATGATGTAATGACCCTACTTTTATATGCTCATATATAGTTATTTTTATAATTGCGCCTCACTTACGATCAGATAAATGTTACGTTATTACAAATATGATATTATAGGTTCTTAATATGACAAAATCCGCTTTTAAATTTGAAGAATCAACTATAAAATGGGCCAAATTGATGTTTTATGGCACATCCTAAGGTAAATGATAAGCTTCGGGGTAGAAAATGTAAATTTATGAAACTTTAGGGATTGGTTTTAATTAAGAAAGTTTTAGGGACCAAGATGAAAAATAAAAAGGACATTTTTTTAAATAAAATATTCCAGGGACGTCTAAGAAATATTGAAAATATAGTGTGAAATTACCGAAATGCTCTTCATGTATAAAATGACCCGTATATTCTTAATAACTTTCCACCTCGTTTTTGGTTTTGACACCTCCACCATACACGTTTCGTCTTTATAGGAAAAGCTAAAACACACGTCATCCATTTAGAAGAATCTAATAACACATTTCTCCGTTTGATGAATTAAGACAATAAGACCGCTCCATTACGCGACACTTCAACTCATGTAAGGACATAATTTTATAAATGTCCGGGGTAGAATCTAGGAATGTTTGACTTTCCCTAGATCACAGTTTGTATGTTTGATACCCCTACATTCATCACATCAACACGATCATCCACGACAGCCTTGATCTAAATCCATGCATCCATCATCTTCACACGTGCATCATGCTACTTGAGACGTGCTGCTCAATCGTTCTCATTTCTCCACTGCGCAATATTGGTAAAATGATTTATTGAAGTTGTTTATATTTGCAAAATATTTGGGAATTTTTTAGAAAATATTTTTTGAAGTTTGAATTATATTTTTATCAAAAGAAGAAATTTTTCTAAGTGTAGAAGCTCAATTGAAAGAGTGTGCCTTAAAAAATAATGATTTTTTTAGTTGAAGAACTTAGGGCAGATGAGAAATTTTTTAAAGAGAAGCTTGAGTACGTCTAGGGTGAGAGCGATAGTCTTCGAGGTGTGATGGAAGTTATGAAAAAGGAACATGTAGAGTTTGAGGATACTAGACGTGTACTTGAATCTAGGATAGGTGAACTTGAGGTGAATTTGAAAGATTCAAGTAAAGTGAAATTTGATTTGGAGTCTAGGTCTTAAAAACTAGATAAAATTTTAGGCACCGTCGAGATAAAAAAGGATAGGGGTGGGATTGATCTTGAAAAATATGTTGCACCCATTCCCACACGTGAGAGAGAGCCTCCTAGGATTGTTAAGAAAAAGGCACCTAAGTTTGTTAGGAAAGAGCCCCCTAGGAACATCGTGAGAGAACCTCATAGGAACATTAGGAGAGATCGACTTAGGCAAATTCAAAGAGCACCACCTAGGAATCTGAGGAGAAGGCCACCTTTACGTAACAATTACTGCCCAATTTACACTTGCACACATTGCGGTAGGCAAGGTCATCTTAGGCGTTTCTTCTACAAGATTTTGAATCGACCTAGAGAATATAAAAATAAAGTCACACCAGTTCCCAAAACCCCCAAACTCCGTTACACATCGATTTGGGTTAAGAAATCGGATTTAGAGGCTTATGATCTATTTGTTCATGATTCTCGTTTGCTTGCACATGGTTCTTCTTTTTCCATATCATATTGATGATTATGTTTGCATGTTTGTCATACACTAGTTATGATTTCATCACTACAAGAAAAATGAGTATTTGGGACGGTAAAAAACCGTCCCTAAAAGTACAAAAATCGTCCCTAAAGAGAATTAGGGACGGTTTTTGCAATGGCAAAATTCCGTCCCTTATACTAGGCGTCCTAAATATTTTAGGGACGGATTTTACCGTCCTAAATTTTAATTCATGAACAGTCTGCATTTGACATTAGGGACGTATAAAAAATAATTTATACCAAAAGAGACGGATTTTAAAACTGTCTTTTTTGGTATCTTAAAAGGGACGGTTAAAACAATCCGTCCCAAATACTCATTTGGAAAAAATAAAAATTAATTTTTATTAACTGGGACGGAATTTAAAACCTTCCCTTTTGATATAGCAAAAGGGATGGTTTTAAATTCCTTCCCTTAAAATAACCCGGGAAAAATTAGCACTAAAAAGCCGTATATGCTTTAAGGGACGGTTTTAATTACCGTCCTTTTTGAGAAATACCAAAAGGGACGGTTTTTTAAAAACCGTCCCTTTTGTTACTATAAAAAAGTACGGTAATTAAAATCGTCCCTTCTGGTATAGTATTAGGGACAAAAGGACACGACCGTCCCTAATAATCCCGTCCCTAATATTCATTTTTCTTGTAATGCATGATATATATTTGCTAGTGTGATGACATGTATTTTTTGTATAAATTTTTGCCTTTGAAAAATTTTGAAAAATACAAAAAGATTTTATATTGATAAATTTTTTTGAAAAATCCAAAAATATTTTTGTATTTTGTTTGTACCGTTTATGGATTGACACTTAGGATGGTTGAGTCACAACATCATTTCATTTTTCATGTGACCATTTGATAGTGTTTTGAGACAATAGGTCAATTCATCCATGTTCTTTATAATGTTTGGAGTCATTGAGACGTAACTTGTTGTTACTTCCTATATGTTTGACTCATGATATCCTTTATTGCACACATGCACAAATTTGTTTGATTATTGTTCTTGTATTATCACAAGTTGGTTGGGTGTTTTCACTTCAATCATATCCTTCAAACAAACCAAGCACGATAAAACAAGACAATAAAAGTGTGCACCTTTGAACCATGTTTGTGAGATTTGTGTGCTTGATTTGAAAATGGTGAAGGGCTACGAAAGATAATAATTTATCCTTTACGATTAAGTCACCATTTATATTGGACCTAGAAAATTGAGGAATTTTATTATCCAGGGTCCAAAGAGGTTTAAAAGAGCTCGGAAAAATTTAAAGGCAATAAAAAGAAATTCATGCCAATTATGGCCCAATTAGGTTTTTGCACCAATTCTCCAAAGTTTGAGAATTTAGTTTATAAACCTCTAAAAGAAAATATATATGAGGGTGTTTGGATGGAGAATTAAAATGGGTTTGCATGTCCTAGAAAGTCTTGAAAAAGTGCTACATAGTTTTGGACGTTATTGGTGTGAAAATTATTTAGACTTTGATTTTTTGATTTGCATAAGACGATGTCATCTAAATTCAAAAAAATTTACACCTAAGGATAATTTTGATGTTCATTCATTAGGTATTCACATATGCATCGTGCACATATGTTTGATTGAGTTGATTTACCTATTGAATGTGTTCACACCCATACATTCCATTTCCATGAGTTGGTTGTTTTAGTTTAAATATATGGTGTGTGATTTTTGGTATCTTTTTGTATGAAAATTTTGAAAAATCAAAAATAGTTTGACATACCTTTGCATGTGTGTTGATTAATTCATATTTGCTATGCATTTTTACCGTGACACTCTATGTTTTGATTGTTTCTTCTTATCTTTCTATTTGGGGACATTATAAAAAGGGGGGGAAAGAATTATCATGTTATGGGGGATTTTTTTCATTATGGGAGAGATTTGATTATATTGATTGATTTATTCTTATATCATTTCAAACTCGATGTGTCCCGAAGGTTTTTGCTTTATCTCATGTGTGTATGTACAAAAGTGATATTCATTGGATTGCACACCCTGATGAGAAAAGCTTTGAGAGTTTCTGAAGAGCTGAAGATTTGAAGATGTTGAAGTTTGACTAAAGACATGTCATTTAGTATTCTCAGTTTGAGGGTTTAATGGGGATATTATCTTGTCTATCATTTGATAGCATAATTCAGATTTTTATGTATGTCTGATATCGCTACATTCGGCACGTTAACACGATCATCCACGAAGGCCTTGATCCCAATCCATGCATCCATCATCTTCACACATGCATCATGCTACATGAGACATGCTGCTCAACTGTTCCCACTACTCCACTATGCAATATTGGTAAAATGATTTATTAGAGTTGTTTATATTTGCAGAAATATTTGGGAATTTTTTAGAAAATATTTTATGAAGTCTGAATTATATTTTTATCAAAAGCAGAAAATTTTCTAAGTGTGAAGCGGAGTGCCTACGTTGACGAGCTCGTTCAAATGAGCTGCCACTGTCGTTCAAGCGAGATAAGCATCTCGTGCCAAGTCGTTCGAACGACACATATCCTTCGTTCGAGCTAGATGCTTATCTCATTCGAGTGACGTTGTTCGCTCGATTTTCTTATAAATACTAGTGTGCATTTTACATGTTTTCCCAAGTCTTTTTAAAACACGATTTCTGCAAAAAAAACTGCCCAGAAAACATACTTCACCTTTTTAAGGTTTTATACCTTTTTGATTCACAAATCCATTCCCATATATTTGTGTGAATCTTTAAACCTTCAAGAGGATTGTTTACTCATCTGGAGTAACTTGTGGGGAGAACTCTATAACCGGAGAGTTGTGTGTTACTGTGGAGGGAGTCCTTACGGAGTAACTTGTGGAGAATCCGTTTCTCTTCTTCATTGTTGCCCACCTGGAGTTCTTGCGGGAGATTCCAACAGAGACATTGAAATCGACACGTGAGGGTATTTCGTATATTGCTCTTATTTTCATTGTAATCCGTGTAACCGTTCTATACAAATTATAGTGAAAATAAAAAGGGTTTTCCCCTTTGGGGGATTTTTTCCTGAAATTGTTTATTTTATCCTTCATGATTTCTTTTATTTGATAAATCACTTAGACGCATGTTTTAGGGTTTAATTAAAATTGGATTTATTTTGAGAATTCGCATTATTCCGCTGTAGCGATTCTTCAACTCAGAATCATCGTTGTGAGAGCTTAGTCACCCAGACACGTGTCAACGCCCAAATAACTTTGAAAAACTATAAATAGAGTCCTTGTGATCATTTAGTACACGAAATTACTTCAAAATTTTACAAAGAAATAGTGAGAGAAAGTGCGAAAAAGTTTCAGATGAAGTTTCATCTTAAGATTAACAAGTTATCCAAGACTCAACTTCGAACTTCTGTTTTAGGTGAGTACTCTGTGACACTCCTTACGTATTTTGATTATATGATATTATGAAAACTATACATATTTTGTGAAATTATTTTTTTCTCAAAATACATCTGATAGCAATGATTCCGTCGTTTGTTATGTGTGTATATCTCTCGATATAAACATCTGATTTGAATTCTGAAATTTTTTATTTGGCCTATGGAAACTCTCTTACTCTGTTGGCCTTGACTACTGGGTAGAAATATTTTGGTAGTACCTTCTCAGTTAGTTTATCGCTGGTGTGCCCTAAGCAACGCGTTGTTCCAGAAATCATGATTTTTTGTTCGTGTTGTTACCGGGTGGAAATATTTGGTAACATTATTTGTCTAAGTATTAGAGTGCACATGACCATTAAAATTAAATAAATAATTGACATATTACTCAATTATTTTATCTTTTCTGTTCTGAACTAGTTATTCTGAAAATATATGCTGTCAATTACTTTATATATATGGCTGCAAATTCCTATCTCTATATATATGTCTTATGTTCTAACTTGAGTAGGTAGCAAGTTTTTGAAAAACCTTGGAGTGCGTGGAGATTGAATCTTATTCGGCTTTTAGATGATGTTGTGTAATAACTATTTTTGGAAAATAAGTAGGCTCACGGAGGGATCATAAAAGGACTATGTTGAAAATTCAACTTTTAGAGCTCTTTTTGTTACTTTAAGTAAAATGTTTGTTTGATCATATAGAGCATGGTTGGCTCTGTTGTAATAAGTTTTAAATTTTGTCTTAAGTTATAACTCGTTGTTAATTTTAATATAAATAAAGTTTCCTTTAGAAATCTCTGATGACGTAATTCCTTCACTTTCATTATTTTACGATTCATAACCATGCGATTATATATCAATTGCATTTATTTAATGAAATAATTTAAGTTGGAATATTTGTGCCTTGGTGGCATGTCATAATACTCGTTCCCTATTACTATTTTCGGTCAGGGTCATAACATACCAAGTCTATTCCCCAAATGGCAAAGGTTCAGGGAGAGGTAGTAGGATTTAGGGAAGCCCTTAGTTTTTTATGAATAGTAACAAAACTTTGGCACTTGTCACACCTCTTGACCAAGGAAAAACAGTTTGCTTTCATTATTGTCTAATAGTATCCCTGCATGGATATCCTTTGTGCCAAATATGTTCCAGCTGAATGGGTTCCACAAAATCCTTCATGAAACTCCTTAATCATATCATTTACTTCAGTGGGATGGGCGCAACTAAGTAAAGAGATGGTGTAGCCCCTTATGTACATAACTCTTTTCTCCAAGACATATCTGGTTATTTTATATCTCATTTTCCTTAATTCCTTTAGGTCAGATAGTAATAATCATTTCTTAATGGATTCATTAATTAGATCCATCTAGGAAGGTCCAAATTCTACAGAAATGATACTGACTTCTTCCTCATCAATACTTCTACTAGTGAGAATCTCTACGGGAATGGTTCGTTCGATCTCCATTAGAGTGGCTGAGGCTAGACAAGCAAGAGCATATGCTCGGGCATTATCCACCCTTATAATCCTAACCATTTTGATTGCAAGAAATGAAGAGATAACTCCCTTCGCTTTATTTAGGTATCTTACAAGTATTTCTCCCTTAACTCCGTATATTTGAAGTAGCGGGTGAAAAATAAATTGAGAATCACTATGCGTTATCACATACTCAGCACCAAGTGATGAGACTAGCTCCAAACCTGTGATTAATGCTTTGTATTCGGATTCATTATTGGAGGCTTGAAATTGAAATCCCAATGCATACTCCACATCCAAATCGTCTGGAGTATTGAGAATAAGTCCAACCCCACTACCAGTAGTGAACAAAGATCTATCTACGAATAATTTCCAAACTACGACGTCAGTTTTGAAGTCTTCGTCCGCCCACACTCCTTATTTGAGCATCTTCTTGCTTTGTTCACAGAGCTCTTTCTTGAACAATCGATGATTCTGTTTGGTCGGTGACCACCTTAGTTTGCTTTTGAGCTGAGCTCCCTTCGAGAGAAGTTTGCTCAACAGACAAACTTAGTTTGCTTGGTACTTCTGAATAAGTGAATTCTGCTATAAAATTCACCACTTCTTGTCGTTTCAACGAGGTTCTTGGCTCATAAACAATTTCATATTCTTCAAGCTCAACTTCCTAAGACATTAGTCTTCCTAAATTTTTAGGTTTGTGCAAAGCTTGTCGCAGAGGTAAGTTAGTGTATACTACAATGGTATGGGCCTGAAAGTATGGCCTTATTCTTCCAACGCTAACTTCTCCAAGCATGGATATCTAATTTTTGCTCCTTGAAATGCTTTGCTGGTGTAATACATTAGTTTTTGAACGCCTTCCTTTAATTGAATCAAGGTCGAGCTAACAGAAGACTCTGAAACGTCCAGATGTAAGTACAACTTCTCGCCTAAGACTGGTCGGGAGAGTAATGGGGGAGATCCCAAGTACTTATTGAAATCTAAAAAATCTTTCTTGCATTCATCATTCCATTCAAAGGTCTTTTTAAGCACCTTGAATAATGGAAGGCATTTATCTATGGCCCTATAAACAAAATAATTTAGAGCTACCACTCTTCCCGTCAGTTTTTGCATGTCCTTCTTACTAGTCGAGGATTACATCTCTAGTAAAGCTTTGATTTTATCAATATTGTCTTCAGTTACCCTTTGATTTACAATGAATCCCAAGAACATTCCTTCTTTTACTTCGAATATACACTTGGTCGGATTAAGCTTCATTTGATGTTTTTCCAACTAATCAAATGTTTGGGCTAAATCCATAATATAGTTGGCACCAAATTTGATCTTGGTGAGCATGTCATATACATAAACTTCCATATTCTTACTAATATGGTTTTCAAATACTTTCTTTACTAACTATGATATGTTTCTCCAGCATTCTTTAGTTCAAAGGGTATAACGTTGTAGCAGTAGGTTTCTCGGCTGGTAATGAAGGATGTGCTCTCCTTATCCTTTAGCTTCATTTTAATTTGGTTGTAACCAAAATAAGAGGCCATGAAGCTAATTAGTTCATAACTTGTTATTGCATCTACCAATTGATCAATCCTTGGTATAGGGAAGTGATCTTTTGGGAATGCTTTGTTGAGGTCAGTAAAATCTACGCACATGCGCCATTTGTAGTTGTTCTTCTTTACCATCACCACATTATCCAACCAAGTCAGATATTTAACATCCTATATAAAATTTGATTTTTAAAGATTTTCCACTTCCTCCTCGGTTGCTATATACTTCTCAAGATTAAAAACTCTGTGGAATTAATTTGGTATCCTTATAAATATTGAGTTCGTGGTAAATGAAATTAGGATCAATCCCTGGCATATCCTCATGGCTCCAAGAGAACACGTTCTTCCTATCTCTAAGTAATGTAATTAATTCCTGTTTGATAGATGATGCTAGTCTTGAGACAATTTGAGTGGTCCTTTATGGCTTTCATCATCAAGCACGATAGTTTCTATCTCTTTCATTACCTTTCCCTTCACTAACTCTTCCTCTTCATGGGGATCTAGAGTTTCAATATGGAAAGTAGTTGTGCCTCTCTGTATCTCATGTTGGTCGGCTGAGGTATAGTAGCATTCCTTAGCTTCCATTTGGTTACCATTCACTACACATACTCTATAATTGGTAGGAAACTTCATGCACTGATGCATAGTAGATGACACTGCCTTTAATTACTTCAGCCCCACTCTGTTAGCGATTATGTTGTAAGTTGAATGTATATTTTTATCCAGTACAAAGAAGCAAATTATTTCCCTTCTTCTCACTAGACAAGTGTCGGTTAACACATCTAGCTTGATTTTTCCCAAGGGATATACTCTTTCTCCTGATAACCTGATGAGAGTCATGTGATACGGTTATAGCTTACTGTCTCGTAGACCTTGGCTGTGGAAATAGTTATAAAACATGAAGTCCGCCGAACTCACCTTGTCGACCAAAACTTTTTCCACCCTACCATGGTGAAATTTGCAACTCTTGACTAACGAATCACCATGGGGATAGATCACCCCACTTAAATAATTTTTGGAGAAGCCAATCACCAATCTATCTTTGTTGACTTTCCTAGGCTGACATCACTATGCACAGACAAGTCAATCTGCATCATAGTAGGACACGCTTTGGCTATATTTTGTTATCCTTTCCTTTTAGCAAGTCTATCTCCTCCACCGACATCTCCTCCTGCAATAAAATGATAATCAAAGGAAATTATCCCTACATCCATCTCTGGTTTATCTATCTTCTTTGACAGGTTAGGATTATCCTAATAGTCATTGTTGCGCGCCTTTTTGGTGTCATCTTTTCCTTAATCAGGTGACTCAGATCTTCTCCTAACATCTCGATTACCATTTCGATCAACAAATTCAGCTAACTTTCCTTGCTTAATAAGAGTATCAACTTAATTCTTAAGGGAGATTCAATTATCACTAGTGTGTGCATGATCTTTATAAAAATCATAGTATTTGGAATTATCCTTCCTGTTGGGAGGTGATCTCAATTTCCCAGGCCAATTCAAATCTTTGTTGCCACTGATGTTCTCTAAGATGTGATGGAAACCTTTAGTGAGTGGAGTATACTTGTCAAACTTCCTGATCCTATCAATTTTCTTATCTTTTTTTATCTTTCTTGAATGCATTCTTCTTCTGATCTTCAGCTTTGATCTTCGACACTTCTTTTGCGGCCATAACTTCCTCGGCGTTCATAATCTTTTCAGCCTTAGCCATCAGCTCTCTCATAATCTTAGGTGGATTTTTTGCTAAAGCATAATACTAATCCTTGTCCAGTAATCCACTCATCAGGGCTACAATGATTGTCTTTTATTCATAAACAACCGCCTCTAGTTACTCATTATTAAAACACATAATATACTCCCGGCTACTTTCTCCGAGTTTTTTAAGGATGGTTAAGAGATGAGTGACACTCTTGATTGGCTTATCCTTGAAGAAAAAGTTATCAATGAATAATTGAGCCAATTTATGGAAATTAGAAATTTTACCTCTCGATAGATTGTTGTACCATATTTAAGCTGGACCAATGATGGAATTGGAGAAATCCATACACCTCATCTCGTTGGGGACAAAATAGATATCGATAGTAGCTTGATACTATTTAATGTGGAGGACTATAGTAATTTTCCCATCATACTTAGGAGTGACAACCGGTGGCTTGAATTTGGAGGGTGTAGGGTAATCCACAATAGCCTGGAAAAAAAGGTGAGCCTTTAACAAAATTACTTTGTAACGGATTTTTTCTTTTGACCATCTTCCCCAGCCGATCTTCTAATCGCTGCATGGATCACTTCCAGGATTGTTCCTCTGGTTTGGAATTGGCAGAAGCAGCTTCTGTGGCTTTACTATGTATATGTGTTGAGCTCTCTTCCTGAGAAGTCTACTCGGCATGCACAGAGCCCCTCATGCTAGCTCTAGATCTCACGGATCCATCTCTGTGCTCACGAGGGCATTCCTTCTCCCTTGACCTCTGTTTGCTCGGGAACTAAAATGGTCAAAAGTAGGTTCCCTACTTAGTCTTTCCAACACTCTTGGTCTCTCCTTAAAAAAAGATCTACCATTATTGTAATCTATTAATCGAAATGAAGATGTTGTTTCCAAACGGTATGACCTGTTATGAGAAGATCGGGAATGATAACTCCTTTCATTCCTAACTGGTGGAGGTGGCATATCTATCTTGGAATTGTAGGATTTATCTTGCATTGTACGAGCAAGTTGTCTGAATGACTCTTGCATGGCTTCTTTTCCTTTAGCTAAGTTGAGTAAAATCCTCTTGAGATCTGTCTCACTAGGGGGAGCAGGTATATTTGGGTTATTGAATGTAGCCACCAGACTACTTTCAGGAACAGTGGTCATTGCTCAAGATAAATAATGAACTAAGAAATGTAAGAGGTGGAGAACAACTACAAGAAGTAATTCCATCAAACGATGCCAATTTGTTCATGTCTAAAAATGGAATGGGTCTAATTTTAAAATCATAAATAAATAATAAGAGCAATCTAAACAAACACAAAAGAGATAAATATTTTTCAATTGGTTCAGTTGTCAAAAGCCTACGTCCACCGTTGGTGTTATTATTGGTGTATACAATAGCTCAATATGGTGTGATTGTGGTGAATGATTCATCCCCTCAGCTGAGGGAGATCATGTATTTATAGTGGTATAAAACCCTAGAGACGGAATGCTTTTATATTCCCAGGCATTTACATATTTGTATAATTAATGAGGCTCTTAGAATTCAGTATTGGTCAATATTCCATCCAAATATCCTTTGTTATTACTGATGGTCTACATCTTAGAGCTTAGTTGGTATTCCATACAACTAAGCATTTCTGATGCTGTTTAAGGTGGTTGAATGGCCACGTAGGATAACATGTGTCTATTGATCATTGGTCCACATAGGAGAGTCATTTTTACATACAATAAAATCCCCCCAATGCTCTATGTTTGATGATTGATTGAAAGTGCGGAGTATTTGTTCAAAATGTTGATTGGCGCAAAATCTGAGAGTTAGTCAGTAGCCGACCTTTTGGACTTGTAAAATTTTTTACTATCCTAGTTGATAATGGCATTTTTGAAAACAATTCAAACTTTTTCAAACCGCAAAAGGGTATGCTGATCTTTTTGCGCTTTGGGAAGCGTGCAGTCGATGGTAGTTCAATCATTCATGTAGTTAATCATTTTATCTCTATTATCAAGGCAACCTATAAATAGGCAAAATTTTCCAATCATTTCTTTTTACGTTCAACACCTACAAAATAGGAAAATGCGATAAAATCTTCCTCGTACTTTGGTATGGGGCAACCTTCCTACTTAAGGTCCATAAATTTTTGTCTCATGAGGACCTCATCACTGGTGGGAAGTATGTCCCCTCAAACCTTCCCCAAAAATCATCAATAGTCAGACTATCCCTCTCCTCTAAGGTGGTGACAAACTCCAACTACTGTAAAGCGGCCCCAACCAGCCTGAATGAGACTAACATCTACTTTTACACTGGCGTACACTTTAGCATCCACGAGTGACGTTGAATATCCTTATTCTACCTACTAGCTACCAGAATATCGAAACTTTTTGCAAACTCTGGTGGGTGGCCCTTAGTGACGGCCTCCCTCGCTCTGTCCCATACTATCCTGGGTGCCTGTACTGGTAGAACCGCTTGTTATGGGGGTGGTGGTGCTTGTTGCTGCCACTTAGGTGGATAAAAATGCTTAAGCATAACTTCCATTGTAGTGGAGACTGCCTGGGTCACGATAGTGGCAATCTCTGCAGGTCCTACCACGAGTGGGGCTGGTGATGGCTACGAGTGTTGCTACGGCCCTTGATAAGCCTCCTCATCAATAGTCGGTATGGAAACACGCCGAGATCTTCATCTTCTACCATTTTCCATCTGAAAGAAAACAAGGTTCGTATTAGATAGATCACATGAATACAACGATTCCTAGATATAGGCTCTACGTATCAAAGAACACAACGCATAATGTAATGAATAAAACACATATCCTAAGGATACTTGAACTTGGACGCTCTGATACCAACTGTAACAAACCCCATTTTCTCACATAAAGGTTGGCTAGATGCAATACGCCGAAGATGGGGCTTGCTCTGTCGATAAGTCCAAGGGAGTCTCTTACTCAAGTCGGACATCACAAAACACACACAAGCTTGGCGGTCCCTACGCAGTACACCATTGCATGACCCATACCTAGCGGTTACAATGGATCACAACATCTACACCTATCTCTCATAAGTGGCGCTGCTATGTAGTATCTAAAATTTTGACCTACACAACACCTAACCCACCTGTATTGACGTGTGCTACGATTATGAAACGTGCGCAACCCCAACCTATGGGTCCGTCCATGAATATAGGTATGCTTACACACAAAAAATAATTACTTATTATTATCACACAATATGTATAGGTAATTACTCAATAATTACCCCCTAGCTGCTTCGTGTGATTTCGCATTAGAAATCCCGCATTAAAATAGGCCATCTAGTTAATTATTATTTCTCTTTCTTTTATAAAAGGATTTAACCATCTAGTTAAATAAAATTCTCCATTTAGTATTTGTGTCACTAAAACATTTTTAATAAACTATTCACTTGTCAAAACATCGTCCCACAAATTCATATGGAATCCTAAAAATACCCCGAATCAAACCTCAGTCCCACCTCATCCTTCTGGGGTTCGAACCGATTCTTTCTTGGTAGCGAACCAGTTCGGATCTGGGCAGCAGCCCAAATTTGTTATAGTTTCTCACTACGGGATTTCTAATATCAAAACCCAATTGGATTCTAATGATTTCTACCTTCGTATTAACAGTAAATCAGGTCCCTATGACTTAGTTCTTCATCTTAGAACAATTTTTATGTGGTTTAACATCAAACTCAACTACAAAATCCTAAAATTTTGACCCATTAATATATCTACAAAAATATAATTTTCACCTCTTAATTCTATAAGATTCTATCATTATACAAGAGTTATAATCATCAAAATTTCCAGATTTCAACATGAATATTAGTCCTCTACATATGAACAATAATTCCAATTAAATGAAGGGTTCTAAGGCATGAGTCCTGATCATTCCAATCATTGTTAAGTCTCGTCCTAATTTATGAATTTAACTATCCTATTTTCAGATTTGAGTCCTCTAAAAAAATGTGATTTAATCATATCTTTATATCACCCAAGTCCCTACACAATCCAGAATATATATGGGAGAAAGACTACAATGAAATAAGAAGTATTTTGAAAAATGAAATTGATCAAGAGAATTGTTGCCTAATTATCTTGATGATCTTGTGTTGAGTTATGTAGCCTCCTTTCTTGAGTTCTTCCTCCCCTTAAACTTTTGCCTCCTCTCTCTACCAAAGTGTCTGCTAGGGTTTATTTTTTTAATTGTGACTCTAATCCCAAATCCCAAGTGGGACCTAAGTCCCTATTTTTGGACCCCCAAATGGGACCAAACCCATAATCAAAATAGTCCAATAACCTCCCAACTTATATACCTATACTCCGGGACCATTTCTAAAGGTTTAGAACACCTAAACGAGTTCATAAAACCTCCCGAAAAGCGTCTCAATTATTTGTCTTCAACAAGTATATTTTGAGTTTTGCCACACGTCATATATTAACTATTCAATATACATGCAATTATTTTCTACCATTAATTTATTCACTACTTAATTAATTAAATTAACCGATTTAGTTTATTTCCTACAAATTTTATGTTTATTCTAAAAATACGGGGCATTAAAAGTACTTAACTAAACTTTACTCTAGGAGTGATGTTGGTATCTTTCTATGCTATTTCACATATAATCGGTGCCTCCCAAAAGATGATGGATCCATTAATATCATCACCGATGATAATGACTTATTTTCATTCAATGAAGACAATTGTGAGAGCACTTCTTCAGTGTTTCCCTATGTTGAAGAAAAAATGATGGAGGAAGTGGATGGGTGTGAAGAGGTGTCTGCACTACCCAGTGTGGTTGCTGAAGTGGATGACATGCCTTTTTGGGTTCAAAAGGATCACGATAAATTAAAAAAAATGGTCCTAATGTTGGAGTAAATACACATTCTCAACTGCAAAATGAATTTAAATATCATTGTTACACTTCGATAATTGAATCTAAGAATGTAAAGGAAGCCTTATTAAACGAATTTTGAATCAATGCCATGTAAGATAAATTAAACAAATATGTTAAGTAAGAAGTTTGGAATCTAGATCATATGCCTAAATATGTTAATATTATTGGTACCGAGTGGATCTTCAAGAACAAGTATGATGAAGATGGTGTCATTTTGAGAAATAAGGCAAGAATGATGAAGATTGATACTTTTTCGCATGATTTATTATTTAAATGTCTAAATAATATTGAAATTTAAATTGTATAATGTATGACATGTAAATCTTGTCACATAAACTTTTAGGCTATGTGCTTTGTTTTAGCACTATTAAAATTATGAAAATAATTTTTGTATAAGTAAACAAAGTATATTAAATAAAACCGCCTAAGGGGGTGAAGCCCGTGTATAAGAGATATACAAAGGTCATTTGAAAGTAACTTCAATTGGTGGTTCTCCATTTCGGTACATAAAACGCACTCTTATTCTTAAATAATTAAGAATATACCAAAAATAAAATGACAACAAGGCATAAATAAGTTTTATTTTGTATTTGAGTTTTTTTTTACTTTTTCCTTGAGATGTTGTAATTAGACAAAAGCCCCCATTTAAAAAATATATACTTAACCCCCCGCATGTCCATCATCCTTCTTATGCCTTATGCATTAACTTTCTTGTACCTTATACATACATGGGGTAAGTCTAATTATTGAAAAACTAAGGGGATATCTCTAAATACAACATTATTTGAGGAGATAAAGTATAAGAAAAACCTTTACATTTTTTTCATATTCATATTAGGATTAATTTTATTTTTTTCTCATAATTATTTTAATTTATGATTGTTAAACTATTAGGATTATTACCCTTTGTCATATCTACAAAGGTAACACATAAACAGATATAGCCATTTAATTTTACACTATAACAACATTTCATTTATAGAATTTTAGAATTATTTTGGGATTTTTCTCTCTACGTGTTCTAGTTAGAATGGTTACCAGTCGGTTTGGTTAGTATGTGACCTATACCATTTTTTATTCACTATGTTCGGTATTAATAATTTCACTTTTTTTAAAAGCTTGCCTATACAATACCATTTGGTATTTCTGTACTATTCACCTTTTCACTAATTTTAATTTCTAAATACAATAACTAAATTAACACATAGACTATTAAATAACTTACATATTTTTTTATATGCCATACATATAAAATATCAAGTAACCTAGGTTATAAATTAAAAAGAGGTTATAAAGGAGACAAAAAAACAAATGAATAAGTGCGTAATCTTTGTTTGAAAACACGACTATAAAGTGTAAGGACACAAATTCCCAATTGAGTCCTTTGTAGTTTTGGCTCAATTCCGTACAAAAAAAAATTTGAGTGATAGGATAGTGTTCTTGTTTATCCTTCAAGCCTATGACAAATTTGAGTTGAAGACGTTGCGACCAACCTATCAAGAGAACATCATTGCCGAGTTTTAGTGCCACATTTCACGTCATCAACATCATATTTCAAGTCTCCAAAGGTATCAATGCTTTTATATATTTGTAGGAGACTTGTAATAAGTTTTAATGGGTGTAATGTTTATTTAAAATAAAGTTTTTGGGCTTAAAATTGAAAAATGAACATTCTGGGATTTCGTTCGAAATTGTCGTTCAAACAAGAATTTTGTTCGAACGAGTTTGCTAATGAATTTTTTCATTTGGACTCTGTAACATCGTTATATGATCGTTCGAACGACACTTCATTCGTTCGAACAAGATTTCTTGGCGGGAACAGTTTTGCGAGTTTTACACCATTTTCCACCACTTTGTCCCACTCTCTTTTGACAGGTTTTAAACCAACTTTGGGGTAAAAAATTTCCAAGACTTTTGTAACATCTTTGAGAGCTTTTAGAGAGAAATTTTTTTCCAAAAAAAAGTCACTATTTTCATGTGTCAAAGTCAACTAGAAAACTCTCTCATACACGTGTTTACACCCATAAAATTGTTTTGTTTACAATTCTGACACAATTGGTTCATCTATACCACAAGAAGGAGAAGTTTGGGTTTTTCTTCTATTTCCCATACAAGAAGAAGTTTGGTTTTTCTATGGCATTCTCATACGGTGAAAGGCACCGTGTATGGTTGACTTGTTCCAAAAGCTTCATTGGTGGATTCCGGTTCCGGTGGATTTCGAGATTGTCAACTAAGCAACGCGCCAGGGGCTTGAAAGGATTCGAGTCGAGTTGATTAAGTCATTTGTCTTGTACTTATAAAATTTTGTACTTAGTGGACTTAAGGCTAGGGTCGTCCGAGGTTTTTTTCCGTTGTGGATTTTCCTCGTACATTGCGTCGTAGTGTGTTATGAATTTATTTTATCTGGCGAAATCACCTAGAACGCATGCTTAAGACTAAAAGATAAAATATGGTTTAATTCACTACTCTTTTTTAATTTGGTGCTAAATTAGTTTGGGAATGATTTAATTAATTTAATTCCAGTCATTAGCCTTAATATGGTAAAATTTGGTTTGGCCTCATTTGCAAAAATTAAATATTTATTGTTAGGAAATTTTTTAGGACTTGTATTAAATTGATTTTTGGGCTTAATGTAAAAATTCACAAATTTGATTTTTAGTATAATTTTAATCTTGAGAAAATTAAAATTCCACACTTTTAAGAAATTTATTTTTTAAAATTAAAATTGGGGGTCCTACGTGTCCCAACAAGTGGTATCGGAGTCAGAGCTCTAATTTATCGCGTTAAAGATCCATTTTTTGACTTTTATAATTTTTATGCTCCTTGTATTTTTAGGTGGTTCATTTTTTACTCACTCTCATTTTTGTTTTTTATCTCTCGATGGGACGTCTTAATGATAATTTGTCCATTTCTAAAGATAATGAAGTTTTTGATATTCGAGAGGAATTTAGTGGGCTTAATAAGTGTAATAAAAAATTAAGAGAATTAAATTTGAGATTTGCAAAAAGAATTAAGTTTCTTGAAAATGAAAATTTATGTTTTAGATCTAGAATTGAACTTTTGCAAACCTCACTATCTCAAAAAGATATTTTTCGTAAAATGCTCATGGACATAAATTACAAATTTAATATTTTATAAATGTTCAAGAAAGAGGGTGATAGTCGAGAAAAGACTCTTAGGGACAAGTTTGCTCACATTGAGGGGGAGCGTGATAACCTTTTAGGAGTTATAAAAAATTTTAAAAAAGAGTCCCGTAAATTTGAAGAGTCTAATTTATTACTTGCGTCTGAATTTTTAAAAATAAAAAATGATTTACAAGACTCGAGTAGTTATTGTAATGGTTCTAGCTCATCAAATTCTAATGCTTTCTTATCTAAGGCTAAGACCATTGTTCGTTTTAGAGGGTCAACTTTGTCCAAGAACGTTAGAAAATATCGCACCTTAGGTCACTTTCCTCAAGTTTACACATGTTTGCATTGTGGTAGGAAAGGTCATCTTAGGTCCTTTTTTTTTTATCTTAGAAGATGTACTAGGAAGTTTAAATCTAGTATTTCATTTGTTTCCAAATCCCTGCATTATAGATACACATCCATTTGGGTTAGGAAATCTCGTTTAGAGGAACTAGATGTTAGACTTGTTGATTCTCGCATGCTTGTATATGACCCCCCGCATGCTATATCTTATGGGTGATTGCTTGCATGTTTGCATACTCTAGCTATTTATGCTTCAAATCATATATTCTTGCTAGTTGTATGTATGTTTAGTCATTTTCTAGTCCATGATTAATTATCCATGCCTTACTAAAATTACGACTTGTTTATCTTTTGTATTGTATTCTTTTCATTTTTGTTTGCATTATATGAAAAGTAAAAAAACATTTTCTTTATCATTTGTATTTTACTTTTGTGAGTTATTTGGAATTAATGAAAAATACAAAATGATTTTTGTTTGTCTTTTGAGTTATTTTTGTTTGGTTTATAAATCTCAAAAACTCAAAAAGATTTTTTTTGTGTGTATTTTAGTTTGACACACCTTTTGTGTCATATGTTTGTGTTTGAATCCTATCTTTCCGCTTCCATGTGACTAGAACTTTTGGTTAAAATTCTAATCCTTAAAATGTTCTTTATCGTGCTTATATGGAGTTGTTTAAGTTTGACTTGCTTAATGGATTCGCTCTTATATGCCTTTTCACACACATGCACGAGCTCTTGTGAATCTTAACTTCACTTGTATATTTGAGCTTTGTGAGGTGTTCTCCTACCAATATAGTCATCTACATTTTATGTGACCTAGGAGGACAAGTGCATGTTAAAATCCATTGCACGTGAGCTTATTGCGTGTTTAAAAAATTTAATATATGATATGTGCACGGGGAAGGGCTCCGAAAGAAAATATCATCCTTTGCGAGTAAGCCACCGTTTGCTTGGACCTAAAATAAATGTGTGGTCCAAAGGCCTAAAAGAAGAATGGCATTAAAAGAAAATATTTGCCAAGTCCTATTTTTTTTAGTTGATTTATTCATTCAAAAGATTAAAATAATATGCTTATATTGAGGGAGTTTGCATGGATTGTCAACGGTTTTGCACAATGCCCGTTTATCCTAGTTGTACTTTCAATGTCATGACTCTATTCTTTTGTAGAATCATCAACATGCTAGGCTTGTATGCATTGTGTTTGTTTGTTCATTGAGTTCAATATTTATTGTCACATAAGGCTAATTTTGAATGTGATAAAGTTTTGCAATCAAATTGTAATAACCCTTACTTTTGAGTATTTGATTTTATGTTAAATTTCCATGAGAGGTAATTATATAAAATATTGGATAATAGAGTAAATATTATTTTAAGTGAGTTAAAAGATAATATTTGCCAAATTTTGCATATTTATTGTTATGTGAATGTAAATAGCATTATGTTACAATTCATGGTGTCATTGTGCTTTAAATGACAAGTATGGTTTAAATGAAGTTGGAACTTGAAATGATTTATATTATTTTGGATGACAATTTAGAGGGCGCGTTAGTCCCGAAATAGTCAAGATGGTCAAAATAAGTGTCATATTGTATTTTTGGGTTCCGGGCATTTTTAACAAGTTATGACTTAATTATGTAGTTACGAGTCATTTTAATGGTGTATTAACATTTTAAAGATGGGAATTCATAATTAGGGCACGATTTAATCCTTACAACCCTTTTATCCCTCTTATATGTTCCTAAACCTAGAGAGATAGAGCGAGAAAGAGAATTGGGGGAAAAGAAGAGAAAGAAGAAGAAAAGGAAGAGAATTGAAGATTGAAGCTTGAATTTGTTTCCACCGAAAGAAAATCTAAGATTACAAGCTTAAGGAAAGTTTATTACTTGCTACTATATGATTTAATGTGAATAATTTGTTGTGATATTTGTGTAAATTGAAGATTTGGAACAAATAGTAGGTTTTGGAAAATTTGGTGTTAAACCCTTGAATCTTGTAGTTATGTGATTTAAGTTGGTTATATGGGTTTATTTTGGTATATACTTGTTGTAGTTATGATGTTGGTTGATGAGAAGGAAGGGAGTATAAGAATGAGGAGTTTATGTTTTGGATTTAACCTTGTAGAAGAAGAGAGAATTGTGGGTCTGCTAGGCGCAATCGACCGCGATCCCAGGACCGATCGACCAGTCCCTCAGGTGAAAGCCTACTGCTTTCGTACATAAGTATAAAATCAAAGAGCGATTGACCATGATCCTATAATCCGTCGATCGGGACTTCCAAATGAGCTTTCTACATTCCTTGCTAGGCAAAATCCTTGAGGTGCGATTGATCGCGGTCCCATTATCGATCGACCGGCCCCTATTTTTCACCCTTCAATGCTTAGTTTCTTCTAGCTTCTTTCTTTTAAGATAGGGACTTAGGAACCTTCTTGAATGAAGTAAAACTAGAGTATTAGAGTCTAGTATAAAGGTATCTAAGAACCTAAGTTAGAATTGAGAGTTGGTACTTAGATGGGAATTAATTTAGTAATTAATTTAGACGTAGATAAATGATTCTTTTATAAAATGAGTTAGTTTAGGTCTAAAGGGAAATAGACTGAATTAATGTGGGCTTCTATAATTGGGTTGTAGTGATATTATACCTTATGGGTTGAGAAATGAATGTTAATTCATAGAGATTTGTATTGGAGATGATTAAACATTGAGGTTTATAATGATGATATTAATCACGTATTGCTCCAGTTAAAATGTAATGTATATTTTAAAAAGAGACCAAATCGTGAATGATAAAATTGTATATACACACCTCTCTAAATGCTATCATTGGGGAAGTTACGTACATGAGGTTAAGTCCCCTGGCTAGTGAATGCAGGGCAAATATAGTCCTCGACAATAGAACCGGTTGTTATATATGTTGTGTGATTATTGTTCGAAGTGAGGTAATTCTGGGTGTGGTTATGACTCACTATCGAAGGTATATTGTCGCTTCCCGACGTCACGCGATGTAATATGCACAAGTTGTCTTGTGTGATAAGCCCTGGAAGATGATAGCTATTTAGGGGGGCGCCCAATGGGAAAACTCGGAAGGACGGTCTTAGAATCGTTATATGTTGAGAAATATAACTATTCATAATAAAATGGGATATTATTGATGGCAAATCACTCTATGAAATAAATTGGTTTGAATATGTTTCCTAATGAGAAAAAGGAACGACGAAATGAATTGTGTATAAAATGAAATGGAATCTCATTAAGTACTATATTATCAATTTTCTCCTGTGTCATTGAATTGTGATCATTGTTATTGATATTGCGTTAGGTTATGCTTTTAGATTGAGAAATTAGATTCTTTATCATTAATTAAGGTGAACGAAACAAGATTATTCGTGATGATTAGATTGTCTATAACTGTCATGCATTTTATTCACATGGTGATCATATCAAATCGGGCCCTGACTCGTTTATATATCTTTGTTTTGGATGAATATATTATTCGCCCAGGTGCTCCACCGCAAGGATGCCTATATTGACTTTCCTATTACATTTTCCTGGAGTTGTAACACCTTGCGGATGTTATGGAATATTTGACATAGACGCTTCCATCGTTTTGTATTCTAATTATGTTCGGTTACACATTCGAGCGTGTTGCCCAAGTTTTGTACCCGTTGTATATTTGTGATATTTTACGTTAATACTGGGTTTAACCCTGGTTTATATGTCTGTCAACCGACAGATTATTCGGTTGTTTTGTTGTATGGATGTTAAATGACTATCTATCTATATTTGTATCCTCCTTCTGTTCACTTGGACTATTTAAATGCTTTCTTTAACTTACTAAATAAAATTTTGACAATCCGTTTTCTAAAATAATGGGTGGTTATCTCGTATAAGTATGATATTACTGTGATGCTAAGAATGGACCATCTATGATTCCTATAATTATTGGAGTATCGGGATGGCCACCTATTATTTTAATAAGCGGAGTGTCACAGATGGTATCAGAGCATCAGGTTCAAGAGTCTTTAGGATCTATGCGAACTTATCACGTTCTATCGTAGCATTCTTTGATATAGAGCCTAAATGTTAGGACTATTTTATTTGCCTATAATTGTGATCTTCTTCTAAGATACTTGTTCTTAATAGTATTATAATTTAGTTATTTATTCGTCTCAGATGTCGCCTAAGAGAGGAAGCCCTACGAGAAGAAATAGAGTTTTAGAAGATGATGTAGGTCCTCTACCGCCTCAGTAAGGAACTATAAATGCCGCTGAGGTAGCCAATATTGTGGCCCAGGCGATCAATGCTACGATGACTGTCGTGGTTCAGCAATTTCCCCAAGCCGAACAGCCACGAGCTTAGGAGGTACAAGTCTCTGCGGGACCTTCTCCGTGGGAAAGAGTTAGAGAATCCTTCTTAAAGGGTCATCCCCAGAATTTCAGGGTCGCTCCGATGTGATAGTAGCTAACCAATGGAAAAAGGATATACAACTCCATCTTCTCTTGATAGATTGCAGTGAGGAACGGAAGCAAATACTTGCTACTTTTAAGCTAGTTGGAGCAGCCTTGCATTGGTGGGAGTCGATGACCATGCCAGAGCAAAGATATACTATGACTATCACTGACTTTTGGGTTTTTATTTGACCGAAAGTATTTTCCTCCCGCGGTTCAAAGGCAAATGAGGATAAAGCTTCAAGATGTAGTTCAAAGTGAACGTTCGGTGGCAGAGTATAAGGAGGAATTCACTCGTTTGGCCAACTTTGTGTCGGATGAGGTAACTCCAGAGGAGAGGAGAATATCAAAGTTCATTGGGTGCTTACATTGGAGGATACGACAACACATACTAGGCAATCCATCTTTACAAACTTTCAGGGATGTGATGAATATTGCGTTGCTTCATTGTCAAGATCATCAGTTGCATATACAGGGAAGTAAGAAAGTTTTAGTTGTGGGGCAAGCAAGTAAGTCGAGAGGCAATAGTGCAGGAGGAGGAGCACTACCCTCGTCCCAATTATCGAGAGGTAAGTAAAAGGAGAGGGACACTCAGCAAGGGGATTTGCCCAAAAGACAGCGTTTTGGAGGATTTAATTTTGGTGACAGTAATTTCAAGCACGATCAAGGTGCCCAGCAACAGCAACAGGCAGGTCGGGGTAACAATGGGGGTCGAGGCCAACCAGGCCAAGGATTTGGGCAGTTTAGGAATAATAGGGGGCGTAATCATGATAATATGGTGGGTCATCATTTTCAATGTGGGGAGAAGGGTCATTATAGGAAGGTGTGTCCGCAGTTAATTCGGGGACAGTTTCCTAGAGTTCCACCGCATCAACAGGCACAACTACCACCACTAATGCCTAATCTAGTCGCCCCTCCATAATAGGGACAGTTACAGTATGGGCGTGTTTACCACATATAGGATGCTATGCTTCCTCCAGCCCCGCCAGTGCCGCCAGCTATCGAGGGTAAATTTCCCATTCATGGGCATATGGGTCGTGTATTATTTGATACGGGTGTGACATATATTTATTTTTAGAAGTTTTGCTCAGTCTACGGAGTTAATCAAATCTGCGAAGAGTACTTTCACTAGTGTCGAATCTTCTATGGGTGATGGTTCACTTATTTTCTTTGTTTGTAAACAAGTAGAAATAAATCTTGGTAATTTATGTTTTGAGGACGATTTGATCGTCCTTGATATGGTCGGGTATGATGTAATCCTGGGTATGGATTCGCTAGTGAAGTACCGTACGATAGTAAATTGTTATGGGAAGAGTATAGTTTTTTTTTCATTCCAGGGCAAGAGATGCTTTTAGTGGCTATGCCTTGTTCTGAAGAAAGTTCTAGCACTTATTTGTATTGTATTTCGGAGGAGACTTCTCGGGATGTAGTCGTTTCCTTAGATTCACTTCCGATTATTAGAGACTTCGAAGATGTTTTTCGGGAAATACAGGGTTTACCTCCAAGTAGGGAGATTGATTTCATGATTAATTTAGCACCAAAAATGAGATCGAATGCTAGAGCTCCGTAACGTATGGCTCCTGTTGAGATGAGGGAGTTAAGAGATCAGATTCAGAAGTTGTTAGAATAGGTGTTTATTAGGCGTAGTACGTCGTCGTGGGGAGATCCTGTATTGTTTGTGAAGAAGAGAGATGGTTCTCTCCGATTGTGTGTTGATTATCGAGAGTTGAATAAAGTTACCATCAGGAATAAATACCCGCTACCTCAGATTGATGATTTGTTTGATCAACTTAGGGGAGCGTTATACTTCTCTAAAATAGATTTGAGGACTAGGTATCACCAGCTGCGGATATGAGAACAGGATGTGTCCAAAACTGCATTCCTGACTAGATATGGGTCTTATGAATTTTTGGTTATGCCTTTCGGGCTAACCAATGCTCCTGCAGTGTTCATGGACCTTATGAACAGAGTGTTTCGAGACTTCCTGGACCAGTTTTTTATCGTGTTTATTGATGACATCCTAGTGTATTCTCAAACAGAAGTTGATCATGCTCAGCATTTACGGGTGGTCCTGTAGACGTTAAGGGATCATCAATTGTATGACAAGTTTGAGAAGTGTGGTTTTTGTCTACAAGAAGTACAGTTTTTGGGCCGCAATGTTACCGTTGAGGGTATTTCGGTAAACCCGAGTAAAGTTGTTGCGGTGAGGGAATGGGGTCAGCCCATGACACCTACTGAAATTCACAGTTTTTTGGGTTTGGCCGGCTATTATCGCAGATTTATCAAGGGTTTTTCTACAATTGCTAGCCCTCTGATAAATTTGACTTGGAAGGGAGTGAGGTTTGTTTGGGATGATTCTTGTCAACTAGATTTTGATGAGTTGAAAGATAAGTTGACTTCTGCTCCAGTGCTTGCGTTACCAAGGCCGGGGTTGGAATATTTGGTCTTTATAGACACATCCCTACAAGGGTTGAGAGGTGTGTTACAACAAGAGCATCAGACTATTGCTTATGCTTTTCGCAAGCTGAAGCCCCATGAGAAGAATTATCCGATTCATGATTTGGAACTTGCGACAGTGGTTTTTCCCTTGAAGATTTGGAGACATTATCTCTTGGGGGAGAAATTTAGTCTTTTCACGAACCACCAATCGTTGTAATACTTATTTTCACAGAAGGATTTGAATATGCAGCAACGTCGATGGTTAGAGTTTGTGAAGGACTACCAATTTGATATTCATTATCACCCAGGTAAGGTTAATGTAGTGGCGGATGCGTTGAGTCAAAAACCCGAGGTGGAGTTAGCCAAGGTATGGAAGGCTAAATAGAAGGAGCTCATCCAAGAGGATGTTGTTGCTAGGGAGTTTATGTCGGTGTTGATCGTTACGCCTACTATAGTGGAAAGGGTTGTGGAAGCTCAAGGAAGGGACAAAAGTTTTCAGGACCTCATACACCAATTGTTAACCCAGGGAGCGGAATCCTACTCTATAATCTCTGAGGGTGGGCTACGTTTCCATGGGAGACTTGTTATCTCGAACAAATGGGATTTAAGATGAGCCGTAATGACAGAATCTCATGGGTCCAAATTTGCAGTACATCCCGGTGGGGACAAAATGTACCAAGACATGCGCCGTCAATATTATTGGGCGGGTATAAAACGGGACATTTCTGAATTTGTTTCCCAATGTACCACTTGTTAACTGGTGAAGGTAGATCATCAATGATCGATGGGATTGTTACAACCCTTGGAAATACCGATATGGAAGTGGGAAAGCGTCTCAATGGATTTTATCATGGGGTTGTCAATGTCACAAAGCGGTCATGATTCCATTTGGGTTATCGTCGATCGCTTAAATAAGTCGTCACATTTCTTATTGGTACGTACAGACTACAATACTGCTTGTTACGCTCGGCTATTTATTGCAGAGATTATTAGACTCCACAGGGTGCCCATTAATATAGTCTCCGATTGAGACAAAATTTTTGTTTCCCATTTTTGGCGAAGTTTCCAAGAAGCGATGTGAACCGAGTTGAAGTTGATTACCTCTTAATAACCCTCAAATAGATGGGCAGACAGAAAGAGTTAACCAAATATTAGAGGATATGCTTAGAATGTGTGTGCTTGATTTCAAAGGAGGATGGGGACAATACCTTCCTTTGGTCGAATTTGCTTATAATAATTCGTACCAATTCACTATTGGGATAACACCCTATGAAGCATTATATGGACGACTATGTAGATCACCTACTTGTTGGTTGGAAGTAGGGGACAATAAGTTTCTTGGACCTGAAATGATCCAGGATACTTCTTCGAAGATCGAACTTATTCGTAACCGCATTTGAATAGCTCAAGATCGTCAAAAGAGTTATGCCAATGCTAATAAAAGGCATGTGTATTTAGAGGTTAGAGATCAAGTTTTGGTGCGAGTATAACCAATGAAAGGTATAAGGTGATTTGGGGAAAAAAGGAAAGCGTGCACCGCGTTAAATAGGAAATTTTCTTATTATTGCTGAAGTAGGCCCAGCCGCTTATCAACTTTCCTTACCAGAGCACTTACAATAAATTCATGATGTGTTTCATGTTTTATCCTTAAAAAAGTGTGAGAGGTGTGAAGGAGCTCACTGGCATATTACTTTGGATAATATCGAATTGCAGCCTGATATTTCATACGAGGAATAACCACGGGGAGCGTAGACTAAGATCTCGAGTGGTGCCTTTGGTTCGGGTCCAATGGGGGCATCACAATGTCGAGGAGTCAACGTGGAAACGTGAGGACGATATGCGAGAAAAGTATCCACATTGCTTTTTGCAAGGTACACCTAATTTTGAGGGTAAAATTCCCTTATAAGGGGGGAGAGTGTAATAAACCTTAATTTTGAGTATTTGATTTTATGTTAAATTTCCATGAGAGGTAATTATATAAAATATTGGATAATGGAGTAAATATTATTTTAAGTGAGTTAAAAGATAATGTTTACCAGATTTTGCATATTTACTGCTATGTGAATGTAAATAGCATTATGTTACGATTCATGGTGTCGTTGTGCTTTAAACGGCAATTATGGTTTAAATGAAGTTGGAACTTGAAATGATTTATATTATTCCGAATGCCAATTTAGAGGGCGTGGTTAGTCCCGAAATAGTCGAGATGGTCAAAATAAGTGTCATATTGTATTTTTGGGTTCCGAGCATTTTTAACAGGTTATGACTTAATTATGTAGTTACGAGTCATTTTAATGGTGTATTAACATTTTAAAGATGGGAATTCATAATTAGGGCACGATTTAAGCCTTACAACCCTTTTATCCCTTTTATATTTTCCTAAACCTAGAGAGATAGAGAGAGAAAGAAAATTGGGGGAAAAGAAGAGAAAGAAGAAGAAAAGGAAGAGAATTGAAGATTTAAGCTTGGATTTCCTGTTGTCGAACGAAAATCTGAGATTACAAGATTAAGGAAATTTTCTTACTTTCTAGTATATGATTTAATGTGAATAATTTATTGTGATAGTTATGTAAATTGAAGATTTGGAACAAATAGTAGGTTTTGGTAAATTTTGGTGTTTAATCCTTGAATCTTGTAGTTATGTGATTTAAGTTGGCTATATGGGTTTATTTTGGTATATACTTGTTGTAGTTATGATGCTAATTGATGAGAAGGAAGGGAGTATAAGAATGAGGAGTTTAGGTTTTGGATTTAACCTTGTAGAAGAAGAGAGAATTGTGGGTCTGCTGGCGCGATCGACCGCGGTCCCAGGACCGGTCAACCGGTCCCTCAAGTGAAAGCCTACTGCTTTATTATATAAGTATAAAATCAAAGCGTGATCACTCGGGTCCCATGACCGATCGACCAGGCCTTCCAAATGAGCTTTCTGCGTTCCTTGCTAGGCAAAACCCTTGAGGCGCGATCGACCGTGGTCCCATTACCGGTCGACCGGTCCCCTGTTTTTCACCCTTCAATGCTTAGTTTCTTCTAGCTTCTTTCTTTTAAGATAGGGACTTAGGAACCTTCTTGAATGAAGTAAAACTAGAGTATTAGAGTCTACTAGAAAGGTATCTAAGAACCTAAGTTAGAAACGAGAGTTGGTACTTAGATGGGAATTAATTTAGTAATTAATTTAGACGTAGATAAATGATTCTTTTATAAAATGAGTTAGTTTAGGTCTAAAGGGAAATAAAGTGAATTAATGTGGTCTTCTATAATTGGGTTGTAGTGATATTATACCTTATGGTTTGAGAAATGAATGATAATTCATAGAGATTTGTATTGGAGATGATTAAAAATTAAGGTTTATAATGATGATATTAATCACGTATGGCTTCGGATAAAATGTATTGTATATTTTAAAATGAGATCAAATCGTGAATGATAAAATTGTATATACACACCTCTCTAAATGCTATCATATGGGAAGTTACGCGCATGAGGTGAAGTCCCCTAGCTAGTGAATGCAGGGCAAATATAGTCCTCGGCCATAGGACCAGTTGTTATATATATTATGTGATTATTGTTCGAAGTGAGGTAATTATGGGTGTGGTTATGACTAACTGTCGAAGGTATATGGACGCTTACCGACTTCACACGATGTAGGATGCCCAGGTTGTCTTGTGTGATAGACCCTGGAAGATGATAACTATTTAGGGGCGCGTCCAGTGAGGAAACTCGGAAGGACGGTCTTAGAATCATTATATGTTGAGAAATATAACTATTCATAATAAAATGGGATATTATTGATGGCAAAGCACTCTATGAAATAAATTTCTTTGAATATGTTTCCTAATGAGAAAAAGGAATGGCGAAATGACTTGTGTATAAAATGAAATGGAATCTCATTAAGTATTATATTATTAATTTTCTCTTATCTCATTAAATTGTGATCATTGTTATTGATATTGCGTTAGGTTATGCTTTTAGATTGAGAAATTAGATTATTTATCATTACTTATGGTGACCGAAACAAGCTTATTCGTGATGATTAGATTGTCCATAACTGTCATGCATTTTATTCACGTAGTGATCATATCGAACCGGGCCCTGACCCGTTATATCTTTTTGTTTTATATGAATCTATTATTCGCCCAGGTGCTCCGTCGTAAGGACGCCTGTATTGACTTTCCTATTCCAGTGTCCTGGAGTTGTAACACCTTGAGGATGTTATGGGATATTTGACATAGACGCTTCCATCATTGTGTATTCTAGTTATGTAAGGTTACACATTCGGGCGTGTTGCCCAAGTTTTGTACTTGTTGTATATATGTGATATTTTACGTTAATACTCGGTGTAACCCTGTTGTATATGTCTGTCAATCGATAGCTTATTCGATTATTTTGTTGTATGGATGTTAAATGACTATCTATCTATATTTGTATCCTCCTTATGTTCACTTGGACTGTTTAAATGCTTTCTTTAACTTACTAAATAAAATTTTGACAATCCGTTTTTGAAAATAATGGGTGGTTATCTCGTATAAGTATGATATTACCGTGATGCTAAGAATGGACCATCTATGATTCCTGTAAGTATTGGAGTATCGGACTGACCACCTCTTATTTTAATAGGCGGGGTGTCACACAAATGAGAACTCTGTGAACATGTTTAAATGATTGTTAATTCGTTAGTATCTAGTTCACGCCCCGTCACTTCTGTTTCCATATGACACATTAATGCCATAAGAGTGTGAAAAATTCATGTTATTTTAATTTTGTGTCATTTGTAAGTTTATATATATATGTGTGTGTGTGTGTGTGTGTGTGTGTGTGTGTGTGTGTGCGTGTGCGTGTGCTTTATTGGTATATTTAGAGTATGCATATATAAGATATTGTTTGTTTTTAAGTGTTTGACTTGATAGCTATTCCATTTATGCTTTAATTCATAATTGGTATCTATTATTGTTGCGTATTTTGGTTTCATATCACATGCTTAGATTAATACATCTATTGATATCTTTTGGTATCACATCATAGTTCATATTCATGTCTTTTATGAGGATTAGTTGAATTTTATTGTGGCCCGTATGCCTTAAAGATCATATTTCCTTATGCATCATCTTGTTTATTAGTTCTTTTATCATTTATCTATTCTTGGACAAAAAGGGGGAGAATGATAGGGGCTAAATGGTATCTAATACTATTGTAATCGTATCTTAGTTTGGGAGATTTAACTTAGGGGGATACGTCTCTCTAAGTAGGTTTTTTATTTGATAAAGGGGAGTATTTAGTTTAATTGCATTTAATATTTTGATATTCCCTATGCGTTTAATGTTTTGCTTAAGTGTGCAAGAAGTTTTCTAGCGACAACCTTCATCAGCAAAGATAATCATCCTTGGGTTTTGAGTTAAGCTTGTATTTTTTATTTTTGGGTGGGAAGTTTTTGAGCCTACTAGAGCTTGATGGCCCTTTATGATTTTGTTTTGGTTTTTGTCCCGGAATAGCCAAAGGGGGAGATTTGTAAGGACAAAATTTTCCAATTGAGTCCTTTGTAGTTTTGGCTCAATTCCAGACAAAAAAATAATTGAGTCATAGGATAGTGTTCTTGTGTATCCCTCAAGCCTATGACAAGTTTGAGTTGAAGACGTTGCGGCCTACTTATCAAGAGATTATCATTGCCGAGTTTAAGTGCCACATTTCACGTCATCAACATCATATTTCAAGTCTCCAAAGGTATCAATGCTTTTATATATGTGTAGGAGACTTGGAAAAAGTTTTAATGGGTGTAATGTTTATTTAAAATAATGTTTTTGAGCTTAAAATTGAAAAATGAACATTCTGGGATTTCGTTCGAAATTTTCGTTCGAACGAGTTTGCCAATGACTTTTTCCATTTGGCCTCTGGAACATCGTTAGATGGTCGTTCGAACGAAAATCTCGTTCGAACGAGATTTCTGTGCGGGAACAGTTTTGACAGTTTTACACCATTTTTCCATCACTTTGTCCCACTCTCTTTTGACAGGTTTTAAACCAACTTCGGGACAGACTTTTTCCAAGACTTTTGTAACATCTTTGAGAACTTTTAGAGATAAATTTTTTTTCAAACAAAAGTCCATGTTTTCATGTGTTAAAGTTAACTAGAAAACTCTCTCATACACATGTTTTTACACTCATAAAATTGTTTTGTTTACAATTCCAAGTATTTCTTTATATATATAATATTAGCTTGGAGTCGTTTGGCACAATTGGTTCATCTCTACCACAAGAACGAGAAGTTTGAGTTTTGCTTCTATTTTCCATAAAAGAAGAAGTTTGTTTTGCTGCGGCATTCTCATACAGTGAAAGGCACCGTGTGTGGTTGACGGGTTCCAAAAGCTTTATTGGTGGATTCCAAAGTTCCGGTGAATTTCGGGATTGTCAACTAAGCAGAGGTTGGTACAAGAAGATGCATCAGGGGCTTGAAAGGAGTCGAGTCGAGTTGAGTAAGTCATTTGTCTTGTACTTGTAAAATTCCGTACTTAATGGACTTAAGGCTAGGGTCGTCTGAGGTTTTTTCCCGTTTTGAATTTTTCCTCGTACATCAGCGCGTTGTGGGATTGTGAATTTATTTTATCTGGCAAATCACCTAGAATGCATGTTTAGGGTAAAAAGATAAAATTGGGTTTAATTCGCAATCTTGTTTAAAATGGTGTATGTTTAAATAATACTCTTGCCTAAGTTGTTTAAACTTGATAATTAAATTAATTTGGTTTAAGTGAATTTAAAGTGTGTGTGTTTACTTTAATTCACTTTGTTGTGTTTAATTTTAATTTGTGTTAAGAAATTAAATTTGGTGTTCATTATAATTTTCCATCTTTTAAAGAAAAGAAAATCAAACTAAATTTGGAAAACTATTTGTTTGTAACCATCTTTATTCCGCACTCTTAGGAAATTTATTTTTTTAAATTAAAATTAGGGGTCGTACGTGTCCCAACACATAGACTTTGTTAGAATCATAAAATACATGCACTCATCTTAATAGAAGAGAAAACTAATTAAAAAAAATTATGAGAGGAAAATTAACAATAAAGATCACTTTAATATTAATTGTTTTAATTAATGATAAAAAATTTAACAAGTAAAATATAATTTTCGTAATTTTGGAGTACTATATCCGTACTTTGGGGTTTTTTTCGATATTGTAATTTTGGTATAATAATTTTGGTAAATCGGTTTTTTAACGTATAAACCAAAAGCAATCACAAAGTTATCTCTAATTTCGATTTCCAATAATGAAAAACCGTAATCAGAAATTACACTTTCTTGGACTAAAACGGTATGATAGGATAAAAAAATCAAACTGATATGATACCATAAGAAATCGAACCTTAATCCTCTGAATTATAGGTCTGTTTCAAGCTTCTAGCTTGTGCAACTACTTGTTGCATAAGTTGTGAATCATGTCTTCTTGAAGGGCGGTTTTCAGCTCTTATTTTTTCTCGTTTTTTAATTTTTACGTAAATCTTAGGGATCAAATGTCCCTATAACATGTCGAAGAAAATAAATATGTTTTTACTTATAGAATCTTCTAACATACTATAGATATATGGTTAAAATAATAATACAGCCCAATCATTAATAATTTTGTTGAATATATATATGCCTCTGTCTCACACAGTATTTCAGAGGAGCTTTAACAAGATATGTAGACACCCAAGGAGCATTTGGTATGATAGGTTGGTACATGCGAAGCATGATAAATACCAAGACCTGTATTTCCTTGCTGCCCACATGGTGTGTGTGTTTGAGAGAGAGAGAGAGAGAGAGAGAGATTCGTGTAGTTGCATTTATACGCTTAACATTGTTAGACTAACTCCAGCAGTCAAGGCAATGTTGCTAGAACTTGGTGCCGTTGATTATCGTAGGTGATACTAGTAATATCTGAATCAGTCCAGTCGAGTATTATCGGAAGCTTATATTGCTAAATTGTCAAAAGTTATAATGGTGTAGTGGCAGTGGCATGGGTTCAATCCTATGATTTATTGATAACAAATTAGAGCCTGTTTCTCTGGGACTGTTGAATTTGCAAAAGTGAGAGAGGTGATGTAAAGCATTTCTAATGACTGTGAAAGATTATGTAAATTTTAGGTGCCAAATTTTATACAATTTATATAAAAATTAACTTTAATTTTTAATGATTCCTTCCAAATTTTATTCGATCAAATATCAAAAATTCACTCAAATATTTTTTAATACATATTTAGTTCAAACCTTTTTATTTTGTTTCAAAAAATCTCTCAAATAATGATTTAATTTTAATCATGGGTCTTCTCTAAAAATCTTCACGAATAGTTTTTAAATATGCAAATTTTCTGAGAGTATCTAACACTTCATCATAATTTACGCATGCATTTTAACATTAACCTATGTATCAATAGTTCCATATGATATTGTGGAAAATGATTTGTTTTTTAGAAATCATGTAATTTTGTTATATAATATTTTGGTATACTGGTCTAAATATAGCAGCGCATCGTCAATAATTTAGTTGCAATTATATCTGTGACTGCATTTGCAGAGGATATATTGGCATTGGAAGAAGATATGTAGACATCCAAGGAGAAATTGGTATCATAGATTGGTGCATGCTAAGCATGACACATACAAAGACCTGTCTTTCCTTGCTGCCCACATGGTATGTGTGTGTATGTATGTGAAAGAGATGCATTTGTATCCTTAGACATACGTGCAAATGGAAACAAAAACTTATGGAATCCACTCTGCTTTCCCTCACGCACCTTGCTTGTTTATTTAGAGTTCCTAATTATTGTGTAGAAATGCTGGGGAGCAACAGCTATCCTCTTTTGTATCCTGACCCCCCTACCCTAGTGTTCTATTTTTCATCATTTTCATCCAAAAGCACAACACTCGTTCATACAATCTTAAAAGTCACCTCTCTCTCTCTCTCTCTCTCTCTCTCTCTCTCTCTCTCTCTCCGTATTCTGTCTTTTCACCGGATGCATTAAACATGGCATGGCCTAATAAGAGCATGCCAAACCTTTGCTTGACTATGGTGCTTGGAGACTTTTTCACAACATGCCCCAACAAAATGTGGTTACATGGACTTTGTTGATGTTTGACTTATTCAGAAGATGGAGGTATATACTATAAAAGTGGATTTAGTGTATAAAATACAGTTCCAATAGCAAAACTATATATAGCTTTTTTAACATAATATGATGTCCAAAAGTCGAGCAAAATGCATTCACATTTTACAGTAAAAATCCACTTGATTAGTATGTTAGCCCTCATAAATCAATTTTCGCCCCTCATTTGTCAACTTTTGTTTGTGCTTTTGCTTTGGCAAAATTTTCTCACTTTAAGTCAAGGCACCCTTGTCTTCTTGCTTTTTTTGGAAAAAAATATCCCTCTCAAATTACAAAGAAAAAATTGTAACATTGGTTCTCGACGACATGTATCAACCAAGCATTTTCATTGAGAGGAAATAAAACTCATCTCATTCTCCAGGTGATGCATCTTCATCTTCTTCAGTTGTAGTATGTATTTTGAATATATGTTGACGAATCTCCATTTGATTGTTGGTGGTCAATTTATGTTGTTTGTTTTTGTTCCACCGCCATTTTTCTTTTCTTTACAAATTAATAAACTTTGGTTTCTTTACCAAAATCATACCAATAAGTCTTTTACAAAAATTCGATCGATTAGTTACCCAAATCTGATTACATGGATTTGCTCCAAATCGAATAGTTTTGATTTGCAATATCTTGACAAATAAGTCATATTTACACAGGATATTTCTTAATTGTAACTATGAAAATATTTTTTTTCAACAAGTCATATTTATACATGTAGTGAATATCCACTACAGGATTACAAATAGGACCTTCTTCTTCTTCTTCTTCTTCTTCTCTCTCTTTCTCTCTCTCTCTTCATAACTCATCTTTCTTCACACACACATACTGTGACCACTTGAACCCTAATTTGGCTCAATTGATAATAGTTGTTTCCAGTAACAAACTAATTAAGAGAATTGAGTGTTTATTGATAGAATTCATAATGCATTACAATCGGTTCCTTTTATAGATTGAATCTAATTATAATTGGTTATGACCGAATGCCAAATCATCTAAATTCCCAACTAATCTAGCTTATCTAACTTTCTAACTATCGAGCTAACCACTACACCAAAAACAGCAATTTGGCACACCTTAATATTAAAAATTTGGCATAGTTTAAAATAGTGCCAAATTCTGGCACGGTTTAATGATAATCTGACACACTTTAAAACAGTGCCAAAATTTGACACTGTTTTTAAGTGTGCCAAAATTGAGTACACTTACTAAAATATAAAATGCTCTAAAAAATTAGACTTCCTCACTCTTGAGGCTTCCCGCTCAAACCCAAGCCTTCGTCTCTCCCGCTCTCTCACGCAGGCACTCAGGTAATCGTTAATTGTGATTTCTTCATTCCTTCTTCTTGGATTTTTGTTTTCCTTGCATGATTTTCTTCTTAATATTGATTGAAATCATAAATGAGATTTTGTAGAAAATCTAGGGTTTTGTTATGCTCTTTGAACGATTTCGACGACTTCTCTCCCATTACTAGACTTAGATATTAAGCGAATATATATATTAATCTGTCTTGGTTTTGATGATGAAGGAAACCAACCGAATCTCTTGGTTGGATGAAAAAGGAAACCAATCGAATCAGATCTAACCTCCTATAAAAAGGATGCAATACCCAAATCGAGTTTACCCCCTTTCTGGGTTTAAGGAATTTTAATGATTTTTTAGGCTTTACTGGTTATAGGGTTTCAATTAGTGTAGGTACGATTTGTGCACGTGGGTGATGTTTTGTATTGGATATAAATGGTTTTTCAAGGGTTCAGGGTTAGCTTGGTTGAAAAACTGAATTATTGTTCATAGGTGTTCTTGCTTAGAAATTCTAGGGCCAACTAGTAACAAATGATTTCTGGTGTTTCTCTTTCTAGCTAGGAATTTGAGCATATGGTCGTGGCCTTTTGAATAGACTCGGGACTTCCCACCTTGTACCAATTCAATTTGGCCACAACTTCTTTGTCTATCATTGATTACCAATTTTTGTTGTTACGGTCATTTTATCTTGCGAACTTTGATATTTGGATATGTTTATTTGTGAATGAAGGTTGCGACCAATTACCTTTTGACTTATGATATTATTGATATGCACTAACTTTATTTGTATATGAGATTGTTGATATGCATTAACTTTATGTTTTGGTGGCTTACATCTTTTACACCGCTCCCAGGTTGTAGATGACTCATTCAAGGTACCAAAAAACTTAAAAAAGAAAATTCATGGGTGATAAAATATACTCACTGATCCCATTCCTCAAATATTTAAGTAGGGTGATCTGATTATGTAATTATAACTATGAATGGAGGTTTTGTTGATTGTTTAGATATCTCCCTCTTCTCTATTTTTACATTTCTTACTTTTTTCCTTCGGTTTAATATAATAGCTTTTTAGGAGATCAGTAAGTTTTAATTAATTATATTATTTCATTCCATTTAATTTGTTGTCTCAACTTTACAACTTTGCAATCATGGTGTTTGATATATTGCCAAAAGGACGTGTCGCCCAAAAAATCATATTTGTCCTTTAACCTTTGAGAGGTAGATTTAATTATACAAGAGGTTTTAGGATGTATTACTATGAATTCGGTAATAGTTTGAGGTACATAAAGTTAGGCATATTTGAATGGTCGTTTTGGTAGAAGTGTTTTTTGAATTGTGCGAGTTTAATTATAACAATGCCAGTCAAGCTTATAGGTGGAAATTTATGTTTTGGTCTCCTGCCACACAACATTGCACGATACGATTATAACAATTCATAAATGACACACAACGCATGAAATAGACAAGTATATCGTGTTTGTCCCAAGAAACCCCAACACAAACACACATCTTGAGTGTATTTGACAAAAAATCCTATGAAGTTTTATTTCAATATTCCGAACGCTCAAGTAGTTTAATTTTCCTAATTAACTAATATCAAGCTCCTAATCTTTGTATTTTTCACCCACATTATGATGATATTTATGAGGGTGTGACAAGTACCGATTTATTTTCCTCTCCTTCAAATGATGATTGCTTAATCCAATATGTAATTCTTTTTTATTTTCCCTTATTTCATACTTAATTATGTTTTAGTGCTTTTACAAAATATATGATTTGAAATTTACTTATATTATCATGAGAGTTAATTTCCATATGTACTTCAAAGTCACTATGGCATATTGGGTATAATGCATCGTGTAGATTACAATGTTACATGTTATTGTACACATAATGGTGCTTATCCCCCCACACACCCACACCCATAACCTGAGTAATTGTGTTTTTTCATATATTTATGTTTATGCGTCACATTAAGTAGTATCAGACTCTCTTGTGATTTGGGATGTGGATTTTATGGAAACTAAGGACTTATGAACTTGATAAGACTTTCTATGCTGAAAAGACAAATGTCCCCGTCACCTGTACAATTTTCAATGGTTAATACTATTTATCTTTTGTCAAATGTGCAATCTTTATCATGGAGAGTTCAGTCCAATTATTTGTGAAGACTTATCTATTTATACGTTGTTTATGTTGAATGTTATGTTTGGATATTAATAGGCAACTCCATAGGAAAATTTGTCAGATAAACAAATTAAGGCTCTTATAAATTAAACAAAGTGAACATAAGATGATGGGTCATAAGTTGTGGAAGCAAAGGCTAGAAAAGGATCAACTTTGGAATGTTTTTGTTTGATAAGATATTTGACAGTTGATTAATGGTCGAATAATATATATTTGTTGCTTAAAATTTATATTCCTTAAATATAAATGGCCTTACAAAATGACTCCTTGAACCTTATTATACACGTGTGACTTGGAGTCATCATATGCTCATTACTCATCGAGGATGCCCTCTTCAACACAGTTTGTAGGAGGTTCTTCAATAATTTCTTGAACAGGTTTTTGAGCACTGACTGGAGGTTCTTGAATAGGCTTCTTCATAAACATAGGATTCTTGGAAACTTTAGCTTGAGTTTTTGAGACTTTAGGATTCTTGACGATATAATTATCGATTACATGACCTTTTCTTTGACAGTGGAAGCAATAAAGAAAGGACATTTTCATAAGAAATATATTGTTAAAACCCTTAGCACCTAATCCAATCCAAACTCTGCCAAGGTTTTTGAAGGTGATATCCATCTCTACACAGACTCTAGCTAAGCTAGGTCTATTTAGAGACACAATAGACTTGTCTAATTGAAGGAGAATTTGAGTTAAAGTTTTCTTCATTTTTGTTAAAGTTTGCTTCATTCTTGAATTTCTTCCTTTTGAAGGGGAATTTGTCCAATATACAATTATGATATTCTATGGCATAGATGTAGCCCCAGATTTAGTGCCATAATATTGGTTAAATATCCATATTGTGTCAATTAGTATATAAAAGTGATAGTAAATATCTTTAATAGGTTCTTGAAATGCATCATAGTTTTAATCGTTAGAGAGAATCATAGTGGCTTCGTACATACTCAATGCAGTATATAAAAGAACTTTTTCCCTCACTTATTCAAAGTTTGAGGTGCTGCCAGATTTTTAAGAAAATTCAGTTATTCTGTTTAAATGAGGGAGAAAATCATTGTGTGTATTTTTCCTTAAAATTTTGAGATTTCATCTTGAGTGAACCATGCTTTGTGGCATATGGGAAAACACATTCAGTATCCTGCTTTGTAGATTGCGATTAGGAAAGAATAAAATGTTATGTTTGCATCAAGCAACTGCAATCAATCAATCAGACTGAAAATTCATTATTGATATCCTTAATTGTGCCTTATAAATTGTTCCTTATAATCCATTCTAATGTCATGCATGTGGAATCAATCAGACTGAAAATTCATTATTGATATCCTTAATTACAGGATTAATAAGATCCCTTAGAAATTTATGCTTCCGATCTAGCCTTATAACATTATAGATATCCTTATTCTTGTATAAAATCAGACAGAAAATTCATTGTTGATATCCTTAATCAGACTGAAAATCTTAATGGCAGCATGAAAGGGCGTGTCTTGACTGTTTTGATGAAATGGGATTGGGAAAGCCTCTTGAGGTAATGGATCTTTTACTTAAAATTATACTGTATCTTCAACAATGTCTATGTTATTCTGCATGATACTTTCTATAAGCTTATTACCTTGTCACTTTTTACGGTGATCAAGAATGGGAAAGGAGGTCAACTATATGATTATTATACTTTCTATAAGCGAACTAAACATGTTAATTTGAAATTGCATTTTTGCTAATTTATCCATTTGGTAACGAACTTGTAGGTTCTTTTATTCTGCTTACTGGTATGATTCCAAATGTAGAGAAACTTCATATTCATCATATTTAGATACATAATGATTATGAAAATTTCTGACACTGGTGGTGAAGCTTGGGTTTCTATTTTCAATGATCAAGCAAATGAACTAATTCGATGCATAATAGATGAGCTTGATAAGAAGAAATCAGAAGTCAACCATACATCCATTTAAAACTCACATCCTTTGTCTACTATGATTACATACATATTCATCATGTTATTCAGTATTCTAGTTTTGTAATATGTTTCTCCTATAGTAACTAGTTTTTTATTTTCTTTTTCTGTCTCAGGATTCTGGTAGTTTGGATGGAAAATCAATTCATGAGCACAAAAGGTATATACTGTTCTTTTACTTTCTCGGATTTTTTAATTAAAAATGATGTCTTCTATTGGATAGGTCCTAAAAAATGTTTCCCTTGATGTTGTAGTATTGGGAAGGAATTAAGAACAAGGAGAGTTGTTGAATCTCAATCTTCGACAATGGAGAAGTTTGCTCTTAGAGCACGTCAAACGGCAAATAGGTTTGAATACATGATAAACTGTGCTTTCATCTCAAATTTCATATCTGAATCGCTTATTATCCCTTCGTTTATATTTTCAATATTTCACGAAATTGGAGGAAAAAATTCACGCTAAGGAGGTTGAGATGAGTCAAATCCACGTGAAAACATAGGTAATTCATGTCGTTCTATATATCCCTTGCTTGCTTTAATTATTGGTGTTGAGCAAATGTTATGTTACTTGCTTTAAACAAATAACAGCAACAATAGCTCCCCTCATTAAACTTAAACTGTTAAGCCAGGAAACTGTTTCTCCCTCGGTAAACACTCGCAGCAGCAGCGATTCGCAACAGCAAGCCAGCAACGCCCCTCATCTTTTTTTTTTCTTTCTTTTCTAATGGGCTTAGCCCTTGATTTAATTAAAATAAGGAGAAAAAGCCTCTCCAAGACGGCGCATACAAGAACTAGAGTAAACTAAAGAAAAAGAACAATATTATAGCACTCCATATGCCTTATTGATATGCACTAACTTGGCATCACGAGTGGCAATGATGCTAGCAAAGTGTTTCATGATCTCTGGCTCAACCATTTTGGGATCCAAATCAGAGGTAAGGATGGAGAGTGCCCCTCCCTCAAAAGGTTGTCTAATCTTTCACTCACCCTATCAAATTCTTCATCCGTGAGTTCCAAATTAGATTTTGTGTCTATAAAATGGTAAATATCATCCTTAGGTTCATGGTTGATAGGTCGTTTTTGGGACCTACTTAAGGCAAAGGAAGGCAAAGGAACTGATAGGTCATTTTTGATAATTTTTGGCTTTTCTATAAAGATCATCAAAGTCGATTCCATGAGGTTCGAAGAAGTCATTCCCACTATTATAAACCTCATTTTCATCCATCGCAACCACCAAATCAGGGGCCGAATTTAAACTAGATGCGTAGTTTCCATGGCTACTGTAATTTTTGACATCCTAGGCACATTTCCGAGTCTTGAGAAGGAAAGATAGCCCTCAAAACAGCAGGTGCAGACCTGCTGGTGCATATCTCATCAAGTGAAGGGTTGGGAGTTGTAATAGACCTACTTATTGAAGCAGGAGTCGGACCCACCTTGGAGGCATAAGCAAAGTCACGTGAAGCCTAGTCATTTAAAGACATAAAGTTATGTCTCTCTCTTTATGCTGCTGCCTCGGGCACACATCAGTGCATTGTTGCTGCCTCGGTCTACGCAGTCCATGGCACAGCCATGGAAACCCCCGCTTTCCCTCACCGACTGCTGCTAAACCATGTCTAGGGGCTGCGCAGCTGCTACCATGGGGTGCTAAAACAGGCCGACGGCCCCCTAAAATGTTTTAGCTCCATTTTTGAACCTTCTAGACATATTATCCCATACACCAAGAGTTATTTCCTAGGCAATATGTACCTTCTAAATGCAGCCGTGTGCCCAGAATTTCTATACCTTTCTATACCCGATCTCCTGTCATGCCTTGCTTAATGGTGAATATGTAATATGACGTCATTTACTTGTACTGTTATTGCTTGGTAAACGTGTTATGGTAGTATTTGCAAGTGAGGATTGTATTTTGAGTTTTTTCGAGAGCCATGATGTGGAAAATCAGTGTCGGGGCTTGAGCCTTAGGTCCTTATTTTAGTTTTTTTTTATGCTTCCACCTCACTTAGTCGAGGCTATCTGCCTCAGTGCATATAAGGCTATAGCCTTGGGATTTATCGACATCTGACCTCATGTAAGCATTTGAATATCTCCCCCATGACTATTATTAAATACGATCAGAATATTGAAAGAATTATGATTATACATGATTAATTTCCTAATGAATAACTTGTATTTGTAGGTTCGTTGTTGAGTCATATAGAATCTCTGATTCTTAGATCTTTAAATGAGGATGATGTGCAGCTCCTAAGGTGATTAAGCTTAAACCATGCAGTCATCCACTTCTTGTATCTATATTTTCCTTGCAATTTATTTTCATTTATTGACATTACTTCGATGATTTGTGAACTATCTTTCCAAAGATTAATATAGGATTATTGCTAGTGTGGCCAAATGAAAATGGATGCCTAAGTATTAAGATATACAAGAAAATTAACAACTAGGATTGCAATAAAGTTTCAAGTCAAGCCCAACAACCGTAACACAACAAATAGGTCCTAACTATTTTTACCACTCCACTCCTTTATTCACTTCAGTTAATTTTTCATTTCCTTCTCATGTCTACATTTGTAAATGCATATCTCCACATATAAGGCATTCTCGTCCTGGTCATGCATCACCAAGTGTTGTACAACATCTACTCAATAAGTTTCATCTTCCGTTAGAGGGTGAAAACTCAAAACAACTCTCAAACGGCCTCTTAAGAGGCACGAACACCTCGCACGAGACCAATGTAACTCGTAGAAACTCACCGCGTTGTACCAGGACTTCCGGTTTGAGAATATGACGAGAATTTTCAAATATGTAGACTTAGGTTTAAAAACACATTGTTAGAGTTCGAAAACTCCAAACAACCCCCAAACGACCCTACAAGAGGCACGAACACATCATACGGGACCAATAAAACTTGTAGGAACTGACCACGTAGTCTCGAGACTTCTGGTTTGAGAAAATGACAAGATTTTTCAAACATGTGGACATAGGTTTAAAAACACACCGTTAGAGGGAGAAAACTCAAAAAAACTCCTAAACGGCCCAGTAAGAGGAACGAACACCTCACACGGGACCAATGTAACTCGTACGAACTGACCGTATAGTCTCGGGTCTCCCGGTTTGAGAATATGATGATAATTTAAAAATACGTAGATTAGGCTTGAAAATAAGCCGTTCGAGGGTGAAAACCCAAACCAGCCCCCAAACGTCCCAGTAAGATGCACGAACACCTCGCACAGGACCAATGTAACTCGTACGAACTGATCGCATAGTCCCGGGTCTCCCGGCTTGAGAATATGATGATAATTTCAAAATACGTAGATTAGGCTTGAAAACAAGCCGTTCGAGGGTGAAAACCCAAACCATCCCCCAAACGTCCCCGTAAGATGAACGAACACCTCGCACGGGACCAATGTAACTCGTACGAACTGATCGCATAGTCCCGGGTCTCCCGATTTGAGAATATGATGATAATTTCAAAATACGTAGATTAGGCTTGAAAACAAGCCGTTCGAGGGTGAAAACCCAAACTAGCCCCCAAACGGCCTTTTAAGAGGCACGAACACCTTGCACGGGACTAATGTAACTCGTACGAACTAATCGCGTAGTCCCGAGTCTCCTGATTTGAGAATATAACGATAATTTCAGAAGACGTAGATTAGGCTTGAAAATAAGCCGTTCGAGGGTGAAAACCCAAACTAGCCCCCAAACGACCCCGTAAGAGGCACGAACACCTCGCACTCGCACTGGACCAATATAACTCATACGAACTGATCAGGGAGTCATAACTTGCGTAAGATTTTCAATTTTAGAATATAATAATAATCGCAACTCTTGTATGTTATTTTTTTTAGCTCGAGTAAGCTTTTTTTTGTAAATTACTGGGTTACTAATATCTTCTCTTTTTTGTATCCTATTTTTTTTTGCAGGATAACATTTTATCGTTGGCATTTATTCACGTGGAACACACAGAGAACTCAATGGTTTACAACAAGGGGTTTATTCATGATTCTATTTTTTGTGTTATGGTCGTGCGGACTTTTTTAGTTTTATTGTTAACTTTTATGGCCGTGCGGGCTTTTGTAAGTTAATTGTTATATTTTATGGCCGTGCGGGATTTATGTTACGCAGATTTTGTATTAGCAGGTTTTGGAATGTCCAGAAAATAGAAAAAATTATGCCCAATATTTTTTTGTCTGTGAACTATTAAAGTCTTGTAATATTTTGAAGTTTTTATGTATATTAGTTTATCAACAACATACAATATTTTCAATTTGTGAATTTTCGTGCTTTCAAATAATTAATTTTTTTTCTTTTTATAAAAAATTTGGCACAGTTCAAGACCGTGCCAAAAGTGTATCAAATTTTAGCACGGTTTTGAACTGTGCCAATTTTTTTTAAACTCTGCTCAATCTGGCACAGTTAAAAACTGTGCCAAAAGTGTGCCAGAAGTATTACTATTTGGTCAAATCTGGCACACTTTTAAACCGTGCCAGAAAAAAATGACCATTTTGGAACACCTGATTCTGACATAGTTCAAAACCGTGCCAGATTCCTATTTTTAGTGTAGTGAACTAACTAATTTTTACATGTTATACTAACTGTGACAATTGCCCCGTCCTTCGAAAAACTTTATCCTTAAGGGTCGAAGTGAGGAAAATGTTGTTGGATGAAATCCCAATCCTCCCAAGTCGCATCTTCTGGAATTGAATTTCACCACTGGATTAGCACTTCAGCTATGGGTTTATTTCCTCGTTTGATGATTCTTTGATCTTTAATTCCAACTGGCTCTACTTGCAGCTGGACATCCAACCCTACTAAAGGTTGTTGGGGAGATGGCATAGTGTTATGGACAAACTTTTTCTTAAGTTGAGAGTTATGGAACACCGAATGACTTTTGTTGCCTTCTTGTAATTGCATCTTGTATGGAACTTGACCAACCTTTGAAATGATTGGGAAATGGGACATGGTACTTTATTGCTAGATTTATATTGTGCCTAAAAGTCACTAAAGTTTGCCTATAAGGATCTATCCTCATAGAGACTCAATCACGCGCTACAAAGTGTAGTTCAGTCCTATTTTTATCTTTATATTTCTTTATTCAGTGTTGGACTTGGATCAAATTATCTCATAGTAGATGGTTCAAAAAGATATTTTCATTCATTGACATCTCCACTGCCATAATAGTTGTGTTCATAGCTATGGCCATTGCCCATTGAGGTAAGAGAAAATCATAGAGGTATTGGAAGGGTGTAAGCTTCATGATGGAATGGAAGTTGATGTTTGTGAGTGAAAATTATCACAATAAATGAATCTAAGAAATTAAATCCAAACTATGAATAAAACAGTCTTACAACATAGACAAAATTCGTGATTCGGAAATTGCCTATGTCCATCGTGTGTTTTTGCTTTTTTAGTACTTCTTTATGATTCGATATCAAGAAGTTGCATGTCCCGTTTTTCCTAGGGTGAGAGTTACATTTATAAAGGTGGAAGAGGCAAAATCATGTTGAACTCATTTTAGGTGTTGATCGAGTCGCTTCTTGATTCATGTTAATCTCCTTTGAGATCTTTGCTTGTTGAATTTATCTATATTTTTTTATGACGTCCCTCGTCTGTTATTTATTGGGCTGGCCTTATTTCTAGATCTGGACCTAACTGGGTCATTAGGTTTGGGATGTCCCTCATATGTTTGGGCCATTTTATAATTTTAAAAAAATTGCCTTTTTCTTCAAGTAGAACTATCGTCCATTGTGAACTTTTCTCTTCAACTTTCCATACTTATGCCATGTTTTATTCCTTTCAATTCAACTCTAGGAAGGTTATTTTGGCAGCTACTGAGAGCGAACTGTATAGGAGTAATGTTCAATTATATGGGGTAGATTATGAAGAACTTGATGAAGAGGAACTGAAAGAATTGTTCAGTGTGGGCGTCTCTAATCAAGTAAAGGAAGCATATCTCCATTCACACAGATTGTTTAGTCAAGCAGTGGCGACCAATGATTCTTATTATGGAATGATACTTCAGATACAGAAAGGCCATAAAAAAGAACTTATCAGTATGTCAGTTGACTATGAAAAGAAGTTTGACCTTCTCAGTAGTGACAATGGTTTTGACAAGAAACTGCAAGACATATCCTCGACATTTGCTAAAAATGAGTTTGTTGTGGAATTCAAGGTGAAAAGTGTCCGGGAGGTAGCTAGTTTAATGGAACAAGAGAATAATATGCTGAGGGATGAACTAGAGGATTTAAAGAAGTTTTCTAATGCCGATCAAAGTGAGGTTGCATCATTTTTAGAGAAAGAAAATGCTCGACTGAAGGAGGAAATAGAGAGGTTAAAAAGGTCTAAAAGTGTTGAGTCATCCAGGCAAGTTATTATTGCTCATCCGTTTATTAAAGAAGAGAGAAAAAAAATACTTTGGCTGACCAAGCCAATATGATAAAGAACCAATCTACCATCATCAAAAGATTGAATAAGAAAGTTGATCATCTCTCTAATCAATTCCATAAGCAGGCATGCACTCTTTGGATGAATAGTTCTGATGAAGAATTGGCACACATGGGTGAAGATCTAGAATAAGCCCGAAGAGAGGATTATAAGTGGGGATGTGTCAGATAAAGATCACTTATGGTATTGGCATGATCCAGGGTGCTTGGATAAACCTACTCCTCCATTCAAACTGGACACTAAGTGGATTCCTAACGATGTAATATCCATTAATCTGGTTGGAAAGTACCTGGGAAATTATCACCTTCATGGGGATGATGCATTTAGTCGGACTTTGCACTTGGTAGATAAACCTAGTTCCAATAGGCAAACCATGCTTAGAGAGTTAGGGTCCACTGTTCTTCCTTCAGTTTTGGATGTTCCTCCTACAAGGATAGAGAATGCATTTTGCAAACGTCCCGCCATATGAGAAGCTTTTACTATTTCCTTGTAATAATCAGTTTTGATGAGCATTGTCTTATAATAATTCAAGGATAATGAAATTTTTTAATACAAAAATTTCTTGTTCTATTATATGACTATAGCCTACCACTAGTTTAGTCTTACGATTGAGTGTTCAGTCTTTGGCTGACAAAAGCACTTTAATGGTTACCAGTTCGAACGAACATAAGTTACCCGGCCTTAGGTTCTACTAACATGTTTATGGTTGCTCAAACTAATCTTATCATTTTGACCAAGTGTTTACGTTAGTTACCATTAGCAACCAAATGTTTTAGGATTTTTCCTTAATTCGGTCTGGTAAAACTTCTTGTTCTTGACGTTAAGGAGCCATATATGAAGTTTTAGGCTTGAAATTTTTTATTCGTGGCTTGTCAAAGATGAAGCCATATTTGAAGTTTTGAATTTTTTAGACTAATGTACATTTAGTTAGTCATTAGCTTATTCTTTTGTTTTCTATGAATTGTTGCAAACTTCTGTATTTGTCATATCGTCTCGTATAGGCAACACAATCTACTTTTGTGGTTGGCCAGTATTATCCTAGGTGGCCATTCGCCTGACCAATGACCTTCCTACCGAATGAGCTACACAAGATCCTTCGTGTACTTCTTTTATCAGATCTTGTACTTTGATAGGATGGATACATCTGAGTAGCGAGACAATGAATCCACTTTTATATAGGACTCATCCTTCCACGACGTAGCTGACTACTTTATACTTTAACTTTATAGCTTCTTCTGGGTCGTCTAGTAGGATGCCTTCCTCAATATAATCCTTGATAAGATCATCCATAATGGACCAAAATCTAGTGCGATCAAGTTGATGCTTCTGTTCATGAGGACTTCTACCAAAATGGTCCTCCTATTAAGTTATTATCGCAGAAGCGAGTTGAGCGAGTGCATCTCCTTAGGCGATGTCAATCCTTCAAATTCTGATCGTATGTAACTTGGATATTCTATCTTATGCCTTGTCTAAGTACCTTGTCATAAATTCTCCTTTGATCCCATATACTCCCAAAACTTTATTGATAATAAATTGGGAGTCATTATAAGCCAGTACCTGTTTGGAGCCCAAGGATAGTGCTAATTCAAACCTTGTGATCAGCGTCTCATATTTTACTTCATTGTTGTAAGATTTGAATTAAAATTCGAGCGCATACTCCACGTCTATATCATCCGAGGTATTAATTATCAGCTTTACGCCACTTCTCTTGGTGCATGACAACTCATCTATATATATCTCTCACATGGGCAAACCCTCCTTAAAATCCTTCTAACCAAGGATCCATAATTAAATATTTTTTGGCTTTGCTCCAGGTAGCGTGCACTAGTTTCTCGCGCAATAGATGTCTCTGGTATGTATTCCTCTTGATTGTTCATCTCAGTCATAGAGCTATCTTCTAGAGAAGTCTTCTGAGTTGGATATATTACGAACCTCTCTTTCGAAGAAGTATGCTTGGTTATTTTTTCTACAGAGCTATTTCCCGTAGGAGTCTGCTCGATAGGTTTTTCTTCATAAGTAAACTCATCTATCAAGTCTACTGCTTCCTAGCCTTTCAATACTGTTCTGGGTCATAGTGTATATCATACTCTCCAAGCTCTACAGCTTATGTCGTTAATCTCCCTGGCTTCTCTGGTTGTGCTTGGTGCAATGGCAAGTTAGCGTAACCCACTATAGAATGGGCATAAAAATATGGTTTCATTCTTCACGAGGCCTCAATGAGAGTCTAAAGCAATCATTTCTAGATGTGGGTAATGAATTTATGTTCCTCGAAAGGCCTTACTAGTATAATAGACTAGTTTTTGCACTATATTCTCTAGTCGGATAAGTGCCAAGATAACTGTCAACTCAGATACCGCCAGGTATAAATATAGTTTCTCTCTCATGAGTGGTTGGGAAAGCACTAGTGGAGATCCTAAATATTTATTCAATTCTAAAAACTCAATCTCACATTCTTTATTCCACTTAAAATTCTTTCTTATCACCTTTAATAAGGGGAGGCTCTGTTAGTAGCTCAAGAGATAAACCTGTTGAGGGATGCTACTCTTTGAGTCAAATTTTGCACGACCTTGTTATTTATAGGAGACTACATATTTATCAGAACTTGAATTTTATCTGAATTAGCTTTAATACCTTTTTGGTTTACTATTAATCCCAAGAACATTCCTTAATGTACGATGAACACACACTTGGTCGGATTGAGCATCATATGGTGCTTCTCCACTAGCCTTTGGTACGTCGCTCTAACATTTTTGAACACAAAGGGTATAACTTTGTAACAATAGGTACCTGATGAATGAAATTTTCTCCTTGTCCTCTAGTTTTATCTTGATTTTATTGTACCCCGAGTAGGCATCCATAAAACTGAGTAATTCATGCTCGGAATTGGAATCGAGCAGTTGTTCAATCCTAGGCAAGGGGAAATGATCCTTTAGATAAGCCTTGTTGAGGCCATTCATTCTAGATATTTAACATCCTTAATGAAACTTTCTTTCTGTACCTTCTCTACTTCTTATTGGATGTCCATGTTCTTCTCGAGGTTGAATACACGTCATTTTTATTTGATCGGCTTGGCATCCTTGACAATGTTTAGTTCGTGGCATATGAACCTTGGGTCAATCTGTAGTATGTCTTCGTGGCTCCAAGCGAACACATTCTTCTGTTTTTGAGGAAGTTTATTAACTTATGATTAAGGCATGGATCCATGGATGAGACGATATGTGTTGTCCTTTCTGGGTGCTCGTCGTTAAGGACTATAGTCTCCATTGTCTCAACAACTTATCCCTTGACTAAGTTAGCCTCCTCGCATAGATCTATAGTTTCAATTTGGTAGGTAATTATAACCATATGCACTTCTTCCTGGTCTACTGAGGTGCAATAGCACTCCCTGACTTCAACCTGGAATCTAATAATAACACCAACCCCATACTGTGTAGGGAACTTTAGGCACTAGTGTACAGTGGATGGAACAGCTTCAAAAAATTTTGTGCCAATTCTGTCGAAGATGATGTTATGGGTTGACTGGACGTTCTTATTTAGGATGAAAAATTATTCCTCTCAGTCTAGCTGATCGACCAAATGCCAATTATGACTTTTAATTTGACTCTTACCAAACGATCCACTTTTTCTTTAAAGAAACCTATGAGGGGCCTATGATACGGCTCCAATTTGTCGTCACATAATCACAGTCCTTTGAAGAAGTCATAAAACATGACGTCAGCTAAGCTTCCATTGTCCACTAATATTCGGGTGACTTTAGCTTCATGCACCATCAACGTGATAGCTATAGGATCATCGTGAGGATAAAGCAACCCAGAGAGGTCCTTTGGAGAATCCTATCACCAACCTTTCTTTTTTTACTTTCCTTGGTCAATTCTCACCATCATCGGACAAATTGATTTGCCGAATGTAGGATCATGCTTTGGCTACATTAAAGTATGCTTTTCTCTTATCTATTTCATAACCTCCACCAATGTCACCACCTGTAATGAAATGACAACCAAAATAAATCATTTTTACCTTATATATAGGATTTCTAGGTCTCTTCGACCGATTTAGATCATCCTCGATGTCATCATCTTTGCCTCTTTTTCTTTCATCTCCTTCGTTATAAGGAGATTTTGATCATCTCTGGACTTCTAGCTCTTCTGATCTTCCTTCTTTGTCAATGAATTTGGAGAGTTTTCCCCTTTGGATCAGACTTTCTATTTCATTCTTCAAGGCTATACAAATGTTTATGTTATGCCCATGGTCTTTGTGGAATTCAAAATACTTGGATTTATCCCTTCTATTTGGGGGTGACTTCAGATGCCTGTGCCATTTTAAATCCCTACTTGCTCAAATTTTCTCCAAAATATTATCTATGCCAACTGTCAGAGGAGTATACTCATCATACTTCTTGGGTTTCTCTACTTTCTTATATTTTTTCTCTTTCTTCTCGAAGCTTTTATTATTTTCAGTCTTAGTGTCATGATATTGTTTCGTAACCATGGCTTCCTCAAAATTCAGGATTTTTTATGCTTTGTCCATTGATTTGGTCATGGTTTTAGGGGGATCTTTCTCTAGGTCATAATATAACTTCTTAATTAGTAGACTGATCATTAATGTAGTGATTGTTTTCTTTTCTTCATAGTCTATAACTTTCAGTATTCTGTTGTTAAAGCGAGTGATGTATTCCCGCATGGTTTCTCTCGGTCTCTTGCAAACACTTAACAAATGAGCTACCCTTTTGATTGGTTTGGCTCCAAAGAAAAAGTTACTGATGAATAGCTTCTCGAGCTGTTGAAAGCTGTATATATGTCCTCGCGAGAAGTTATTATACTAAATAATTGTCGACATAGTAATAGTGTTGGAAAATGACCGACAATGTATCTCCTCTTGAACTGGGTATATGTCGATGGCAGATTGATATTGTTCAACGTGTAGGACTGGATCAGTTTTTCCATCATACTTGGGAGTGACCACAAGTGGCTTAAACTTGGCAGGTGTAGGGAAGTTCCCAATAATTAGGATAAAAGGTGGCCCCTTCACAAAACTCTTGTGCAAGGGGTTTTTGGATTTGGACATCTCTCCAAACAATCTTCCAACTGTTGAATAGAACCTTTTGTAAGGACATAAATTTCCAATTGAGTCCATGTATTGTTTTTACTTAATTTCGTGAACAAAACTATGTTTGTAATATGTCATAGGGAGATTTTTATTTTGTCACGATCCCACTTGGTCTATGACGTATTGAAGAAAATTGAAGACGTTGCGGCAAAGCTTCAAAGATTTAATTATGTCGAAGTTTAATTGGTGCAAGTTTACTCGTCTTCAAGTTAATTGCATTCCGAGATCACTTAGGTATGAATGCATATAATTAATGGTGCTCAAAATTATTTTTATAAAAGATAAGGATGTATTTTTATAATGAAAAATGTTTTTAAATATTTTTAAAAGTGTTTTTAGTGTTTACACTACGTTTTAATTCTGATATACTCGAAATAGAGTTTGACTTATTTGGATCTCCTTTAAAAGAGACATTTTGAACTAAAAGTCAAAAAGTCAAACTGACACGTCAGCTCGCTCAAACGACATAAGGATCTCGCTCAAAGGGGATGCCTATGTCGCGCGAACGACGTGGCCTTGTCGTTCGAGCGACACGTTTTTTGAGGCGGTACTAAATTGTTATTTAAAGCGTGTTTCTATCAGATTTTCATAAGTGTGCATTCTGGAAAACAGTATTCGAACCAGAAACTTGTTTGCACATGTTTTCTAAGGTTTAAAAAGCATAAACACATCCTTAGAGTTTGCAAAGATCCGAGTTATCATTCTTATATGTTTAAGTGATCTTATGGCACCAAAGAAGTTTGTTCTTTCGCCATACACATGCCTTCCGTTGTTCAAACGGAATTAATATTTTTCGGGAGGCATGTTCACTTTGGAGGGTCCACCGTTGATCTTTCAAAATCAAATCCCTTTTTGGGTGGACCCTCAACTATTTAGACTTCTAGTGTATAGTTAGTGTGAAGCCTAAATAGTAGGTTGTAAATAGTTAGCTTTTTAATTTTCTTTCTTTCCTATTTTTTTTCTTTCCTTTTAATTTAGTCTAGTGTAATTAGTTAACTTTTTGTTATTTGTTTTTGTTATGCTCGGTACTAACTTGTTTTGTAATTTTCATTGGACTCGTGCTTATGGAGATCTCTCCAATTTTGGGTAATATCGTTCTTTTCCTCTCTTTGTGTTGTGTTCTTAATGCGCATTGAGGACAATGCAACATTTAAGTTAGGGGGTGTAGGATATTCTATCCATTTCATGTGTAGTCCATTTATTTGCTCACATTTAGTTACTTAGTATGCCTTTTTGTGAAAAATTTGAAAATTTTCAAAAATATTTTATTTCTTTTTTCTCCTTTGTTGGGCATTTTGCCTTGTTTTCGATGATAAATTTCAATAATTGCCCGATCCAATAGACAACTCAATGATGCATGTTCTCGATTTTAGAAGTTATTAGACTTTAGTCCTCAAATCATTGATATTGTGAATAACTTCATGAATTAAACTTTATCCCATGAGCATATGCACTTTCCTGGTTCTATTGATTTGGTTTAAGATTTTTATAACTCGGTAATCTTTTGTTGCATTGTATATACTTACACCGAGTAAGCTTTGTACCTTTCGTCGTTTGTGAGTTTGTATACACCATTCTTTTCTCATTGAAAACGTTGAATTCGTTGGTAATCTCTCTAATCTTTCATTTGACTGTTCATTAATCGAGTTCATGCTTGAAATGTGTTACTTGATCATGATTTTCATATATTGTTTTGACTTGAGAATTGCGTAAACTTTGTGAAATGATCATAGGCCCTCTTTGTTATATCACCCATATTAGCACTACACCAAAACTGGCGATTGGTCACGGCCAAAATCCCTGACAAAAACTGTGGGTCGCGGACTTTGGCCGTGACCATTTCTGGCGTGACCATTTTCGTGGGTCGCGGCCCAAGTCCGTGACCAAAAAATGGTCACGGCCAAGAGAGGTCACGGCAAATGGTCGCGGACTTTGGCCGTGACCCATGCCGTGACGGGTCGCGGCTCTAATCCGTGACCCATAACCGTGACAAATTGGTCGCGGCCAAAGTCCGCGACCCATGTGCGTGACAAAAAAAAATTAAAAAAATTGGTCGCGGCCCTTGTCCATGACCCACAACCGTGACAAATTGGTCGCGGCCAAAGTCCGCGACCCTTGTGCGTGACAAAAAAAAATTAAAAAAATTAGTCGCGGCCCTTGTCCATGACCCACGACCGTGACAAATTGATCGCGGACTTTGGTCGCGACCCATGTGCGTGACAAAAAAAAATTAAAAAAATTGGTCGCGGCCCTAGTCCGCGACCCATTACCGTGACAAAAAATAAAAAAAAATGGTCGCGGACTTTGGCCGCGACCATTTTTAAGCGCGACAAAAAACAAATGGTCATGGACAAATTCCATGACCATATTTATCTGTAATTTAAAAAAAATGTATTTTTTTTGTCCAATCCTAAAATTGGGGTTCCTGTGAGTGCATCATCGGTTGCTACGAGGTGTTACAAATATTTATTATGGGCAAAACAATAAAAAAAAATCACAAATTGCGAATTGAGAATGTTGTTAATAAACAAATATATATACAAACTTAAAAATATTACACGTCTTAATAATTCACAGACCAAAAAAAAATTGGGCAAAGTTTCCTCTATTTTCTTGACATTCAAAAACCTGTAAATGAAAAACCTGCTTATTATAAAGCCCGCACGGCTATAAAATTCAACAATCAAATTATAAAAGCCCGCACGGCCATAAAACTAAACAATAAAAGCCTGCACGGCTATAACACATAAAAAACATTATCCGGAATGTCCACAACATATAAATAATCATCATGTTGTAAACCATTGCCTCCTTCATTTGATCCACGTGCAAAAATCCTACAAATGATAGGATACAAAAAACAAAAGTATCAGTAACCAAGTAGTTTTACAAAAAAATTATTCAAGCTGAAAAATTGCATATATGAGTTAAAATTATCAAGTAACCAAGAAGAAATATAAAAATTAAGTGTGGAAATAAGCAAATTACTACGTTGGTCCCGTGGGAGGAGTTGGTGCCACATCGGGGGCTGTTTCGAGTTCTCACCCCCTAACGCCAAGTTTTTAAGCCTAAGTGTGGAAATAAGCAAATTACCATCGTACTCTCAAACCGGGAGACCCGCGGCTGCGAGGTCAGTTCCTACGAGTTACGTTGGTCCCGTGGGAGGTGTTGGTGCCACCCACGGGGCCGTTCGGGGGCTGTTTCGAGTTCTCACCCTCTAACGCCATGTTTTTAAGCCTAAGTGTGGAAATAAGCAAATTACCGTCGTACTCTCAAACCGGGAAACCCACGGCTGCGGGGTCAGTTCCTACGAGTTACGTTGGTCCCGTGGGAGGTGTTGGTGCCACCCACGGGGCCGTTCGGGGGCTGTTTCGAATTCTCACCCTCTAACGCCATGTTTTTAAGCCTAAGTGTGAAAATAAGAAAATTACCGTCGTACTCTCAAACCGGGACACCCGCGGCTACGGGGTCAGTTACTACGAGTTACGTTGGTCCCGTGGGAGGTGTTGGTGCCACCCACGGGGCCGTTCGGGGGCTGTTTCGAGTTATCACCCTCTAACGCCATGTTTTGAAGCCTAAGTGTGGAAATAAGCAAATTACCGCCGTACTCTCAAACCGGGACACCCGCGGCTGCGGGGTCAGTTCCTACGAGTTACGTTGGTCCCATGGGAGGTGTTGGTGCCACCCACGGGGCCGTTCGGGGGCTGTTTCGAGTTCTCACCCTCTAACACCATGTTTTCAAGCCTAAGTGTGGAAATAAGCAAATTACTGCCGTACTCTCAAACCGGGACACCCGCGGCTGCAAGGTCAGTTCCTACGAGTTACGTTGGTCCCGTGGGAGGTGTTGGTGCCATCCACGGGGCCGTTCGGGGGCTGTTTCGAGTTCTCACCCTCTAACGCCATGTTTTTAAGCCTAAGTGTGGAAATAAGCAAATTACCGTCGTACTCTCAAACCGGGACACCCGCGGCTGCGGGGTCAGTTCCTACGAGTTATGTTGGTCCCGTGGGAGGTGTTGGTGCCACCCACGGGGCCGTTTGGGGGCTGTTTCGAGTTCTCACCCTCTAACGCCATGTTTTTAAGCCTAAGTGTGGAAATAAGCAAATTACCGTCGTACTCTCAAACCGGGACACCCGCTGCTACGGGGTCAGTTCCTACGAGTTACGTTGGTCCCGTGGGAGGTGTTGGTGCCACCCAAGGGGCCGTTCGGGGGCTGTTTCGAGTTCTCACCCTCTAACGCCATGTTTTTAAGCCTAAGTGTGGAAATAAGCAAATTACGGTCGTACTCTCAAACCGGGACACCCGCGGCTGCGGGGTCAGTTCCTACGAGTTACGTTGGTCCCGTGGGAGGTGCTGGTGCCACCCACGGGGCCGTTCGGGGGCTGTTTCGAGTTCTCACCCTCTAACACCCTGTTTTCAAGCCTAAGTGTGGAAATATGCAAATTACCGTCGTACTCTCAAACCGGGACACCCGCGGCTGCGGGGTCAGTTCCTACGAGTTATGTTGGTCCCGTGGGAGGTGTTGGTGCCATCCACGGGGCCGTTCGGGGGCTGTTTCGAGTTCTCACCCTCTAACGCCATGTTTTCAAGCCTAAGTGTGGAAATAAGCAAATTACCATCGTACTCTCAAACCGGGACACCCGTGGCTGCGGGATCAGTTCCTACGAGTTACGTTGGTCCTATGGGAGGTGTCGGTGCCACCCACGGGGCCGTTCGGGGGCTGTTTCGAGTTCTCACCCTCTAACGCCATGTTTTTAAGCCTAAGTGTGAAAATAAGCAAATTACCGTCGTACTCTCAAACCGGGACACCCGCGGCTGCGGGGTCAGTTCCTACGAGTTACGTTGGTCCCGTGGGAGGTGTTGGTGCCACCCACGGGACCGTTCGGGGGCTGTTTCGAGTTCTCACCCTCTAACGCCATGTTTTTAAGCCTAAGTGTGGAAATTAGCAAATTACCGTCGTACTCTCAAACCGGGAGACCCGTGGCTGCGGGGTCAGTTCCTACGAGTTACGTCGGTCCCGTGGGTGGTGTTGGTGCCACCCACGGGGCCGTTCGGGGGCTGTTTCGAGTTCTCACCCTCTAACGCCATGTTTTTAAGCCTAAGTGTGGAAATAAGCAAATTACTGTCGTACTCTCAAACCGGGAGACCCGCGGCTGCGGGGTCAGTTCCTACGAGTTACGTTGGTCCCGTGGGAGGAGTTGGTGCCACCCACGGGGCCGTTCGGGGGCTGTTTCGAGTTCTCACCCTCTAACGCCATGTTTTTAAGCCTAAGTGTGGAAATAAGCAAATTACCGTCGTACTGTCAAACCGGGAGACCCGCGGCTGCGGGGTCAGTTCCTACGAGTTACGTTGGTCCCGTGGGAGGTGTTGGTGCCACCCACGGGGCCGTTCGGGGGCTGTTTCGAGTTCTCACCCTCTAACGCCATGTTTTTAAGCCTAAGTGTGGAAATAAGCAAATTACCGTCGTACTCTCAAACCGGGAAACCCACGGCTGCGGGGTCAGTTCCTACGAGTTACGTTGGTCCCGTGGGAGGTGTTGTTGCCACCCACGGGGCCGTTCGGGGGCTGTTTCGAATTCTCACCCTCTAACGCCATGTTTTTAAGCCTAAGTGTGGAAATAAGAAAATTACCATCGTACTCTCAAACCGGGACACCCGCGGCTACGGGGTCAGTTCCTACGAGTTACGTTGGTCCCGTGGGAGGTGTTGGTGCCACCCACGGGGCCGTTCGGGGGCTGTTTCGAGTTCTCACCCTCTAACGCCATGTTTTGAAGCCTAAGTGTGGAAATAAGCAAATTACCGCCGTACTCTCAAACCGGGACATCCGCGGCTGCGGGGTCAGTTCCTACGAGTTACGTTGGTCCCGTGGGAGGTGTTGGTGCCACCCACGGGGCCGTTCGGGGGCTGTTTCGAGTTCTCACCCTCTAACGCCATGTTTTCAAGCCTAAGTGTGGAAATAAGCAAATTACTGTCGTACTCTCAAACCGGGACACCCGCGGCTGCAAGGTCAGTTCCTACGAGTTACGTTGGTCCCGTGGGAGGTGTTGGTGCCATCCACGGGGCCGTTCGGGGGCTGTTTCGAGTTCTCACCCTCTAACGCCACGTTTTTAAGCCTAAGTGTGGAAATAAGCAAATTACCGTCGTACTCTCAAACCGGGATACCCGCGGCTGCGGGGTCAGTTCCTACGAGTTACGTTGGTCCCGTGGGAGGTGTTGGTGCCACCCACGGGGCCGTTCGGGGGCTGTTTCGAGTTCTCACCCTCTAACGCCATGTTTTCAAGCCTAAGTGTGGAAATAAGCAAATTACCGTCGTACTCTCAAACCGGGACACCCGCGGCTGCGGGGTAAGTTCCTACGAGTTACGTTGGTCCCGTGGGAGGTGTTGGCGCCACCCACGGGGCCGTTCGGGGGTTGTTTCGAGTTGTCACCCTCTAACGCCATGTTTTTAAGCCTAAGTGTGGAAATAAGCATATTACCGTCGTACTCTCAAACCGGGACACCCGCGGCTGCGGGGTCAGTTCCTACGAGTTACGTTGGTCCCGTGGGAGGTGTTGGTGCCACCCACGGGACCGTTCGGGGGCTGTTTCGAGTTCTCACCCTCTAACTCCATGTTTTTAAGCCAAAGTGTGGAAATAAGCAAATAACTGTCGTACTCTCAAATCGGGAGACCCGCGGCTGCGGGGTCAGTTCCTACGGGTTACGTTGGTCCCGTGGGAGGTGTTGGTGCCACCCATGGGGCCGTTCGGGGGCTGTTTTGAGTTCTCACCCTCTAACGCCATGTTTTTAAGCCTAAGTGTGGAAATAAGCAAATTACCATCGTACTCTCAAATCGGGAGACCCGCGGCTGCGGAGTCAGTTCCTACGAGTTACGTTGGTCCCGTGGGAGGTGTTGGTGCCACCCAAGGGGCCGTTCGGGGGCTGTTTCGAGTTCTCACCCTCTAACGCCATGTTTTTAAGCCTAAGTGTGGAAATAAGCAAATTACCGTCGTACTCTCAAACCGGGAAACCCACGGCTGCGAGGTCAGTTCCTACGAGTTACGTTGGTCCCGTGGGAGGTGTTGGTGCCACCCACGGGGCCGTTCGGGGGCTGTTTCGAGTTCTCACCCTCTAACACCATGTTTTCAAGCCTAAGTGTGGAAATAAGCAAATTACTGCCGTACTCTCAAACCGGGACACCCGCGGCTGCAAGGTCAGTTCCTACGAGTTACGTTGGTCCCGTGGGAGGTGTTGGTGCCATCCACGGGGCCGTTCGGGGGCTGTTTCGAGTTCTCACCCTCTAACGCCATGTTTTTAAGCCTAAGTGTGGAAATAAGCAAATTACCGTCGTACTCTCAAACCGGGACACCCGCGGCTGCGGGGTCAGTTCCTACGAGTTATGTTGGTCCCGTGGGAGGTGTTGGTGCCACCCACGGGGCCGTTTGGGGGCTGTTTCGAGTTCTCACCCTCTAACGCCATGTTTTTAAGCCTAAGTGTGGAAATAAGCAAATTACCGTCGTACTCTCAAACCGGGACACCCGCTGCTACGGGGTCAGTTCCTACGAGTTACGTTGGTCCCGTGGGAGGTGTTGGTGCCACCCAAGGGGCCGTTCGGGGGCTGTTTCGAGTTCTCACCCTCTAACGCCATGTTTTTAAGCCTAAGTGTGGAAATAAGCAAATTACGGTCGTACTCTCAAACCGGGACACCCGCGGCTGCGGGGTCAGTTCCTACGAGTTACGTTGGTCCCGTGGGAGGTGCTGGTGCCACCCACGGGGCCGTTCGGGGGCTGTTTCGAGTTCTCACCCTCTAACACCCTGTTTTCAAGCCTAAGTGTGGAAATATGCAAATTACCGTCGTACTCTCAAACCGGGACACCCGCGGCTGCGGGGTCAGTTCCTACGAGTTATGTTGGTCCCGTGGGAGGTGTTGGTGCCATCCACGGGGCCGTTCGGGGGCTGTTTCGAGTTCTCACCCTCTAACGCCATGTTTTCAAGCCTAAGTGTGGAAATAAGCAAATTACCATCGTACTCTCAAACCGGGACACCCGTGGCTGCGGGATCAGTTCCTACGAGTTACGTTGGTCCTATGGGAGGTGTCGGTGCCACCCACGGGGCCGTTCGGGGGCTGTTTTGAGTTCTCACCCTCTAACGCCATGTTTTTAAGCCTAAGTGTGAAAATAAGCAAATTACCGTCGTACTCTCAAACCGGGACACCCGCGGCTGCGGGGTCAGTTCCTACGAGTTACGTTGGTCCCGTGGGAGGTGTTGGTGCCACCCACGGGACCGTTCGGGGGCTGTTTCGAGTTCTCACCCTCTAACGCCATGTTTTTAAGCCTAAGTGTGGAAATTAGCAAATTACCGTCGTACTCTCAAACCGGGAGACCCGTGGCTGCGGGGTCAGTTCCTACGAGTTACGTCGGTCCCGTGGGTGGTGTTGGTGCCACCCACGGGGCCGTTCGGGGGCTGTTTCGAGTTCTCACCCTCTAACGCCATGTTTTTAAGCCTAAGTGTGGAAATAAGAAAATTACTGTCGTACTCTCAAACCGGGAGACCCGCGGCTGCGGGGTCAGTTCCTACGAGTTACGTTGGTCCCGTGGGAGGAGTTGGTGCCACCCACGGGGCCGTTCGGGGGCTGTTTCGAGTTCTCACCCTCTAACGCCATGTTTTTAAGCCTAAGTGTGGAAATAAGCAAATTACCGTCGTACTGTCAAACCGGGAGACCCGCGGCTGCGGGGTCAGTTCCTACGAGTTACGTTGGTCCCGTGGGAGGTGTTGTTGCCACCCACGGGGCCGTTCGGGGGCTGTTTCGAATTCTCACCCTCTAACGCCATGTTTTTAAGCCTAAGTGTGGAAATAAGAAAATTACCATCGTACTCTCAAACCGGGACACCCGCGGCTACGGGGTCAGTTCCTACGAGTTACGTTGGTCCCGTGGGAGGTGTTGGTGCCACCCACGGGGCCGTTCGGGGGCTGTTTCGAGTTCTCACCCTCTAACGCCATGTTTTGAAGCCTAAGTGTGGAAATAAGCAAATTACCGCCGTACTCTCAAACCGGGACATCCGCGGCTGCGGGGTCAGTTCCTACGAGTTACGTTGGTCCCGTGGGAGGTGTTGGTGCCACCCACGGGGCCGTTCGGGGGCTGTTTCGAGTTCTCACCCTCTAACGCCATGTTTTCAAGCCTAAGTGTGGAAATAAGCAAATTACTGTCGTACTCTCAAACCGGGACACCCGCGGCTGCAAGCTCAGTTCCTACGAGTTACGTTGGTCCCGTGGGAGGTGTTGGTGCCATCCACGGGGCCGTTCGGGGGCTGTTTCGAGTTCTCACCCTCTAACGCCACGTTTTTAAGCCTAAGTGTGGAAATAAGCAAATTACCGTCGTACTCTCAAACCGGGACACCCGCGGCTGCGGGGTCAGTTCCTACGAGTTACGTTGGTCCCGTGGGAGGTGTTGGTGCCACCCACGGGGCCGTTCGGGGGCTGTTTCGAGTTCTCACCCTCTAACGCCATGTTTTCAAGCCTAAGTGTGGAAATAAGCAAATTACCGTCGTACTCTCAAACCGGGACACCCGCGGCTGCGGGGTAAGTTCCTACGAGTTACGTTGGTCCCGTGGGAGGTGTTGGCGCCACCCACGGGGCCGTTCGGGGGTTGTTTCGAGTTGTCACCCTCTAACGCCATGTTTTTAAGCCTAAGTGTGGAAATAAGCAAATTACCGTCGTACTCTCAAACCGGGACACCCGCGGCTGCGGGGTCAGTTCCTACGAGTTACGTTGGTCCCGTGGGAGGTGTTGGTGCCACCCACGGGACCGTTCGGGGGCTGTTTCGAGTTCTCACCCTCTAACTCCATGTTTTTAAGCCAAAGTGTCGAAATAAGCAAATAACTGTCGTACTCTCAAATCGGGAGACCCGCGGCTGCGGGGTCAGTTCCTACGGGTTACGTTGGTCCCGTGGGAGGTGTTGGTGCCACCCATGGGGCCGTTCGGGGGCTGTTTTGAGTTCTCACCCTCTAACGCCATGTTTTTAAGCCTAAGTGTGGAAATAAGCAAATTACCATCGTACTCTCAAATCGGGAGACCCGCGGCTGCGGACTCAGTTCCTACGAGTTACGTTGGTCCCGTGGGACGTGTTGCTGCCACCCACGGGGCCGTTCGGGGGCTATTTCGAGTTCTCACCCTCTAACGCCCTGTTTTCAAGCCTAAGTGTGGAAATATGCAAATTACCGTCGTACTCTCAAACCGGGACACCCGCGGCTTCGGGGTCAGTTCCTACGAGTTATGTTGGTCCCGTGGGAGGTGTTGGTGCCATCCACGGGGCCGTTCGGGGGCTGTTTCGAGTTGTCACCCTCTAACGCCATGTTTTCAAGCCCAAGTGTGGAAATAAGCAAATTACCATCGTACTCTCAAACCGGGACACCCGTGGCTGCGGGGTCAGTTCCTACGAGTTACGTTGGTCCCGTGGGAGGTGTTGGTGCCACCCACGGGGCCGTTCGGGGGCTGTTTTGAGTTCTCACCCTCTAACGCCATGTTTTTAAGCCTAAGTGTGGAAATAAGCAAATTACCGTCGTAGTCTCAAATCGGGACACCCGCGGCTGCGGGGTCAGTTCCTACGAGTTACGTTGGTCCCGTGGGAGTTGTTGGTGCCACCCACGGAGCCGTTCAGGGCTGTTTCGAGTTCTCACCCTCTAACGCCATGTTTTTAAGCCTAAGTGTGGAAATAAGCAAATTACCTTCGTACTCTCAAACTGGGACATCCGCGGCTGCGGGGTAAGTTCCTACGAGTTATGTTGGTCCCGTGGGAGGTGTTGGCGCCACCCACGGGGCCGTTCGGGGGTTGTTTCGAGTTGTCACCCTCTAACGCCATGTTTTTAAGCCTAAGTGTAGAAATAAGCAAATTACCGTCGTACTCTCAAACCGGGACACCCGCGGCTGCGGGGTCAGTTCCTACGAGTTACGTTGGTCCCGTGGGAGGTGTTGGTGCCATCCACGGGGCCGTTCGGGGGCTGTTTCGAGTTCTCACCCTCTAACGCCCTGTTTTCAAGCCTAAGTGTGGAAATATGCAAATTACCGCCGTACTCTCAAACCGGGACACCCGCGGCTGCGGGGTCAGTTCCTACGAGTTATGTTGGTCCCGTGGGAGGTGTTGGTGCCACCCACGGGGCCGTTCGGGGGCTGTTTCGAGTTCTCACCCTCTAACGCCATGTTTCCAAGCCAAAGTGTGGAAATAAGCAAATTACCGTCGTACTCTCAAACCGGGACACCCGCGGCTGCGGGGTCAGTTCCTACGAGTTACGTTGGTCCCGTGGGAGGTGTTGGTGCCACCCACGGGACCGTTCGGGGGCTGTTTCGAGTTCTCATCCTCTAACGCCCTGTTTTCAAGCCTAAGTGTGGAAATATGCAAATTACTGTCGTACTCTCAAACCGGGAGACCCGCGGCTGCGGGGTCAGTTCCTACGAGTTACGTTGGTCCCGTGGGAGGTGTTGGTGCCACCCACGGGGCCGTTCGGGGGCTGTTTCGAGTTCTCACCCTCTAACGCCATGTTTTTAAGCCTAAGTGTGGAAATAAGCAAATTACCGTCGTACTCTCAAACCGGGAAACCCACGGCTGCGGGGTCAGTTCCTACGAGTTACGTTGGTCCCGTGGGAGGTGTTGTTGCCACCCACGGGGCCGTTCGGGGGTTGTTTCGAGTTGTCACCCTCTAACGCCATGTTTTTAAGCCTAAGTGTGGAAATAAGCATATTACCGTCGTACTCTCAAACCGGGACACCCGCGGCTGCGGGGTAAGTTCCTACGAGTTACGTTGGTCCCGTGGGAGGTGTTGGCGCCACCCACGGGGCCGTTCGGGGGTTGTTTCGAGTTGTCACCCTCTAACGCCATGTTTTTAAGCCTAAGTGTGGAAATAAGCATATTACCGTCGTACTCTCAAACCGGGACACCCGCGGCTGCGGGGTCAGTTCCTACGAGTTACGTTGGTCCCGTGGGAGGTGTTGGTGCCACCCACGGGACCGTTCGGGGGCTGTTTCGAGTTCTCACCCTCTAACTCCATGTTTTTAAGCCAAAGTGTGGAAATAAGCAAATAACTGTCGTACTCTCAAATCGGGAGACCCGCGGCTGCGGGGTCAGTTCCTACGGGTTACGTTGGTCCCGTGGGAGGTGTTGGTGCCACCCATGGGGCCGTTCGGGGGCTGTTTTGAGTTCTCACCCTCTAACGCCATGTTTTTAAGCCTAAGTGTGGAAATAAGCAAATTACCATCGTACTCTCAAATCGGGAGACCCGCGGCTGCGGAGTCAGTTCCTACGAGTTACGTTGGTCCCGTGGGAGGTGTTGGTGCCACCCAAGGGGCCGTTCGGGGGCTGTTTCGAGTTCTCACCCTCTAACGCCATGTTTTTAAGCCTAAGTGTGGAAATAAGCAAATTACCGTCGTACTCTCAAACCGGGAAACCCACGGCTGCGAGGTCAGTTCCTACGAGTTACGTTGGTCCCGTGGGAGGTGTTGGTGCCACCCACGGGGCCGTTCGGGGGCTGTTTCGAGTTCTCACCCTCTAACACCATGTTTTCAAGCCTAAGTGTGGAAATAAGCAAATTACTGCCGTACTCTCAAACCGGGACACCCGCGGCTGCAAGGTCAGTTCCTACGAGTTACGTTGGTCCCGTGGGAGGTGTTGGTGCCATCCACGGGGCCGTTCGGGGGCTGTTTCGAGTTCTCACCCTCTAACGCCATGTTTTTAAGCCTAAGTGTGGAAATAAGCAAATTACCGTCGTACTCTCAAACCGGGACACCCGCGGCTGCGGGGTCAGTTCCTACGAGTTATGTTGGTCCCGTGGGAGGTGTTGG